>NW_024102669.1:0-515936 GCF_013122585.1 Styela clava
GGAAGTACCGATTAATCTCTCTGTAGATTTTTCTTTTACTCAGGTATGATATAAGCTGTCTGTATTACTTTACTTATTCTCGATAAATAAGGAAATTCTATCCTGTTTTCAGAGTTCCGAGCCATCGATTCGACCAAACTTGATTGTGGGTCACTGGATTATCAACTCTCCTTCAATACACAAGACTTAATCCAATCCTGTCTTTGTGAATAAATTACTGACAACCCAGCTATAGTTTATTCTATATCACTGATAAATTGATAACTGCATATTTATTATATAGTAAACACACAAACTGCATATTTATTATATAGTAAACACACAATTGCATTTAAATAGTAAATATTCTAAGTATATAATATAGAAATTATAAGTCAAAGATCTATAAAATCAGCATTTTTGAAGAAAATCAAATTTTTAAATATGACAAAAACAATGATTTAGCAGATTTTTAATTTAGAATATATATAACATTAAACATATATATATATAGGCACAAAAGTTGAATAAGATTTCACCTATTGGTTAGAGGAGCTGAAGTCACATTCTGCAAAGCCAGAGTTTCGTATGTTTTTATTAAAGTTGAAATTTTGAATTCTACAAGGTCATATTTCAATCTTTCAAAATGCAAATTTTCCACTGAACTGTATTTCAGTTTTTATTGAAAATAATCTAAGTATAAATTTTCAGAGAAACTATAAGACCACCCATATGACTAAAGCAGTTTCACTCCAACAGAACTATAATTCTGAACATTCAAAATTGTGAAATATATATATAGGCACAACAATTAAAACAAAATATAAAATGGTCAGGTATTTGACTCATCTGGTGCAGAATGACATGACTTACAATGAGTAAATTATGAAGATAATAAAAATATCCACATTCAAATCCAAAAGTGTCATTAAAAGCCATTCTCACAGTAAATCACAGAGTTTTATATTTTTCAGATTGAATTACAAAAGTAGTTTATTTGGATACATTTTTTTTGCAGCAATCATTGAATTTCATAAAATATTTTCAATTCTGTTAAATAATTAATATCAACTTTATTATGTTGCAAATGAAAAAAGTAAAAGCAAATGGATAATATGAAGCAAAAAGCATAACATGGTTGCCCGTAATGGATGGATGTAGAATATCAACTAAAGTAGTCTGTCGTTGATAGAAAATCACTTGAATCAAACGGACAAATAAACGCATTATTTATATAAAAAATGCTGTTGAAAAAAAGGAAATTAAGTAAAATTTAACTGCTAAACTATGGTCATCGCGTGCGTACAAGCAAAAAAAAATATGATGAGACAGAGAATTGAAAAATGAAAAAGCAGAAAAAAAGAGACAACCTAATATGGATCAGACTTTCAGTGTTAGCTAAAGACGAAGGTGACGGCAAAAACGCGAAGAAACAAGATCATAGAAGGATCATAGGTAGGTAACGGTGGCGAGATTTTTGGCGACACCAAAAAATAGGCGCATATTTCCGCTGCTGGGCTTTGTATTGTCCAGCGAGAGACTACATTTGCCACGTGATTTGCTAACACTGTTTTGACGAGGAAAATTCGAGAAAAATATACAATATCCAAATTTGTTTCGATCAGATAAAAAAAAAACGGATTTTTCTTGACCAAATGACCAAATTTTTCATTCGAATACAACAAAATATGCAACATTGTCACTTGAAATTCACAATTCCATATAAGGTAAAAGCAATTATCAATACAAGCATTATGCTTCGTACTGTTATGCTATATCATCTAAATACATTCACACAATATTATTTCATTTATTTTCAAGTTTTTTTTCTGGTTTGTCTGACCCGTTCGGGAGTGGCAGAAGGAGGTGCGGTATTTGTCGTGCTTCTGTTGAAAGCGATGTGAGGTGTAGCCGGTTGAGCACCCCTGAAATAAAAGAGAGTAGAATTTAAAATTTACTCTTGTTACGAAAACTATGTTGGGTAAAAATCTGGGGTTTGAATTCCATGCTTCACCCCGGGTGTAATAAATTAGGTAGGCAATGTCGAACTGAGAAAACTTTCAAAAGATTGTAGCTCACAACTTGCTTGCGTACAGCCTTGTTCAGAGTGAGAAGAACCACTGGAAGAGGTGAATAATAAAATTCATTATTGTTAGTACGCAATGCTGAATGAGAAGGACTCCGTTATTCCAAAATATAGTAAACCTATACACTGACATGGGTAAAATCCGACTCGCTGGGCAATTCAATCTGTCCCGCCTGATGATGACACAACCAAACTAAAACCAAATTTTGATCCCTTTTACTTTTGTAACTCTGTAAATATTGTTCATAAAATATAACTTTTGTCGTATGGCCCACCAACCAAAAACCTTGCCCACCCATGCCCATACCTATCAGTGACTGCCCGGTTTGAGGCAAAATACATATATTTGAATAGGTCCTATTAAAAACTAGTGGATGTTGTTTCTATAGAGTGGAAGGCAAATAAAAATAATTACATAAAAAACTCATTAACTTACGACAAATTGAAAGGCGGTGGTGCAGAAGCTCCAAAACTAAATCCAGTTGATTGTTTCTGTTGTGTGTTATTGCTTGCTGGATTTTTTCTACCAAAAATCCCTGATTTGTTCTCTGCAGGCTGCACTGGTTTCGACTGGTTAGATCCGGTTCCAAACTGTAACTTGCCATTGCTTTGATTGGATGAAGAGTTGACGAACTGAAATCTTGCAGCTGGGGCAATCGGGGCAAATGTTGAAAGTTTAGCCGCTGGTGCATTAGTCTGTTGGTAGGCGGCACCGCACCCGGAAAAGGTTGGCGTGGCAACATATTCCGACCGCCAAACTAGACCATTGATTTCTTTGGGAATTCAGAGCCTTTATGCCAGTCGTTGTTGAGGCCACAAGATGTGGGACAAGTTTACCAGCTTGAACTTTGGCTTGGAGAATATCAAGCAATATATCTTTACACTTATGCGACTCTTTAACCAAAGGTTCATTTCTGACTGCTTGTCGAATAAAATCATCAGAAAAATCTTGAAGTTTTATCAACTCGAACAAGTCTGGAAAAACTTTCTGATGCCAATGACTTTGTTCGGTCCATTTCAATGCAGCTTCCCATTTAATTTTCTCTGAAGAATATTTTGTTTCCTTAGATTTGAACAAGAAAAAAATTTCATCTCTTTCCAACTTGATAAATTCATCCATCGGTACAATCTGTTCAAAATTCTGAGCCATGAATTCTTTGAATATTTTTCTGACACTCTCTGGGCAAACATTGTTTTCGATCCGACTAATCTTCCTCAAAATGAATAAAGTGTCGAGGGACAAATTCTCTTTCAACCCATCAACATTTGAAAGTAATTTTTTGATGACAAAACTTTTTGCATCTGAAGAACTTTCTACCAAAGAATCATTTAGAAGATCAGTGAGCAAAAACTTATAAGGAAACTCTCCAAAATGCAATGTCGCCATTAATTCTGATCCAAATTTTTCATCTTTGTTTGAAATCCATCTTCTCACAGCATGCCAAACTACTTCATGATTTTTTCCAACTTTTGCAGATAAAATATGAGTTCTTCTTTGCTCAGATGTAGAAAATCTTCACCCAAAATCAGAGACTCAAAATTATCCACAATGAATTGTTCAGCAATGGTTTCTAGCTCTGTACAATCATAAAGTCTTGCCAACCTGACCACTGGAAGGCAATGCTGCACTGACAAATTATTTTCCATGAAATTGAAGCATATACTTGATAATACATCAAGCTGCATTAAGTGGGAAGCATATAAGGTATTTTCAACAGATTCCATAGTAGGATTTGCTTCACCAGTATACATGAAATCGACACACTGCCCTACAGCATCAGCACAGATGTCTTTCATAATGACAAAACCATTCCGAGCCTCAACCATGTTACTTGAAAACATGCCTTTGAAGTACTTTGATACTGCGCCAAGCAGATCTCGATGAACGTTAAAGGATTTGTCACCAACTTTGATTGTGAAGTTACAAATGCAGTTGGATTGTTTTAGTTCATTGAATGATGTAAGTACATTCAATGAGTGGATAATCTTTGCAGATTGTTTGAATTCAGTTATTTTTTGCATCTTAGCAGATAAATACTAAGGGCTAAGCTTCAATAATAAGTGTAGATGACAGCAAGATGCTAACCTAACCAGATTCTGTTATTTGTATATTAGGTAAATATTTCAAGTATTAGAGAATATCAATTTAGCAACACAATATAGAGAATGAGAGATTAAAACAAAATTCAAGGTTACAAAAAAGTCAAATCCCAATTTGTAAAGATACCTATGTTAAGGTTAAATGCCAAGAGCTGTAAATACTATTCAAAAATAAGGCAGCACATTACAAGCCCTCACTCATAGGTAAAATAGTCCCATCTCACATTTAACTTATCACTCAAATGTCAAGAGCTACAAAAACTATAATCCTGATTGTGTAATTATGGTACTGTGCGAACTCACTCAGTAGTAAATGAGACTCATCTCTGAGCGGAGTTACCGACTGACAACTATACCGGCTGTCAAAAACTATTGGAGGTATTTAAAATGTCAGTGGTGCATTATACGCACTTACTCCATAGTGAAGGGAACTCACCTATTAGTTAAGTCACATGTCATGTCACTGAAATGCCAAGAGCTACAGGAACTATTTGAAATTATGGTGGTGCATTATATGCACTCAGTAAAGAACACTCATCTCTGAGCAAAGTAATGAGTGCCAACAGACCCGTTGTGCAGTTAAATTTTCATTCTTATGCACTTGCAACATTACGCTTCTAAATCACAAACACGGACTCATATTTTCTAACGCCTAGCTAGAATAGGTAGTCTGCTCTCCACTGTTCATTGTGATGTCACATACCAAGTGCCTTGAATTATTGGAAATCATTTGGAAAGGGCTAGTTTTAGCCTAGCATAGATTGCCAGTGCAATCATATTATTGTAATAGTATGTGAATCATTATGACGGTGCAACCTGCGGCCCGCGGACAAGCGCCGATTTTGAATAGTGTGTGGCCCGCACAACCAGAGTTTTCAGTTCAATCTAGTATGTGCAAGTTATTCCATCCCTTCGCGTTGCAAAGCCTAAACCTGAGTGCTATACCTGAGCTTGTGCAAAGCGAACACCGCATGTCATAAGATCAATAACCAATTATGTGCCCGAAACTACTAGAAAGCCTATGTTAAATAACCTGCAACGCGCGGTTTTACTCAGGTATTTGTATCTACCCCGCCTGTATTGAAAGTTGCACACCCCTGATTTAAGACTCTGCTCAGCACTAAAATATTCATGCGCAGTAAAACAAACATTTGCTCAATGTAACATTTTCTTAGAGGGAACACAATTGATTGACCCCTGAAATATCAACAGCTCGAATACTTGATCGAATCAGATTCTTTTTCTAAATCACACTCTCAATATTTTGCTCGCCGACTGCCTTCTTCTTTTCTTGTGATCGTTGAGATTTAAAGTATTTTGTGAGGGTATACCATAATATATATCCCTATTTATCCAGCTTTTAAAAGTCTACTCAACAAATTATGAGATTCAAAGGCTAGGTATACAGATATATCCAGCAGTAAAGTATATATATCTATCTTAACCCAGAATTTTGCGTAAATTCCAATTCTATACATATTCCGCAATACATACATTACCTCCAAACACTAGAACCGCAAAATAATTTACCGCATCATCCTAAACATTTTTGGTAATTCATATGCGTTTTTTTCGTACTCTAACCGAGTGCCATAAAAAGTCCCTGATAGAAGTGCTGCATAAGTAAAGCCCAAAACTACACCAACACCAGATTATAAGATTTGTTTCAGAAGTTTCTTATAGATACAAACGTGAATTAAATATCTGTGACCCACTCTCTTCTGTTCCGCGATAAAATTATAGTTTTTGACCCATTCATTGAAAAAGGTTCGCCATCCCTGATATAGAGAAATAGAAATTGAATAGTAGTAGAACGATAGTAGAAGTAATGGAACTTTAAATAAGATTCAAGATTACAAAATAGTCGGATCCTAATTTATAACAGCAATGCCCTGGAGCAATGCTTTTCAAACATTGCAACCTAATTTTTCAAATTTTAGTCTCTTCTTTTATACAACTCGCACTGCTGTGTATCTATCCACCAATGTTTAGTACTTTTCTTGCCACACCACATAGCATGTGCTAATATATTTGATGAATGATATAGCATTAATCCTTGATTATAAATAACCGAAAATAAGCAGTTTCGCAGAATTCTCACAGAAGAACAAGATTTGTTAGATACATGACTTGCACTTGACACTGACATCCAAATATTCCCAAAACTTTCTAAAGGCGTTGGAGAGTCATTAAAAGTCTAAACTAAAAATTCAGCTAAAACCCAATATTTTATCTCCATGTAGCTTCACTTGAGTTTACTGTTCATTTTTCAAGAACAAGTGAAGTTATATTCAAGCATTTCTGAATGAAAACAAACTCGTTGCCAACTTGCCAGCTTGATAAATGACAAATAATAATCATAATGGCTCGCGAACAATACAAAAATATTAGTGTGGCCCGTGAGGCCGACAACTTTGGACCACCCGGTATTATATCATTATGCAAAGGATAGGATTTACAAACATATGGATGGAATATTACTGTCAAATGCCTACAAAAAAGTTTTTCTGGTCACATTCCATCAGCTGGCAGCACTCCCATGTTACAGTATGTTTAAAAAAATTTCCAATAACTTTAATTATGTGGAATTCACGACCTAAAGCTGTTGTACTGATCCCAATTAACATATATTGCCTGAAGTTTCGAGTCCATTGGAATTCACTAATGCGCGATTATACAATATACTGATGTCCCAGTCACTGTAGTCCAACTTCCCTCCGAGATTAATCTCCCGCATTTCCGAGTGAGTGGGCAAGGACCTGCTCTGAGCATATTTTCTTCGAAAAAAGATGTAACATGTAGTATATGTAGACCGCACTACAGTCCCAACTCGAGCAGTAAAATAATCCAGTTTAAGCGGCATCAACAGTTTGTTATTTCGTTAACTCCAGTCACCATATTACCTATTGGCGTAATGTTACCAGTGTATTTAGAATCGTGTTTACCAAACATGGTCAGTGTCTCAGCAGTGTCTTCTACCAAGGGACCATGCTCGAAAACACTGTCAAATTATCGAATGACGTCAGCAAATCTATTTCCCTATGAGCTATGACTAGTTTACCAGCATGACTCGATGCAATATGCAATGCACAAATATATGTACACAAAGGTTATATGTCACTAAAATATTAGAAGAATTCCAGTCAAATTATATAAGGACTGCACGGTATGTCATTTAACTTGGGATAAATATATAAAGTCGGTGGCTAGAAGATGGCCAATAGCAAAAACATCTTACAATTCAATTTGAAACGTTTTGCTACCATCAATATTGACCAGGCTCTGAATAATCTGCCACTGATGCATGAGAAAAAAACTATTCTCTTTTTTTTACAAAATTACCTACCTTAATTCTTATAAGGCTGGCACAGATATCATTTCTGAGTCATATATTTATCATACGATGCATTTTCACGGTATTCCCTCGGAACAAGGCACTGTCATAGAAATGTGAGGAGCTGATACTTATGGTAGGCCCAGAATCTTTCTAATTTGGCATTTTCCTATCTAATCTAACACTTTCATTGTAAGTACAGGGTGCCAAGGACTTATGTTATTTGGAACATATTCTAGAAATGGTGTGGCCAAGGTTTTAAGCAAGGGCAGCATTGAAAGGAGAAATTGACTGTAACACCACAGCGCAGAGCTTTTTTGAGAGTGAATATGGAGGATTAGGGTTTATATACTCCAGTAAAAGCTCACTAGACTAATATGGGTTGTTCTGAAAAACACTAAGAAAAGGAAGTTTCTGAAAATATACATACATATATATACATATTTGAGGCAAATAAAAATACATACATACATCCTGATATTTCACCACCAATGAATTTGGGATATGTTGATGTGGTATGTTAATAAGATTTTCTAAACATATTTGCCAAAGCAATCTTATACGCATTCACTAATAATAGAGACAGAAGCCTGAGATAAGTTACAGTTGAGCACTAAAGAGCCACAAGATACAGGAACCATATAGTAACTCCATGAGTCTATTCAAACAATGCTCGTGAAAACAAACAACTAATCCCATACCCTATATGAACTGGTACCCGGACGAAAGGCCATGGTTCGCCATATGAATAAGGCGTCACATCGACTTCCCTGTCCCTCGGCATATATATCCTATCCCATATAAACCGAAAGAAAAGAAAAAAGTTGTGGTGGGGAATGAACATTATAAAATTTGACACCAGCAATAATGCCATCACATACAATTCAGGGGATCAACTGAAGAATCTCCTCCCCAGGCGGGTCCGGGGGGGGGGGGGGGGATTTTTCAGTCGACCCCATAATTGTATAAATTGAATTTTCGCACCTACAAAATTTTGCGCTATCGACTAGGTCCTATTTTAATGGGAGGGTTTATATTGAAATCATATTTGGAATTCAGACCCGTTTTTTTTTCGGGAAACACGTTAGTAAGTCTCTGATTTTAGGACTAATTCAGAATAACTTATTCGAAAATTCATTATTTGGAGAAGGGGTGTGCTACCTGCGGCACTTGAAATGAGTTTTTAATTTGATTTGGTATGTGCAAGTAATTCCATTCCGTTTGCATTGTGGATTCTATACCTCATGAGTCCAATTTAATATCTATGCATATGGCTTTACAATGTCTTAACAGCTAGCTTGTGCAAAGCGAACAACGCATGTCACAAGATCAATAACCAAATTTTTGTGCTTGTATCTACTAGATAGCCTATGTTAAGATGCGACCCGCGGTTGTATTAGAATATGAATGAAATATTAGCTCAATTGTACGATGAAATTCAACAGATTCATGATAAACACCAACCTGCAAATCCAAGTACACGTAAACTCCCAGACCAAGCATGGCCTTTATGCAAGAGTGAGTCAGCCAATTATTTTTTTGTGGGCCAATTTTTTTTGTATATTGATGTATGAATTTACGTCTCACTGCAAGTGTCGCAAAATTGAATTTAGAAAAAAAAATGTTGAATTACTTTTGTTAGGGGGGCATGGCCCCTCGGTCCGCCTGGCTACGCCTATGCGTTTAAGATACTCAATTTCATGTTTATCAATCATGGCGCAATTGCGAATTTAAAACGTGTGACGTTCAAAACAAGTCATCATACTTGGTTGCCTTTAAGCTTTCATTTAGTTCAGAGATTTCTTTTCGCGCACCCGTTTTAGAATTAGTCAAGTCTCGCGCTCCACCTCAAAAATAACTAGCTAACAATAAGCTACAAATAACAGATAGTAAGGTGAAAGAATGCTTTATTTAAAAAACACGTTGAAAATAGGTTTACATAATACAGAAATGCAAACAATAAAGTACCTGTCTAAACACCTTGCTCGCCCCTGGCCTAGATTTTTGTTGAGAGTGAACACTGGGGATAAACATTTTTATGTGCAAAATAAATATACCAGTTAAGTAAAGAAAACGTGGGGGCTCATAATGATATTATATGGATTTCAACATATTTTTAGACGTTTTCAAATATTTAGGTGAATTTTGATTCGTTAAGCTTATTCTTGGACATAGCCAAGCCTGCTCCCTACAGATTAAAAATCATATTCTTAGGATAATAAGTATATCCAGCACACACTCTATTCCTCCCCGATTTGAAACAGTAACACGTCATTTTTCGATTCAGATTAGCAGCAATATTATAGGTGTCTCGATCTTTGTTTATATGGATGATGTGAGTGAAATTCCAAACACAATTTTAACATTTGGCAGATCAAAAACTAGACTTGAAAATATTGTTATGCATATTCAAGTTTCAAAACTATCAGAGTTAGTTATATATAAATAACCTTTGACCTTATTAGGATATGTACAACATATACAGGGTGGCCCAGAAGAAGGTATACAGTTATTACTTATCGATCTCAAGATCGGTAAGTATATTGATAGGTATTTGTATGTATGTCTGTCTGTCTGTGTGTCTGCCGAGTGTGTGTGTGCGATGCGCAGTGCGCAAGTTACAAGAGCGGATGAATCGAAACCGATTCCAACCGATATTCTCGTTTATTTTTTATTACCTTCCAAGCAGCTAGAAAACTAATGTAAAATTCACGCTAGATTTATTATCTGAAAAAAATAAGCAATTTTTGTGGTACTTAACAAGTAACATAAAGTGAACTGCAAGTAGCTTCTAAAATAGTTCAAAACTGTATATCTACTTTTGGGCCACCCTGTACATTAAGGCTCAATAAAACTCTGAATGCAACAATATTTGTTAAATAATATAACACATACATACTCGATATGTGATAGACCATCATATTAGAATACAGTTCAAATATTCAATTTTCTTCTCACACAACGGACATTCTGCATTTATGACTTTGTGAAGTGAACGAAAATTGCGAAGAATAGATCATGGAACTTGTTAACACAACATAGTAGGGTGCGATGATTGTAATAAAAACAAGTATTAAAATGCAGATATCATGCAGTTATAGCATCGATACTACGATTAAATTGGAATAATAGGACGCATTTGAATGAACTAGTATTTCTCATACGAGTGACTGTAAACTCCTATTTCCAAACCTGTTATAGTCCAAATTTTTGACTGGAACTGATTAAAGAGTAAGTAACCTTAGCAGTTTTTGTTTCCCTTGGGGTGTCTAAACTTGGGGTCTGAGTAAAAATTATTGTCAAACCGAAGTAGAGTGTTGGGCCACTGCAAGCTATAAGTTTGGAGCGTACATTTTACAGGACTACGCAGCTGTGATATGGAGGTCTATGTTATGATAATACTCATTGTTTATTACATTGGATGAACAATATGGCAAGAAAAATAAACATTGAGAACGTTTCAATATTAAATACAAGTATGTAGTTAAAATTCTAATCCTAAAATTAACACCATCCTAAAAAGAATAGCCATGGAAAGACAATGAACTACAAAAATAGGATGTAAAAAGAAATGTACTCCCGTAGTATGTGTACCAGGTTAGGGTTAGGCCAATATTTTAATCCCATTTTGTTGTTTTAGTTCTATTACGAGTTCGAGGACTGTCTGTGTTAGCCAAGTGAACCCTTTTAGTTCTTTTACATAACTTGATGTAGAGTAAGCGAACAAAATTAATTACCTCCAATATTGGTGCACATACTTCTGAAGCGCTGTAAAAAGGGGAAGAAAGCTTCATGGCTAAAATAGTCTTATTAAATAATGCGATAAATGTTGTGGGCAATGAAGAACTAGTCAGATTACTCCAACAAAAATGGTAGTTTCATATACAGCACAGGATGCCTGTCTAGGATCTTTCTCAAAATATTGTATAATATTATATATTCAAATAATAAAATATTTTTCTCTTTCCACACTGCTAAGTCTAGTTTCAGATAATTTCACTGTAAATTTAAAAAAATATCCAAGTAAATGAAAATTTATAAACAAAAGTAAAACCAATTTCTGTTAAAATAATTAAAAGTTAATTAAGCGGCGCTGTAGAAGCGTGTGTACCAATATGAAGGTAACTAATTTTGTTCGACCAGTTTAAATCAAGTTGTTTAAAGCGACTGAAATCTATGAGCAGGGGGGGGGGGTAGATTCACTTGGATAACACCGACAGTCCCTGTATCCATAATAGAACTAAAATAAATAAAACGCAATAAAATTATGAACTCATCCTAACCTGGTACACACAACACGGGTATACCAATCAAGCAACTATACAAAAAATGATAACAGGATGATGAAATAAAATATTCTTCTACTTTCACATAGTATGGGATTCATTAAATTGCATGTAGCTGGCATATAATATTGTCTCTAAAATAAAAAAAAAAGATGACAAATTTAGAATGAGTTGACAGTTAAAATAAAGAGCTATCTTGTGTATACGATGTTTTGTGATGATGAATAAGATTGCATAGAACTATTTTATTATATTATTCATAGAATTATAACCTCACCGAGACACGAATTATCAGCATGTGATGTAAACTACATTTTCACACATACAGTTCTTCCAATCGCTGTTCAAATTGAAGGATTGCAGGGTGATTGCCTAGATAAGGAAGGTGGGTTTTGGTATTGTTGAGGCATCGTTGTGTAGGGAGCACTGGGATGGATTTGTATAGACGTCGCAGATAATGTTGTGATTGAGAATATATTGGCGGATCAGCTATTCCGACTACTGGTTGGTTTGAAAGTGTTTGTCCGAAGGAATGAATCATCGATGATTGTGAAGCCATCTGTCCCGATGGGTGATTCTGTGGTCTTACTACTTGTAGAAGGGTAGGGTAGCTTTCTGTCATTGGTATTTGCTCTGGTGAAACAACTACAGCTTGATGTGCAACATGCATTTCTGAGTAACTCTTCATTAATAAGTACCATCATATATGGACCATTGTACAGTCCTCGGGCATCACTCGGGAAAAGTTTATTACTGGGCGTAGTACCTAACTGGTAAGCGGGTTGAAATTCATTGTAGATTGATCAGGCGCACTATATTAAAATGTCACATATTCAGAATTAGGGTTCCAAGCCATCGTTTCGAACAAAGTTGAGTGCGTATCACTGGATTGTACACTATTCTTCAATACACAAGACTTCAACCAACCCTGTACTTGAGGACAGATTACTGGCAACCTAGCTATAGTTTAATCTAGATCACCAGAAGTTAATAATTGCATACATATTGAATAGCGATATACATTAGAATAAGTAGAATATGGAGTATATAGCACAATGAGTAAATAAATTTGCTGCTTAAAATAAAAAAGTCCTATCTTCAGTGGTGTATTGAAGTTTAAAAATTAGCATTTGTGGAAAGTATCAATCTTATGATTTAGGAATTTACAATACTCAAATATTACATCAAGCACATATGGAATGCAACATTACAAATAAAGCAAGTGCGTATAGACAACATGAAGCAAAGTAATGCAAAAAATGCTGATACCAAGAAAAAATAAACACCAGGCATTGAAATTTAACCACTCAAAAATTCAAACTTAGGATAAGGAGGAAATTAAACATCAAGGAGAGTTCATATTTATCAATAACTATATTTATTCGATAAATACATTCTATTATAGTGCTTACTGAATCGTTAAAAAATTGTGAAAAATTAGAGCACAACTATTTACTAAGGAAACACAATTGTTAAACTTTGGCTAATTGATAGCAAATGAGCCAAATCACAACACGTCTGATATTGAAGTTTCTTGGTGATTATAAACTAGAGTCAACTAAATCACAATATGATATACAATTTTGTGTCTGAAATTCATATTAAATTAAAAAAAAACTGTTGAATCACCAGCTTCACAATCGTTTAGTCAGTATATACAAGAAACAAGTATATTTCACCAACTCCCATCACTTTGTACAATTTTGTGTCCGAAGTTAATATAAAATTAAGGAAAAAGTGTCAATTTTCAGATTAAAAGCAATAAGAAGATTGTTGGCCGCATTTCATTTTAAGATTTTAAGTTATGATGACCACTGAAATACCAAAGCTACAGAAACTATTTTAATTAACTTGAACCAACGTGAATGACCCAATAGAAAAACTAATACAGTCAATATATACAAGAAACAAATATATGCGCTCCCGAAGGATTCGGACCAAGATGGCGCACAACCTGAACCGTAACCTGGTAAGCATACTATGTTTAGGTTGTGCGCCATACTTTTGGAGTACCCGAATATATCTCCTTTTATCATAAATCTTTACCACTGATTACAGATTTAGCAAGCATAACTGCAGCAATAACTCCATTGCACCTCGGATCGATCGAATTCACAGACTATTTCCCATTCACCAGATTCTTGATTGTATGTTTCAATAGAATCCTTAGCCAGGCCTCCACTTATAGCACCACCAACTGCAAACATCTTATTATCAATAACACATGCACCGAAATATTCTCTATTCATCTTCATTTTTGAAATTTCTGTCCATGAGCGAACAACAGGGTTATAACATTGAACTAGGTTGGGAACATCCCAACTTCCCAGTACATAAACCATACTTTGAAAAACGACTGCTGCACTATCATAAGATTCATAAATCATCTGTGGCAAGGAAGACCATTTATTCGTTTTAGGATCGTATACGTTTGCTTCTCCTGGTATTGAACCACCTCCCATCGCATATATAAACTCATGAGAGGCCGCAGCACAAAAACCATCATCAAGATCACATGGAGGTAAATTTTTATCCCATCTGTCTTTGGCAATGTCATATCGAATTGTATGCCTACCGACGTTAATAATATAAATCCCACCCTTGAGATAAACCATACGGTCGAACATATCACTCGCCCGTTCAAGCTTGGTCTTCTTAATCCATTGACCTTCTTGTAGCAAAGACAATTTATTCCCATCTGAAGCATAAAATCGTCCCTCAGCATTGACAAGATGGAAGCCAACCTCATAATCTGACTGCAAACTAGACCATTGATTTGTTTGGAGATTCAGAGCCTTTATACCACACTGCGTTGAGACAGCAATATGTGGGACAAGTTTACCAGCCTGAGCTTTGGGATAGAGAACATCAAGCAATAAATCTTTACACTTATGCGACTCTTTAACTAAAGGTTCATTTCGGACTGTTTGTCGAATAAAATCATCAGAAAATTCCTCAAGTTTTATCAACTCGAACAAGTCTGAAAAAAGTTTCTGATGACGACGACTTTGTTTGGCCCATTTCAGTGCAGCTTCCCATTTAATTTTCTCTGGAAAATATTTTGTTTCCGGAGATTTGAACAAGAAAAAAATTTCATCCTTTTTCAACTCAATAAATTCATCCATCGGTACGATCTGTTCAAAATTTTGAGCCATAAATTCATTGATTATATTTCTGACATCCTCTGAGCAAACTTGGTTTTCGATTGGGTCAATCTTCCTCAAAATAAATAAAGTGTCGAGAGACAAATTCTTTTTCAACCCATCGATATTCGAAAGCAATATTTTAACGACAAAACTTTTTGCATCTGAAGAACTTTCGACCAAAGAATCATTTAGAAGATCAGTGAGTAAAAATTTAAAAGGAAACTCTCCAAAATGCAAAATCTCCATTAATTCTGATCCTATTTCTTCACCTTTGTTTGAAATCCATCTTCTCACAGCATGCCAAACTACTTCATGCTTTTTATCCAATTTTTGCACATAAAATACGAGTTCTTCTTTGCTCAGATGTAGAAGATTTTCACCCAAAATCAGAGACTCAAAATTATCCACAATGAATCGCTCAGCAATGATTTGTAACTCTGTATGATCATAAAGCTTTGCCAACCTGACCACTAGGAGGCAATGCTGCACTGACAGATTATTTTCCATGAAATTAAAGCATATACTTGATAATACATCAAGCTGCATTAAGTGGGAAGCATACAAAGTATTCTCAACAGATTCCATGGATGGATTTGCTTCACCAGTATACATGAAATCTACACACTGCCACACAGCATCAGCACATAAGTCTTTCATAATGACAAAACCATTCCGAGCCTCAACCATGTTACTTGAAAACATGCCTTTGAAGTACTTTGATACTGCGGCAAGCAGGTCTCGATGGACTTTGAAAGATTTGTCACCAACTTTGATTGTGAAGTTACAAATGCAGTCGGATTGTTTTAGTTCATTGAATGATGTAAGTACATTCAATGAGTGGGTAATCTTTGAAGTTTTTTTAAAATCAGCCATTTTCAGAATCCTGGATGTGAAGCCTCAATAGCAGTAAAGGTGCTGAAGTAACTAGGTTCTGTAATATTTGATTAGTTAGTAAATATTCGTGTCATTGTAGAATTTCGTTTTTGCAACACAATGTAATTGAATAGTAATCGAATGGTAGTAGTAGATATTGAAGTAACATTAAAAGTTTACAAAACAGTCAAATCCTAATTTATAACAGCAATGTCCTGTAGCAATGCTTTTCAAACGTTGCAGAGACCCTCAAAAGTCTCAACTAAAAATTTGGTGAAACATAATATTCTATCTCAATGTAGCTTCACTTGAGTTTACTGTTTACTTTTACTCCCAGCACAAGTGAATTTAGATTCAAGCAAATAGATTCTTTGCCAGCCTCCAAGTGGCAGCTAGATATTGCGCCATAGGCTCTGTCAAATTCAACATTAGTTCAAACACTGTCCGTGGCATAGGCCTAGCCATGTATATCTCCCCTACCCCTCATTAAACAAATTAAATTAAACAATTTTTTTTTGAAATGCAATTGTGCACTCTTCCCTTGTTTAGAATGAAACTCCACTAGCTTTATTCCCAAGGAATTTGATTAAAACTTTGTTCACCTTCAAACTAGAGGAACAATTGATGGTCAGCTTTTTACTTACCTAAGACATGTTTACAAAACGGCTCACAATTACTGCAGATGGATTGATTACTACATTTCGGCAAATGTGAGGGACATGAGGGTAACATCGCGGCATTAATCATAATAACTAAAATTTTGACATGCAAGTATCAGTTTTTGTGTTACTGTTTAAGCTGGTTGCAAAAAGACAGTATATTGAACGGCGAGTATATTTAATATTGCAAAACCAAACCTGTAATCAGTAATTTATTTTTCCTCCATACTAAAGTGCACATTGTGAGTACTGACAGAGAAAATAGATGCTTAAAATTTTTCCAATAACTTCAATTATGTGGAATTCACGACCAAAAAGCTGTTTTATTGGTCATAATTAACATATATTGCCTGAAGTTTTGAGTCAATCGGAACTCACTAATGCTCGATTCTACATTATAATGACTTATATTCCCAGGCACTGTAGTCCAACTTCGCTAAGGAATCAATCTCAAACATTTCTGAGTGCGCGTGCACTTGCTTTGAGCATGTTTTCTTTAAAAAATCTGTAACGTATATTATCTGTACACCACACTACAGTCCCAACTCGAGCAATAAAATAAGTCTAAGCTGCATCGAGATATAATAGTTTGGTATTTCGTCAACTCTCAAATTACCTATTGGCGTCATATTACCAATTTATTTAGAAATTGTGTTTACCAAACATGGCCAGTGTCTCAGCAGTGTGTTTTACGAACGGACCATGCTCGATCTTACAAATGTAAATTATTACACTATCAAATTATCGAATAACGTCAGCTAATCTATTTCCTTATGAGCTATGACTAGTTTACCAGCACGGCTCTATGCAATATGCAAAGGTTGATTTGTCACTAAAATATGAGCAGAATTACAGCCAAATTATATAGGGATTGTTTAGAATGTCATTTAACTTGGGATAAATATATGAAGTTGGTGGCTAAAAGGTGAACAATAGCAAAAGCATCTCATAATTCAATTTGGGGCGTTTTCCCACTTTCAATTCTGACCAGGCTCTGGGTAATCTGCCACTGATAAATGAGGAAATACTATTCTCTTATTTCATAAGATTACCCCCAATAATACTTTTTTAGGGCTGACATAGATATCATTTCTGAGTCATATATTTATCATACGATGCATTTCCACGCTGTTCACTATGAACAAGGCACTGTCACAGAAATGTAAAAAGCTAATATTTATGGTAGGCCCAGAATATTTCCAATTTGACATTTGCCTACCTAATCTAACACTTTCATCGTAAGTAAATAATGCCAAGAATTTGGGTTATTTGGAACATATTCTAGAACTGGGGTGAGTTAATATTTTGCAAAGGCTGCATTGAAAAAAGAAATTAATCGTGATATCACAGTGCAGGGCTTCGTGAAGAGTGAATATTGAGGACTAGGGTTTATATACTCCAAATAAGTGCATTAAAATCAAGGGAGGCCGGTTGTTTTCTTTTACACAACCACCTGTTTGATAAAGTAGATGGATGAACCAATCAGCTTCCGATCATCCAAATTCTCACACAAACTTGGCAGCAAATTGAGGAATTATACTAAGATCAAAGTTGTTTTACACAATAATATTCACCTTTTAGAATGATATCACGTGAATAAGGTTTCTCACATATTTTTAATATTCTTGACAGTGTTGAACTGTTCAAAGTCCTGTGCCAACTGCTATATCCTTCACCAGGATATACTGTGCATAGCTTCCAACCATTGGTGTTCACTTGCGAATGCTCATTAAACTTTCACTATCTATGTACTTTTAAACTGCACCCGGGTCAATTTTTATGCAATTCTAGAGAATGTGTATCATGGTAATAAAAGTATAATATCGCACATCCTGGATAACAGTGAATATAAATGACCTTTGACCCAGACAACAGATTTATTAATGATCATTGAAACAAACTAGATATATACAAAAAATATTTTTTAATGAATATAACACACAAATACTTGATATTGCCCATATTGATCGAATACCAATATTTTATTAATATATTTCAAACTAAACCAATTTTAATTTGATCTAAAAAGAGCCATTTAATCAAGATAGTTCACAACACGCATATTATGTAGACAATTAATAATTTCATGTAGAGAACACGATGTGCAAGTAGTTCAGATGATTCCAGTGAGTTTCATAACCAACCCAAGACACAAAATATCAGCACATGATTGGTTATGCAGGAAGCCTTGGTTATGCACGAAGACATCGTTGGGTTATGGAGCACAGGGATGGACTTGTTTGGAGGATTTAGGCCAGGGTGGTCCTAAGTTGTTGCCTTCGCGGGCCACACAATTATTTTTGCATTGTTCGCGGGCCACAATAATGTTAGAAATAGGTTAACAGGGCAATACAAAACAAGCACTTTATTGTGCAAACAATCATTCATTGTTTGTCATGTATCAAGCTAAAACATGCAAAATACATCAGAAAAATCACTGAAACATTTATCTACATTTAATATAAGATTTCAAACTCTTCACAACGGAGAAAGTGCTCCCGCAAATGTAAGTACTCTCGAGCATCGATGGGGTTCTCAGAGCAAATTTTGGAAATGCTCATTGCTCACACTATAGCAAAATGGCTTTTTAGACTATATTTGCCATAACTGCTGATTGATTGTTTAACATATTTTACCGAATGTAAGGTACACAGGAGTAATTACTAATTTTTCTTATATATTAGAAGCATTTTTTGTAATACTGTTTAGGCTGGTTCAAAACATCACGGAAAGAATAACATTCTCAGGCCATAATATTAGAATTTAGGTATTATAACTGTTGAAATATATTCCCAACCAAAAAGATAGAAAGCCAGTGAACAATTTGGATTACCCAGGCATACTATTCAGCTTCGCTAGTTGCTTCAGCTAGCCGTGGAACCAATCAATTCAGTGACATTAGCCATATAACAAGATGTCGAAGATTTTATGGTTATTTTTATACCGAAACAACACCAAATGCGATTTTCGATTACCCTTCAGCAAAGGCGACGCGGGCCACAGATAATGACGATGCGGGCCACATGTGGCCCGCTTGGACCACCCTGGTGTAGGCTGTGATCCTTGATACATTGGTGAAGCAGATGTTATTGGGTGAATTTAAAGCATCTGTCTCAGTAGGCAATAAAGTGGCCCTAGTGCTGACATTGAAGATGTGTAGGATCAAACACCTGTCACTAGTTGGAAACATACTTGTCCTGGTGAAACAACTACAGCTTGCGTAGAAGGCATTCCTGTGAAACTCTTGTGTTGCATTGACAGGTACCATCATATATTACGATTTGCAAGTCGAGAATATTCAAGCAGTGAAGTATAACTTCAACTGGCCAATTTCATACAAAAGTTATGTGTACTGTGGCCTCATAATGGAATGAGGAAGTTTATTACTGAGCGTAGTACCTAGGATAGTATTTACATATTTATCCCAGGGGAGAGGAAATTCGATAATACGACATAATCATACGGTGAATCACGGCCTCTCGTCCGATTAGCGGTTCAGGTAGCATGGACCTAACTTGCGAGTGGTTTAAAATTCGTTGTGGGTGATTCAAATTGCATAATCGAAAAAAATCTATAGATGCTTCGAATAACGATGCTAAAAATCGAAAAAATACCAAATCATAAGATTCAGCTATTTTAATGCACAAAATTTTTTCTATAAAATCTTACATGAACAATGATAGAATTTAAATTAGAAAATTTAAAATAATGAATATATATATATATATATAAGAAAACCAAACAATAGATGCTAAATTACAGAAACACAAAGAATGAAGGAAAATCCTTCAATCTGGAAATTTAATCCTAATGTTCATAAAATATATACAGTATATATATAGGCACAATAAAAAAGTGTTTGTGGGACCAGACTTTTGCATGTTGGGCATGCTCGCGTGTTGCATTTGCTAAAGTTTATGTTATCAATATTTCGTCTTCTCAGAGCTGGAGTAGGAGTCGAAATATTCCTCAAGTCTGTAATCGTAGTTGAAATTCGCATCATCTCTAAGCTGATCTCCGCGATTTCACCTCAACACAATTACAATTTGAAACATTTAAATTAGGAAATATATGCATATCAGTCAAAGCAAAATATAAAATAGTCAGGTATTTAAAACTTCCGGTACAGACGAAATGACTTACAATGAGTAAATTAGAATGATAAACGTAAAAAAATCCACATAAAGAAAGCAAATTCAAAAGTGGCAATAAAAGCCTCATAAACTATTCTCACAAGAAATCAAGCTGTTTCATATTCTTAAGATCAAAATAAAGAAGTAGTTTATTTTGACACAAATTTCTTTGCAGCAGTCATTGAACTATATATTTTTAAATTAATTTAATATTAATAAAATATTCATAAAATATTTTCAATTCTGTCAATGAAATAATATAAACTTTTATTATATATAATAAAATTTTGCATATGAAAAAAACTGAAAGCAAATTAATAATATTAGGGAAAGATAACATAGCTGCTCGTAAGCTTACGGGCTTAAGTCTGCAATTCCATTCCGTTCGAAACAATGTTATTAAACTCGTGCACAACACCTCTACCAGATTGCGATAGACAGGGTAGCAAAGTGGCTGCTACTGCTCACCTTTGTATAGATTTGCATGTTGGGAATATGCAGGGTTTACATTTTAATTCCGGGGGAAAAGGGAAGTCAATAAAACGACTTAATCAAACCCCGGCCTTTTGTCTGCCATGTAGATGTGATGAATTTTGAAAATGAACTATAGAATGGATGAAATGTGAATTTATCAAGAGTGCTACAGCTATCTGGGAAACTTTATTGCAGTTAAATTAACACCAATGACCCAATAAAGAAGATAACACAGTTAGTATTTAAATGAAACAAGTATATTTCCTCGTCATAAAACTTTATCACTGCTTGCCTATTTAGAGAGCATAGCTACAGCAATAAACCCATGGAATGTAAAGCTTATCCATTTCACAGACTCTTTCCCATTCACCAGTTTCTTCATTGAATGTTTCAATAGAATCCTTAGTCAGGCGTTCACCTTCAGCACCACCGACTGCATACATTTTATTATCAACAACACATGCACCGAACAAACTTCTATTCATCTTCATTTTTGCAATTTCTGTCCATGAGCGAACAACAGGGTTATAACATTGAACAAGATTGTGAACACGCCCTTCATCATAACCTCCCAATACTTAAACCATACGTTGAAAAACGACTGCTGCACCACCTCCTGTTCCATGAATCATCTGTGGTAGGAAAGACCATTTGTTTGTTCCAGGATCATATACTTTTGCTTCTTTTTCTGCTGACCAACCTCCCATTGCATATATAAACTCATCAGAGGCAGCGGCACAAAAACAACCACCAATACGACATGGAGGCAAATTTTTTTCTATCTGTCTTTGGCGATGTCGTATTGCGCTGTATGCTGAGCAGAGTTGATAATATAAATCGCACTCTTGAGATAAAACATCTTATCATTCCCATGAGTTTCCCTTTTAATCTTGGCCTTCTTAATCCATCGACCATCTTGTAGCAAAGACAATCCGTTCCCATCTGAAGCATACAATCGTCCCTCAACATTGACAAGATGAATACTAACATAATAATCTGACTGCAAACGGGACCATTGATTTGTTTGGAGATTCAGAGCTTTTATGCCAGTCTTTGTTGGGACAGCAATGTGTTGGACATGTTTTTCAACAGATTTTTTAAAATGAGCCATTTCCGGAAATCTAGATCTAGAAGATCTTCACAGATAGTGAATCTTTTTAACATGTAAAGATGCTGATGTAACTAGATTCTGTAATATTTGTGTAGCGAGTAAATATTTGAGCCATTGTAGAATTTCGTTTTTGTAACACAATATAGATAAATAGAAATAGTAGCAGTAGAATATAGTAGTATGAATTGAAATAACATTCAAGATTACAAAACAGTCAAATCATAATTTATAACAGCAATGTCCTGGAGCAGTGCTTTTCAAATATTGCAACCTAATTTTTCAAACTTCGGTCTTTTCTTATATACATTTTACATTGCTATGTTTCTATCTACCAATGTTTAGTACTTTTCTTGCAACACTACATAGCATGTGTAATATATTTGAGGAATGATATAGCACTAACCACAAATATAAAAAACCATGCACAAACAAGCAGCACAGTTCTTACGAATCCTTACTGAAGAACAAAACTTGTAAGATAAATGACTCCCACCTGATTTTGACAGTAACGATCAATTATTTTCAAAACTTTCTAAACGCGTTGGAAATTGCAGTGACTTTGAAAAGTCTAAACTAAAAATTCAGCTAAAACCTAATATTTTATCTCAAGTAGCTGCTCTTGAGTTTACTGTCTACTTTTAATCCCAGAACAAGTAAATTTAAATTCAAGCGTTTCTGAATAAAAACAAATTCGTTGCCAACTTGCCCCATAGACGCGGTCAAATTCAGCATTGGACATTAGCCCAAACACTGATATATGTGAATGGCATGAGCGTAGACATGCAAAAAAATCTCTGCATCTCTGAAAAACAATGCCTAAACTAAATTTAATCGAAATCTCAACGAATTCTTTGAGCTATTATTTAGCTAAAATATTGAAATTTGGTTTTGTTGTGGTAGTGCAGTATCAGGCGAGCCAGATTGAACTACCCAACGAGTCGGATTCGGCCCGCAGGCTTTAGTTTGACCATTTCAGCTCTGGGAAGATTCTTTGGGATATCGTTAGAGATCAGTGGCTACTTTTATCCAGCCTTGTTCGGAGAGAAAGGCACAAGTAAACGTTGTATTACATCATTATACAAAAGATAAGATTTACAAAGTTGTGAGAATGGAATATTGCTATCAAACGCCTATTAAAAAGTTTGCCCTCATCAAGTTAGCTGGCAGTTCTCCCATGTTCACTGTCAGGGTGCCTTACAGACAGAAAAAATTGATGCTTCAAGTTTTTTTTCTAATAACTTCCATTTCATCCACGGCCTAAAAGCTGTTATCCTGATCATAATTGCCTGAAGTTTCGAGTTAAAATGGGCAATTTTTCATTGTACTGATGTCCCATGCACTGTGGACCAACTTTGCTCAAAAATAAATCTCCTACATTTCTGAGTGAGTGCGCGTGGACTTGCTTTAAACATATTTTCTCGAAATAAAACCGGTAACATGTACTATCTGTAGACCACACTACAGTCCCAACTCGAGCAAAAAATAAATCGAGTCCAAACTGCATATAGATACAACAGTTTGTTATTTCCTCAACTCCAGTCATCAAATTACCTATTGGCGTCATATTACTAATGTATTCAGAAATCAGACATGTTTTCCAAACATGGCCAGTGTTTCAGCAGTGTGTTTTACTAACGGAGAGCCATGCTTAATCTTACATATGTAAGAAAAAACTATTAAATTATCGAATGACGTCACATAATCTATTTCCTCATAAGCTATGACTAGTTTACCAGTACGGCTCGATGCAAGATGCAATGCACAAATATATGTACACAAAGGTTTATATGTCACTACAATATGAGAAGAATTCCAGCCAAATTATATAAGGATTACTGAATGTCATTTGTATTGGGATAAATATATTAAGTCGGTGGCTAGAAGGTGGCCAATAGCAAAAGCATCTTATAATTCAATTTGAGTCGTTTTGCTACCATCAATTCTGACCAGGCTCTGTATAATATGCCACTGATGCATGGGAAAATATCATTCTCTTTTTTCCATGAAGAGCAAGGCACTGTCACCAATATTCGAGAGCAAATACTTATAGTAGGCCCAGAATCTTTCCAATTCGGTATTTGTTTACCTAACCTAACACTTTAATCGTAAGTTACAGGATGCCAAGGACTTAGGTTGGAACATATTCTAGAACCTGGGTACGCAAAGGTTTTTGCAAGGGCCGCATTGAAAAAAGAAATTAGATGTGACACCACAGCGCACAGCTTTGTTGAGAGTGAATATTTATTACTAGGATTTATATAATGCAAATAAATGCACTAGAATACAGGTTGTTCTAAGAAACACTAAGAAACTATACTCTTACATTTTTGAGGCAAATAAACATACATACATCCTGATATTGCCCCACCACTGAATTTCTGATCTGTTGGTGTTTAAGTTAAATAATCTAAGACTAATAATAGAGACAGAAGCCTGAGATAAGTTACAGTTAATGATTTGATTTGCAAAATTAAATTTTCGCACCTACAAAATTTTGCGCTGTCGACTAGGTCCTATTTTAAGGGGAGGGCTTACATTGAAACCATTTTTTTTAAATTTAGGCTAGGTTTTAATTTCGGGGTAACACGGTAGTGAGTCTCTGATTTTAGGAATAAATTACAATATCGTATTCAGAAATTCAGGATTTAGAGCAATTTAATTCGGTATGTGTGAGTAATTCCAATCCCTTTGCATTGCTAATTCTATACCTAGGTCAAATTTATTGTCTATGCATATGACTTTACAATGCCTTAACAGCTAACTTGTGCATACAACACAATAAATGTCGCAAGATCAATAACCAAATTTTGCTTTTGCTGTGCCTGCTACAACTAGATAGCCTATGTTAAGATGCGATCCGCGATTCTATTGGAACATGAATAAAATATTAGTTAATTGGACGGTATTCAACAGATTCATGATAAACAACAACCCGCAAATCCAGGTAAATATATTCCCCCTGCCCATGTATGGCCTTTATGCAAGAGTGAGTCAGCCCTAATTTAATATGATGCTTACTTCTGCTTATTTCGCGTTATTATTCTTCTCCTTCGTCATACTTTTTGTACACCTAGTGAAAAATCTAAAAAGTAGCTTTTCTCTTTGATTACTGAACCATTTGCTTTGAAATTTTTAGTGGTTAAAGATGGATTTTTTCGCCAGAAGGCTATTACTTTTATTTATTTCAAATATTTCTGTTAGCTCTGTGAGATTTGCTTTTTGTTTGCTATGACGTCACTGAATGTTCTGCAGACATCGGACGTCATTTTGTGTCCGACAGTCTCACTGCAAAATTGCATTTACAAAAAAATGTTTAATTTTAAATTTTGGGGGGGGGGGGGGGGGGCATAGCCCCTTAGGCCCGCCTGGCTACGCCTATGCCTTTATGATACAAAATTTTACAATGTTTATCAATCATAGCACAATTGCGAATTTAAAACTTGTGACGTTCAAAACAAGTTATCATGCTTTGTTGCCTTTAAGCTTTCATTTAAACCCCGTTTTGGAATTTGTCAGGTCTCGCGCCGCACCTCAAACATATCTAGCTAACAATTGGCTAAAAATAACAGATATGAGAGTCAAAGTATGCTTTATTCGAAAAACACGATAAAAATAGGTGAACATAATACAGAAATGCAAACAATAAAGTACCGTAATGTAAATATCCTGAATAAGGCGGGCAAGATCAAATCTATCAAATATTTTTAAATAGCTCCACGCCTCCAAAGAAATGTTCAAGCCCCTCTTGTGGGCCGCGCCCCACTGCTGTCAATATATTGGGTAATTTTCTGATAAATTTCAATTCATGTGAAATTCATTACTGTACCTCATAGGACCTGAACCATCTCTGGGGATTAAGAATGCAATCTTACCAATGCTAGCAAGTGTCCATTACGCAAAAGCTATAGGATTTCATACTGAAAAATAATGAACGTATTGGTGCATTTTTGTACTCTCCATTATAGATTAGTTCAAGTTCTCTCAACTGCTTATAACCATTCATACAAGTCACATACCTAGATCCGGCTTATCATGCATTGTCATCTTTGTATATTTTTGAAGCCATTTGTATAAAGTTTATTCTTAAAGTCAAGAAAATCTTGCAAGAAAGAGAAAATGGAATTTGTCAAGGTTAACACAAGTGCGATAATTATAGAAATATCAATAATGAAATATATATTGCCCCATAAGGATGGCCCATGGATATTATACCTGAATTCATTGAAGTTCATAAAATACTTATGAGGCAATTTATGTGATATACCACATGGTAAGAGAATATTGTTACCAAATATACATGGGGAACACTGGCAGTAGTAAGCAGAACTCTTATATCACATGCAAGAATCCCATCAGTTATGAATGGAAAATGATTAAGCAACACTTTTGTCATAGAAATGCAAAAATAAAGAATATAGCACACATATACTCAATGTGTGATGGTCCATATTTCCAACTTATCTTTTAAAACATTCTGGACCATATCAAAAAGGTAAATATATCGGAAATATCGGCCTTAATCTAACCGATACCGATACATGGCCGATATTGCCGATACCGATACATCGGTACATCTCTAGTTCCGATTTCATAAATATTAAATTTCGAAATTTAAAGTTTCGTAGTTCTTTGGATGATGATGCTTATTCATTGCTTTTTAACGGCATACCTCGTTTAATTTAATGTGCCGCACAAGTGGAGTGCAGCGGGACATTTGACACACGTTTTTGAATGGTTCTTGATGATAATATGTGTGTCGCCCAGTAAAACCTTTAGCTACCCTCTATAGCCCCGCATTGTCAAATGAATGTGCAGATCATAGAGCTCACAAAAGAAGAAATATGTCCCAGCATTCCCCTATACCAGGGATGGCGAACCTTTTTCAATGAATGGGTCAAAAATTACATTTTTATCGCGGAACAGAAGAGAGTGGGTCACAGATATTTAATCAATGTTTGTATCTATAAGAAACTTCAGAAACAAATCTTCTAAACATCTGTTGGTGTTGGATTAGTTTTGGGCTTTACTTATGCAGCACTTTTGTTGTGGCACGACTTTTCATGGCACTCGATTTTATAAAATTGGAGTACGAAACAACGCATATGAATTACCAAAAACGTTTAGGACGATCTGGCAAATTATTTTACGGTTCCAAAGAGTTTGGAGGGAATTCCACTCTGATAGTGTCCTGTTTTTCGATCAGCTTTCAACCACATTAAGGCACTTTTGTAGGCACATTAAGGCACTGCCCCATTGATATTTCAGATTTCTAGGTTTTAATTTCAAGTATGAAAGATTTTATTTTCCCAATGGCATTGTAGGCAAGAGACTGATAAAATCTAAAGTAGCATCTAGTTCTCGTTTAACCCTTAAAACAGTCTGCAGATGCACTTCTGAAATAGACAAGACCATACGAGACATGAACAGATCGGTTGCATTGGTATGTCATAACATAAAAGATGTCAGAGCCAATAGCTGAATAACGGTACACAGCGGTGCAGACATGCGTCCAAGATTAGGGTTTTGAAAATTACTGGCCAGTGGCCACCATACTGGCCCGAATATATCCACCATACCATACTGGCCTGAAAATAACAATTTGAATATGAGAGATCGCAGCCCTGACTGCCCAACTGACGGTACATTATAATAGTTTAGTTATTGTTAGATTAATTTAAGGTCGGTTTTTTAATTTTTATCACTGATATGTTAGCATTTATTTTATTCGTGCCTTAGCGGGTCACGAATAAAACGCGGTGGGTCACTTTGTGACCCGCGGGTGAGTGGTTCGCCATCCCTGCCCTATAGTGTACTAAACTCTTGCAATGACAATTCGAAGAACTCCTAAAAAAATATGAAAAATTTCGGGCCTGCGAATCCAGTTAATTTGTCGGGCCTGCAAAGCCAGTTAGTTAGTCGGGTCGGGCCTGCAAATCCATTTAATTAGTCGGGCTCGGGTCGGGTCGGGCCTGCAAATCCAGTTAATTAGTCGGGCTCGCGTCGGGTCGGGTTTAATACCCACGGGCCGGAGTCGGGTCGGGCTGAAATTTTTGAGCCCGATCTTACCTCTACTCCTGATATGTACAATATCAGGACAATAATATTTCTGTATAATACGAGTTCATCAATTAAATTGATAATATCTTGTGCAAAGGGAGCTATTCAAGAATTTAGAAAATTTACATTTTCCAAAACTTGGTGTTTTTCCATTAATTTTTTATGTTTTTGTTATTTCTGCCTTATTTATATTGAAACATGGGAGTGAATTGCTATCAGTGTCACGATAACCATGAAAACTATTTTATCCACTTTATTAATAAAGATTTTCCAATTAATTTCAATAACCATGACCAAACTGATAATGTTTTAGCTCATCCAAAATAGTTACTACATGCAAACGCTAAGATGTATAAGTTTAAATTGAAACAACCTATTTGCTCTATTTGTTCGAACTATACAGTAAATATTTTAATTTGAATATTGCAGCTAATATGTATACCCAAAGAATATATTTAGCATGATAACTCATTCGTATACGAGCCCCCCCCCCCCTGATATACAAAAAAAATGTGCTATGCCAAATTGATTGCCATTAGCTACATATTGATATTATTTGACATATTGTTAACAATATTGCTTTTAACAATTTTTTGTTGCAATAAAAGAAAAAAAAAACTTTAGACGCGTTCCGCGCAGGTTGCTGGCGGTTTAGGCAGATCTTTGTATGCCGATGCGATCAACACTTCGTTCTCAAACACTGATGGAATGGACATATGAATATTGGATTATTTATCTTATGATTGCTCTAATAGTTATATACTTTTTGTTATAATTTATTATATTATCCCATTAAAAAAAAAATCTTTGTCCTTTTTTTTCGCTTTTTGTTTTTTCTACGGGGCTGCGAGAATTAGAAAGCTGTAATACTGTATGTTACTTGTTGCAAATCACGTTCACGCAATCTATACTAAAAGGATGTACCCGTTGCAAGCACCTTACAGTTAAGGTACCGTACAGGTCAACCAACTGCTATTTCGAACCAAAAAATAGTAGGTACCGGTACTGATGCAATCGAGGGTACCGGTAGCCTACCGTATGTCAGTACGGAAGAATTCGCCTTCGATACAATGTTGCATTTTTATTAAACAGAATCTATTAGTGAATTATTTTCGTAGACTAGCCTAACTATGTTTAAACGGTGCGCATATGGTATTTGTCGGTCTGACAACCTGTACGGTACCCCTGCCGTTCAAATGGAGTCAGATTTGTGCCTTTTCCGAAGCCACATATTGACCACCAAAAAGCAATGAGGTGGATAAAGGAATGCAACAGGCCTCATAGTCGATTCAACCTAGGAAAATTCACCAGAAATATATACGTGTGTACCAAGGTAGGCCAACATAAATATTGTTTTCGATACCTATGATGAATCCAATATGTTAATTGGACACGTTTAGTGGCCATAACGATCGTTTCAATATTATGTTGTTGTTGTTCTTTGGCACGTTTTTAAAAAGTCGCTTTTCTATTCGAATACTGGACCAGTAGCTTTGAAATTTTCAGTGGTTAAAGATTAATTTCTTCGCTAGAAGGCTATTACTTTTATTTATTTCAAAATTTTGCGTGAATTCTATGAAATTTGATATTTCGTCTAAAATTTTGCTGTATTATTTTTTATCCATGGAAACACGGATTTTAGTCAGTGTAATGACTGGCTGTACGTTTTGATTCTGCAAAATTCTTGCTATTGGAAATTCAGAACTTTTTTGAGGGTACCGGTAGCGTCAAAGGTACCGGTAAAGACTGATTCGCTCTGGTCTAACGTGTTCATATATTTGTGCGTAGCTCTCTTGTTTTTATATGAAATAAATTTTCATACAAGCAATGCGTTCAATCATGCATTTTCATGGAGGCGATGGACCAACTGATGAATACCCTGACCCTATATATCAGATTCTTGTCGCCCAAAGCACCATCAAATAGTGAGGTAAGGATTACTTATACCATAATTTAACTTTGGATCATAATTTAACAGGATCTGTTACCAGATACTTCATTTGATACAGAGACATGCGAATCTGAGGAAAGCGAGAAAGAATTGTCAGGGATCCAACCAGATCAGCCCCCAGACTCTTTAGTTGAAACTACCTCAAGTGCCGCTAATGAAAATGACAGTGCTTTGTCAGACAGCAGAAGAAACAAATTCAGTACAGTCCTCGAACCTGGGCCAACTCTATAAACTATCCAATATCCTTAAATTTGATGATATCCACACATTTGAGATAGCCAAAATCATGTATCAATTCACTCATGATATGTTGCCTAGAGCTTTTCATGGTTACTTCACGACTCAGTCATCAGTACACGACCACAACACCAGATCAGCCAGTTGATAATCTTACCAAGTTCAAAGATTTACTTCGAATCGAACCCAACAATCCTTGAAATATACCGGGGTCAAAGTTTGGAATAATATACCCTATTACTTTAGAAACCTGACGTATTGCTTCTTTAAAGCCCAATATCGTGCATACCTAATAAGCCAATAAACAGCTATTAACGTTATAACTTATATGCAATGTTTTTGGCTATGATGTTAATACAGCCATACCGTACCGGTACAGGTAACTGATTTGTAAACCAATGATATTAAATTTGTTAATATTGTTATACAAAACCCTGTTTTCACAAACTTTAATTATTTTGTTCGTAGTTTAAAACTTACTCTGCCTTTTCAGTTGTCATTTGCTTCGGAGGATGTTTGTTTTGTTCACAAGACTCGGGTTTTCCCCAGTCAATCACGTGGTTTGAATTTGTCGATTTCCCATAATGCTATATTAGAGGTTTGATACTGTCACCACTAGTGTACGCCAATGAGCAATCGGAAATCTATTTAATTCTATTGTGATATACTGTTACTTCTCTTTTTATTTGTTCATTTTATTTTCCTTTTTTTTCAAAAGGTGCTGTAGACTAGATGACAGAGCAATCCGTCCCTCACATCGCCTGTCATTTTGATACTGTATTTAATACATACACTTTATTGTTGAATAATTTCTTTATTCGAAGTGACAAATAAAATATCTCTGACTCTGACACTGCTCGCATACGGATCCGGCCCGCAGTATGCCCACCCCCGGATGACCAAGTCAAAAAAGTTCAATAGTAAACGGAAGAGTAGTCGCGGTCCGTTATTCAGTGGTTCCCAAACTGTGGGTCGCGACCCCGGATGGGGTCGCGTGAAGAGTTTCTGGGGTCGTCTAATTTCTGTCAAACATGCGCACACAAGTGACTAGCATTTGAAAGTTGGAAAGTGAAATTTGTTCTGGTCGGCAGGTTCCGTAAAAGTGCCTAACGAGTCGCGAGTATCTGTAGGCTTTGATTTTATTAAAACTGGGGTCGCGAAAAAAAAAGTTTGGAAACCGCTGCAACGGTTATATCAAGCCACGCCAAGTTTGACCTGGCGAAAATATACGATTGACTATTGACGTGTTGTAAACATAATCAGACCTTGCAGCTCTTCAACTTATTCCCATGCTGGATAACCAATTTTGGTTTCAATTTTGGTTAAATCTGGAAACACCCCCTCCTCATTGAACACATAAGTAATCGAGGCCGAACAAAAATGTATTATCTTGTAATTTGTGATATTTCAGGCGAAAGCCAATGCCAAACCCGTCGATAGAGGCTTCCTTGTAGAGGGAAGGGCGACAAGAGAAACCGCAGCCTATGAAATAACTTTAACAATAACCGAGATTCTATGGACACTACTGGCAACCAGCAAGCAATACGACTCGAACTCAGGAGAGTTTGAAAATACAACTCCAATTCCAACTCCCGCTGCAAATCTTTGCTGATTTTCATCTTTGGACTCGGTTTCTTTTTAATGTATATTAAATAGATAGATAATTTATTAGAACAGGGGTCCGCAACTACGGGGTCGCGACCCAAATTTGGGTCGCGAAGCCCTCCGCTCTGGGTCGCGAAACAATATAAATTTTCCATAAATATGAGCATCGCTTCTGTGCAGCGTATTTGTATATAACAATAAATCTCTGATTATAATTATGAATGTTTCCCCGAGTATACACTTCCTTATTTACTGCTGTAACATTGGCCAATCAGCATGAGTGCAAAATTGAAGTAACAATAAACATTTACCTCGTTTTGTCGGTTTTCGCGTGTTATTTGTTAGATTTATTTAGATTATTTAGACTTGCAAAACCATTCTGGAAATAAGTACCAATTATTTTGCAATGGTAGAGTGTAAAGAGGAAGAATTCAAGAGATCAAAAGTCGGGGAAACATTCGTTACTTAGTTGTTCGCATTGTTATATCCTACTACGTAGACTTTGGGTTCTCAAAGTGCTTCGTACGGAGCCTCAGGACTCCGTTACAGACACTTAAAACTTTCCTCGACCCACTGCCCGACCTCCCTATCCCCGACCCACTGCCCTATCTCCCCCAACCTTCCTATCCTCGACCCACTGCTCTATCTCCCCAACTTTCGCATCCTCGAACCACCGCTTTATCTCCCTCAACCTACCCATCTTCGGACCCACTGCCCTATCTGCCACAACTTACCTATCTTTGACCTACGGTGCTATACTATTCGGTACTCGACCTAACGGCGCTTTATTCACGACCCGATCGCCACACTGAACTTTGCTATCTTGCGACCAACTTCCATGGGTTATACTGGTAGTGTATGCCAATGAGTTGATTTAATCGTACGTCGACAAAACATGATTGGCAGCATTCGTATATGTAGGCTGGAATCTCAAATAGTAAAGAATAACCTTAATTGGCAGTTTAAAAATGTTTTACTAATTGGGCTACTGATGGTCTTTTGTTGGGAATAACAGTTTTCTAAATTTTAACAAGCCGTTTTATGCCCTTAATAATTGGCCATGCCGTGAGTCTTGTGACAATATGATGCTGATCTGAGGTAAGCAATAGTGCACTGGTCCGTAGCAAGTATTTTTCTTCAACATTTTATAGTATAAGCGATGCCGAAGATTACGTACTAACTGCGTCCTTTGCAACTTCATTAAGTTGCAGATAAGATAACCTCAATTTTGGGACTATACGCTAAATTAAAGGGCAGTTGGCAACGCTAGCTAAGACAAAACATTTCATGGCTTAAAAATAGTTTGGAAGGGATTACACTTACTGAGCTCACTCACACTGTTTTTGACTTTTCGGCCTTCTCAGTCACGTAAAAGAAATTTGTATATACAACAGAATATGGCAGAACATTTGTTGCAAATGACTAAGCGTGCAAATATTTGATTATTTCCTCATGGTTTTGCCTTGCATGGAAATACAGGCGACATTAAATGAATTTCTAGAAATGAATTCAGGTATGTCGATATCGAATGGTCTTTCAAAATTTTGAAAACAGTCACCTCGAACCCGATGCCATCAGTAGCTTAATTAGTAGCACATTTTTAAGCTACTAATTATGGTTACTGATTACCAATTGAGATTCCAGCCCACATTTTCGAATGCCGTCAATCATGTTTTGTCTACGTACGATTGAATCATCTCATTGGCATACTCGACCAGTATAACACATGGAAGTTGGTCGCAAGTTGATAGAGTTCATTTTGACAATCGAGTCACGATTGTAGCGCCGTTAGGTTAGGTACTGAGTAGTATAGCGTCGTGGGTCGAAGATAAGTAAGTTGAGGGAGGTCGGACAGTGGGTCCAGGGTGGGAAATTTGAGGCAGATAGTGCAGTGGATAGAGGAAAGAAAGTTGAGGGAGATAGGGCAATGAGTCGAGGATAAAGAGGTTGAAGGGGATAGGACAGTGGGTCTAGGATAGGAAGGTTGAGGGAGATAGGGCGGTGGGTCGAGGTTGAGGGAGGTGGAGCAGTTGGCCGAGGCGAGGGAGACAGGGTAGAGGATCGAGAATAGGAAAGTGGAGGGAGATAGGGCAGTGGGTCGAGGATTTGAGTTGGGATGACTGTATAACTTCACAGGCTCTAAAGTCTAAACCAGAGGTCGACAAACTTTTGTCGTTTGCGGGCCAAAATTAAAGGTTGCAAGTCATTGGTGGGTAGCACGTATTTTAGAAAGTTAACAACCAAAGGAATGGCCAATGAATCACATTTTTTCACCCAGAAATTTCACGAGTGATTGTGAATTATATACTTGTTAGGTTATAGTATAATTTCGTTTCTCAAAACAAATTTTTTCACGTGAAAAATATATTCGTCTATAAAGCTGTTTTGTTAATACAATTCAGTGAAGCGCCGCGGGCCGAATCCAGATAAGTGTTGTTGGGAATTTTTCTATTCTGAATTAACTTCTATTCAGAAATACACCACTCAAACCATACATATAAGCGGATTAACAGCGAATAATGTATAAAGATTGGTTTCACGTGTATCTTACAGCAAAGCATTCAAAATTCATTAAAAAACCAATACATTTTTCCCGCCTATTAGCGTTTTCATACATAAAATACAATTACAGATCAAGGCTAGAGGTAGAAAAATATCTTCGAGTTGCCGTCTCCCAAATTAAACCTCGATTTGATATGTTGTGTATTATACACAAAGCTTATAATTTGCATTAGTCATAATAAACGCTATTATTCACAATTTTATGTGATAAGTCTCATATAATTTTGTGCAAGAAAAATGCTAGTGTCGACAATAGTCTTAAAATCGATAACTAATTACATGTTTACCAAATGCTTGGGTCGCGCTAAAAAGTTGTTGCGGACCCCTGTATTAGAATACTCCATAATATACACATATTTGAAATGGAGAATTCTAGAGGGCGAGCAAAACCTTCAAAAAAGTTTAAAACATGGGAAATATCATGTAACCGCCCACCATCACACACACAAAAAATAAATTACATAAAACACAAACCCACGACACTTGGGCCAGAAATAATCAAACAAAAGTACTCGAATGTATTGAACTTCCGGGCTGTTATACTTTTAAAACGCCTGAGCTATTGCAGTAATAATGACCAATTCAATGCGTACCGTATATGCCAGCAATACGCTGTTAATTAAATGTTTATTTTGCAGCATCGTATTTACTCCTTATCTGTGAAATTTTGTTGATTTTACTGATTTTTTTTATATTAATCCAACTTGAATATATAATTAATTGAACGACAATCACTGTTTTGAGTCGAGGTGAGTTAACCTCAAGGTTAGACGAGTGCGAATAACTGGTTAGCTATACTCACACCCGGCATGAATTGGTAACCAAACGAGAGGCCGTGGTTTGTCATATCGTTACGCCGTCTTGCCTCGCTCATTAAAAATCGAAAAACAAAAAGTATAAGAATGAATGCATTACAGTCATAAAATTAACACTTAATTTACTTCAAATTAATGTAGTCCGAACGACACTTTACCCGAAATAGCCTTAGTAGCTACTGGTGCTTTAGTGATCGCCAAGAAATTCGCTCAGAAATCAATCTCCTTTACTTCTGAGTCATTATCGTTAGGACGGGTCATCGGCTTTCCTTTTCCCCGTGATAATTTAAAAATTCCTCCTTTGCTTATAACGAAGCCAACGAACGAAAGTAAAACAATAAATGCATTACGGTCACAAAATTTAACAAAGCACAGGTAAGTTCATTAAAAATAATGTAGTCATCGAGAATGGCTCAGTTAAAGAGCCCTGTAACTAGGTCATTACGGCAACAGTCATCGACCATGTCTGATTGAGACTAACCCAAATTATCATTTCCCAAAGCCCGTGAGGATGATTTCCGTTTAGAAGGTACATGAACACGGAAGTCCCACGCAATGCACATAACTGCTAAGCTTGCGAATAGAACACAGTATAGATAGTTGTTCATCAGGCTATTTTGGATTTGAAACAAGATCGGCAGAAATTGATTATGGTAGGGATGGCGCTAGCCCCGTAAACGGGGGCAGGGAAATGTTCCCTAGCTTTTTATATTAGAGGGGGTTCCAAATTTAGGCAGTGGTAGATGTTTTGTCATTAGTGATAAAACTATTCGTAACGTATTTGACTGAACATTTAAACCGTCATATGAGCCACTTTCTGAATATTCAAATACATTTTTATTTGCTTTGAGAATTAAAGTATGTTGTCACACCCAGTGGCGTAGCAAGACTTTAGTGCCCCCCCCCCCCCCCCCCCGCAAAAATAGTTCGTGGAAATGACGCTAAAAATTCTCGGACATAAGCTAAAACAACGCTTTTTTTTATTTAGTCAAAAGGCATAACATGTCGCTATTAAAAGGCAATGGTAACCTAAAATTTGCCGTTTATCTTGGTTACTTTAATTTTTTTCATACGTGCTTCCTCTCCTGCGTTTCAGTGCGCCACTGAGAGGTTTTGCTTTCGACATCCTTCTGACAGCCTTCGTAATTTTGCCGGTGCGATCAAACCACGAGACGCCGAATATCGACGACTTCCTGTCATTGTTACGTAACAAAACGATTTGAGCAGAACTAACATCAACGTTTTAAGATGTGCATCACGGGTTTTGCAATGCAGCTTTTGGTTTTGCGGCTTAAATTTCTAAATTCTAACCGTTTGGGCCTCTTTGCGCTGTGGGCCCTCCCGCGACCGCGGGGGTGGATGCTACGCCACTGGTCACACCTGAAAATTAGGGGGGTGTTTGAAATTTTAGGGGTGTGTATGATAGGGAAATTAATGGCGCAGGGTACGATGAGTTTTTGAAATGATGGCCCTTATAGCAGTGTCATGCTCTACTGTTTTAAGTTAGGGCAGATATATATTGTGGACGAATGGTTGCAGTCACAGTTAATTATCTTTAAATTAGTGTACTCATCGCAAATGTTACATAGTGAAGGTCTGCCTGTGGAAAACCGCTCTGTTCTGTAGTAGGATCGAGTACCCAGTTTATGATACCCCGCTATAGACCCAAAGACATCGCTTAGCCGAGATTAGAAATTATTGGAATACTGTGTAATCGTCTTTTTGTTCGCTAAAGTCCACAAAAAGATATTTCAATAGGACAATCGCACAGAAGATACACTAAGCCTGTTATGCTTGCAGACGAAACCATAGTGTGACGTCATTATTGTATACGGAAATCATTGTTCTGTCACATGGCAATCAAAATAGCAAGCGCTTGTAATACTTTTAACGTCTTTCTAAAATATAGCGATTGTCGTTCTAGGAATATTCAGAAAGAGTCAGGAAAACCAAGTCTTATCCGGCAGGCATTTTTCTAATATAATATTGATTTATTGGACATGACGTGAATTTAGATTGTTTTGCCAAATACATGTTGTTGCTGTTGGGGGGTGATTGTTGTTGTTGTTAATCGCTATTCTCCGTAACCAAATGAGAAATCAATTTCAATTTCGAGTACTTGAATACTTCCCATATTGCCCTCAGACCTTTTCAGCAATCTTGGTGCTCTCAGTAATGCCTAACCGTTTCATGTCAAAATACAGGGTCTTAAAAAAGTTTCGCCCAATTTTATGATAATAACAAATGTAAATTTAAATAAATTTATTGTATGATAATAGATAGGTACAACATCCAACATTTATAACATCAATTTCAATACAGTTTGACTATAAATCTTTTTACAATTAAAAAATAAATTATCATTCGGTTTTAAAGCCTCAGGAATACGCTCTGATTACCCTGCGTGGGTTCGTAGGTTCGAATTTCTTGCGGAGATAATTATGTTCGAGAGGATTGCTGACTCCTCGCTGCCGCAGGGTGGTTCGGGTAACACGCTGGTCAGTTCCCCACAATCAAGTCCATGCATCTGAAAACAAATAACTGGCTAAATAATTTTATTCAATTCAAAAGTCTTGCTGCACACGAACACAAATATATTTCTGTAACATTTCGTCTGACCGAGGTCAGACTTCTTCAGACAAGCACGAGAGGTTGACTCGTCTTATAGGCTTTTCTCTCCCTCGGAATAAATAGGTAAATTCTATTCCTTTGATTTGTAGTGAGGTTACCGAAATACATAGAATTCAGTTTCAACACCAGAGATATTGTCTCTGGGAATTTTAAAAAGACGACTAGTCCAAAACCAGCAAATAAGCCACCAGCATCCAAAGCTCAAGTAAGACTCTTTTGTGGAGATTGAATAATCCGTTCTCCACGAATAAAAAGTGCACTTTCTTTTTATATCTAGACTTAATATTACAGTACAAATCCGCGGTAGCGCTAATAGCTCTTTAGCAGTTATAAGATTGCAGAAATGAAACGAATCATTCACCCGATATTGATGTTATTTGGTAAGTTTTGTTGAATTTACAGGGTTGACTTTGTTCCACTATCACTATTAGGAATTGTTCAAAGAAATTCATAAGAATTGATTTCACCTTTCACATCACAATATTTGGTACTTCCTGTTTACGTCATTTGACACTTCCGCGAAATTAACCTCTATTAGAACGGATTTGCCTAGTTCCTATTACAATACTCAAAGAGTGCTTCTTGGTTTCAGCAATAATTGCAACTCGAGTGAGAGGAGGCTTGGGTGATGTTACGTTACGTAATTCATCGGGTGAAATTACATATGATAACGTAAGCGTTTCCTCTACGACTTGGAAATTTCCTGCCGAATATAAGGATAATCACACACTCTTTATATCTGTCAAAAATGTGTCGATGCGTGGATGGAGACCAGATTCAACCCGTAAAAGCTGCATAGGATGGGTGTCTTTGCCAGGTACAGCTATATTTTTATTCAACCTTACTATAGCCTAAATATATATTAGTAATTATCACGGTTGCCCTCCCTGCTCCAAGTCGACTTTATTGCAAGTGCGAATTCGCACCACGAGTCCAAGTCAAGTTTAGTATTTTCAACCAGTAAAAATGTGCTGTACATAAATTAGGAGAAAAAATGCAAGTGCACTGGAAAAGCTGGTCGTCGAGAAGCGGCACCCAAAGTTCTGGTATCCAAACTAAAAAAAAAGGAAATATTAAAGTGTCCTATTACTTATCGATTTCGACACACGCAATATCTCACGAAAGCGAGGTTGAATCTGCTCCAAATTTTACATGTGCATCCATCATATCTCGGTGTGGTGTCGCTATTGAGTCAGAGCGAAAAATACACTCCGCTAGATCGATAAGTCGGTGGTCTCTGATTGCTATCTCGTTATTTCCCTAATTGTTAACAGCTGAATAATTTAATTTCACTAGAATCCTTGTTTTTCAGAAATGGGTCGGACATGCAGGCCAGAGGTTAAATGTCTATATTATCAGCCGTTGGGATGCAGCCTAAAAAATACAGCAACTTTCACAAGACCGGATATAGACGGCGTGGTCTGCGACAACTTCGCATGGTTTCGTCTGTCAAAAATGCCAGCTGAATTGAGGATATCTGGCGACTATTCTGGTGACAAATTCGCTCAAATACAGTACAAATATCTCAAATGCCCGACGATGGAGACCAAATACCCAACAACAGTAACTGGTAAGTATCTGGGAGCAATGTATTATATACGATAAGTGAATAGACCTTAATCATTTTTACTCGTAAACCAGTGGTTCCCGACCTTTTTTGTTAAATAAATCTTTTGAATATTTCCCCGCCCAGTCACCATGCAACTGTAGAGTACCACGAGTGTAGATTTGAAACCCCTTTCGGATCCTAAATCCAATAATATTGTTCGGTAATGTCTTCCGATGAGGCACTGTCCAAAAAACAACGGCTCGTACCGCAGGTGGTTGCCATAGTTACCCCGCCTGTCGTGACTGGAGTCGTTTGCTTCCTTTGTTATGAACGTGACTCGGATATTCGGGACGCCTGCATGTATTTTATTTCCCGCTTTTCGACTTTTTTTTTCAGTATAATTTAATATTAGAAGTCCTCATAGATGACTCCGTTTGATTACCATTACTGGATCGCGTATCACTTCACACTGAAATGAATTTTTTTTTATCTTTCTTTATTCTGTATGTACAATGTGTAAAAATAAACTACTGATACTGATATTTTGGAAGGGGTCGCTGCTCGATAAGCGACATTGTTTTTTTTTCGCGTCACCATTCATCGTCAAATGCCATTTTCATGTTTTACCTATTCTTTGTTTGCGTTTGCTTGGCTAACACAGACAGTCCCGAACTCCTGATTGAAATAAAATAAGGAAACTCGGAATAAAATTATGACGTAACCCTAATCTGGTACACATACTACGGTAGTACCAAACTTTTTTAGTTATTCAATTTTTAATGAATCATTTTCTAGTTGTATGCGCAAGTCGCAATTCATTTTTTGTACAGTTTATAATGTGTAGGTAAATAAGTATCATAGAAATAATGAAAAAAATACTGCGTTTAGCAAAATTCCTTCCCCAAAACGGCATTCCTACCCTAGTTGAGAAATGTTGGAGTAAACCATCAAGTGGTATGAATAAGCAGTTTTTGAAATTTGGTTGTAAGAGGAATATGATCACCAATGCCCGACGCACAATACGTCATTTAATAATACTGGCAGAAATCCTCCTAAAGCCTAATGTTGGATATAGGTTTGTCACTGTGCGTGGGTGATTCCTTGCAATTCCTATTGTTAGGTCCTAGAGCTCGCGTCTTTCTGAAGTGGTATGAATATATTCTGAATTACAGACTCATCTACCGATCAGACTTCTTCTGTGACGACAATTGACGTAACAAGCGACAATTCACCACAGATGCTCAATGGCAGTACCGAACTGATTGCCGGCCTTCTAGTTGCTTTAGGATTGCTTGTTATATCCTGGGTGCTTCTCGGAGTCGTTATTATACGGAACCGGTGAGTAAAATTACATGCTTTGGTATTATCCCGTTATTGCCCCACCACTGAGATCACGAAATTACTGGTGGGGCAATAACAGTATGGTTGCTGTGCGTTCAATAAGTGTTTTTTGTTTTCACTACAAACCAGGCATTGTACAAATAAGGGCTTGAGGGTCGGACCCCCTCCTTTTACAATTAAAAAAAATATATTTTTCTCGAGTCATACATAGCAATTTTTCGTATAACTTGAAACGCTTTTTAGACCGTGAAGACTCCGGCCGGATCCCCTTGCTGTTGCGGTCTAACTTGACAATTTTAAATTTATCACCACCACCTTATGGCGGCAATTAATATCCGACATTCGGGACAAAATAAAGTAATTTTATCCTCAGTTCGGCTACTTGATCTTCGTATCCGTATATTCAATTGATTCTGTTATTTGGTAAACTTTAATGACTAATATAGGGTAGGTGGGTTATACCAATCTTTGAGTGAAGATTAAAAGGGTGCACCATTCAATAAACGGTTGACAAGCACTGATCTACGGCGAATAATTGGTTAACTATTCTTTGTTTTAAAGAGTTAACCGAACAGAACACTTCCCACTCTCATGGGATAAGTCTTAAATGCGTGATGGAGATTGCAGATTCTGGTGTAACCTAATCTCTCGATATGATATATTCAATATCAGGTCAAACGCCACCTCACGCAACCCGGATGTCAAAGAAACTGAGGCGGAAAAATCAAACACTCGAGAAATCGTGGTCAATGCCATATATGGAGAAAATTTCGACAGAATGGGAGACGATTCGCAGCAGACTAGCTCGAGTGCTGTGTATAGCATGGTCCAGAAATAACTAGCTTACAACTTCCTTATCAGACATATGATCCAGCCGTTGGCTCTTTCCTTGTCATGGATAATTAGGTAATAATGAACGCGAAAACGTTGCTACTCTATGTTTATTCGAATAACACGAATACCCATACTGCCCCCGTTTTTATATATCTCGCCGACTAAGAATATCTCCCAACCAGTCTTGGACGATGTACCGGATGAACTGATAACGCAAAGCGGCTTGATATGTAGATATATCACAATTTAAGTGAAACTATGCGATACTATTTTCATCGGGTAATATTTACGTTTCAGAAAATGATAAAATAAAATTTTCAGTTGTATCGTACATACAGGGTCGTAGCCGAAAAGTGGGTTTTCAATAGTGTTGAGTCACCTTTTTTACGTTTCAAGGGGGTGGCTTTGACCCTGAAAAGCTTGTTGCCACATTTGGACGCAACCGCTTTCAAATTTTATTAATGCCGTTATTGCTTCTTTGGACGCCTAATAGCGGTGTTTGTACTATGTTGTGCCCCATTCTTCTGAGTTAAACTAACTAAATTAGAAGATTTCGGTTAACAATATTGTGAGACAAATGCTTACAGTCACGATCGATTAACGTTAAACTGCTGTAGTCATAACAAATGTTACATTATGAATTTCTTCACTAGTTCCCCCCAAAGAACCGCGCCGTTGTTGGGGGTTGAATGTCGATTTTGAGAAACCCTGCTCACAAGACCCACAAGCACCGTTTACCATAGCTGTCGAGTTCCAATATTATTAGAATGTTTTCATAATACACACTCAGCTTTTTATTTTGCTTAGACAGTCAGGAGATACCCAATGACGTAAACGCACACAACAATAAATGAATCACCGAGCCGGATATACTTGAAGACGAATAATTTTTCCTAGACGACGATACAATAATGTGACGTCACTATGATACAAGAAAATCATTGTTATGTCATATTGTTATCAAAGTAGCAAGCGCTTGTAACACAAGGTAGTCTCCTATATGAACGACAAGACAGAGTAGTATGTATGGTAATGTAGCAGAATATTTTAGCCAGGTCAATTTCTTAAGTTCTGCTGTTTTGGGGTGATTATTTTTGTACTAGAAATTGCTTTTGTCCACAGCGAATGCACTAATCGCTTTCAAACATTTAATTCTGGAAAGTGTAAAAAGTATCTTTAACACAACTTGATCCACAAATCTTATCCGCAGCAGCATAAAGGTTGATATTGCAATATTTGATCAAATTTTATCAAAAAATTTTCCTCAGTGGGAGCAGAAGGGGTTAATATTGTTTGTTTGGTTCTCAAATATTTTTAAAAATATATTTTAAAAGAAAAGGGTTCTTGCCTCGATTGACCAATAATTTTTCCAGTGGTAGCAAAGGTCAAAACGACTAGATGTTTTCCTATTGCTTGTCCGAAGACCTTCTCTACAAACTCGGTTTTCTGTAAAGCCATGCCGGTGCCGATACGCGATTTTTGTGTCCACGTACATAGCATCGATAATTTTTTCTCTTCTTTCTATGTATAGTTATATTATATCTAGGGCCAAGTATCAGTACAAATCCGCGTTAGCGCTAATAGCACCGTTGCCATATCACAGAAATGGAACGAAACATTTACCTGATGTTGATGTTCATTGGTAAGTTTTGTTTAATTTTCGAAGTCGACTTTGTTCCAATATGACCTATAACAAACTACTTCATAACAATTAACTTCCCATTTTGCATCAAAATATATTTTACTTCCTGTATACGTCATTCGAGACTTCCGTTAAAATCTAACCCTAATAGAACTAATCCGCTAAGTTCATGTTAGTACTCTATAATCTATATAAGCTTACAATATATCTGAAGCAAAAAACCGGGACAGTGCGCATTGGACAACCCAACCTTGGTTCGATTCCAGGGGCTTCGTAATAGTTTAAAGGTTTTCCATACAATTGTGGGTGGATTACAGGCATCAAAATTAGCTATGAATCCTATTAATATATCCTGTATTGATGTTTGCTTCAAATAATAGAAGTCGTTGAACTCATTAGAAAACTTGCACTTTGTTCTCGGCATTTTGATGATTTAACGACAGTTAAATTATATCATGGTTCATACTTTATATCCTAAATATGACATGACAATTTTTTTTTTTCAATCTGAACTAGTGAAGTGGGACGCAAATCAGCGGTGAATCGGCTGCCCCTGTTAGTAAAAAAAAAATTATAATAGTATCAACTAGAAAAATTTTTTATGACTGTCATACTGAAAACCGGGATAATTAGGTCTACCGCCGGGGCGGCGGAAAAACTTGCTAAAACTTAAAACTTGCTGAACCGGGACGTATGGTGAGCCTGACTCTATAGACGTTTGTTTTCAGCAGCTCGGTTGAGTGAAGGGTTGGATGATGATGTTAAGTTGCAAACATTATTCGGAGACATAACATATGGAAGCGTTAGCGCTTCCACAACTAAGACATGGAATTTCCCTGCTGAATATAAGGACAACCACACACTCTTTATATTTGTCAAACATGTGTCGATGTATGGATGGATATCAGAGGAAAGCCGTACAGGCTGCATAGGATGGGTGTCTTTGCCAGGTACAGCTATATTTGTATTTAACCCAACTATAGCCTATATATATATATATATTTGTAACTATCACGTTGCCCTGCCTATCCCAAGTTCACTTTATTGCACGCAAGAAGTCGCACCACGAGTTCAAGTCAAGTTTAGTCTTTTCAACCCGTAAAATGGTTCGACGCATATTAAGAGAAAAAATGCAAGCGCACTGGAAAAGCTGGTTGTCGAGAAGCGACACCCACACGTCTATTATCCAAACTAAAAAAACGAAGAAGGAAATATTAAAGAGTTATTTTTCTATAAACCTAAACTGTTAACAGCAGAATATTTAAATTTCATTAAAAACACTTGTTTTTTTAAAAATAGGTTTGATATGCGGGCAGCCAGTGGTTGAATGTATATATTATCAGCCGTTGGGATGCAGCCGCAAAAGTATAGTAACTTTCACAAGATCACATATAAAAGATGTTGTCTGCGACAAATACACATGGTTCCGTCTGTCAGAAATGCCAGCAAAATTGAAGATATCAGGCGTGTATTCTGGTGACAAATTCGCTCAATTGCAGTACAAGTATCTCAAATGCCCGACGATGGAGACCGAATACTCAACAACGGTAACTGGTAAGTAAACAGAGCTGGAAGCAATGTATTATAAGTGAATAAACCTTAATCATTTTAAATCTTAAACCACGTGGTTTCCGACCTTTTTTGTTGAATAAATCTTTTGCTTATTTCGTAAGGTGTCGCTGCTCGATAACCAACATTGTTTTTTTCGAGTCACTCTTCATCGTAAAATTCCATTTTTATGTTACCTAGCTTTTGTTTGCATCAAGTGTATTTTCATTTCGGTGAAAAATAAACTACGGGCTTCTTCCCTCCCAATGACTACTTCAGTTGTTTAATCTTTAATGGATTCTTTGCTAGTGTTGCGTGCGAGTCGCACTTCTGTTTTTACACAGTTTAAAATGTTTACGTAAATATGTATTATGGGAATAATAACAAATAATGAATATTAGTAAAACTACAGGTAAAACAAAGCAAAACTCCTCAAAAAAAACTGCAAAATTTCTTTTTGAGGAGTAATCCTACATCGGTTGGGAAATGTTGCAGTAAACCATCAAGTAGTGTAAATATGTAGTTGTTAATTAAACCTGGTTGTATGAGGAATATGGCCACCAATGCTTTGTAGATTTTTTTTCTCACATTCGAAACTGAAAATAGAAGTTCAAACGGAGTTATCACCGTTTTCAGTCATTAAAATATGTTCCACAGAAAATTAACGTCTATTTGAACTAAAGGTTGTAAGGAGAATAGCTAAACAATCTGAAGTTTGCTAAGCTACCTGGCGCACGGTACGCCATTCAATAATACTGGCAGGACTCCTCGTAAAGCCCTATGTTAAACCGAGAATTTTTTTATTATTGGGGCGTCTTTCATGTCAACCAATATCTATTCACATCTTTGTGACAAAGACAATCCTATTCTCTGTGCGTATGTGGTTCTTTGCATCTTCTATGAAGTCACTAATAGATCCCAGAGCTCGGATCTTCCAATCCACTCATATGAAATATTCTAAATACCAGACTCATCTATCGATCAGACTTCTTCTGTGACGGCAAATGACGTAACAAGCGACAATTCATCTCAGACGGCTCAGGGCGGATCCGAGTTGATTGCTGGCCTTGCGGTCGCCATTGGATTGCTTGTCATATCGTGGGTGGTGTTCGGAGTCGTAATTATACGAAACCGGTGAGGAAAAATAACATGCTTTGGTACTATCCTGTTATAGCATCACCACTAAGATTATAAAATTACTAGTGGGTCATAGGCTTGCACGTAATTGACAAAAACCAATTCCGTAATTACGGCAAAATCAATTACGTAATGACCCCGTAATTGCGATATTTTTCCACGCATTTAAACCTATCATAACAACCAATTGAATCCACTTCTTTTCCGAATGGGACATTGAAATTGGGTTTTCATATTCTTGGCAGTACAACACGCCGTCGGCAGATGTTAAAGACAAATATCAAGGAGTGAATTCAAATTAATTTTATTCTGATTTTTATCTTTTGTGTTAGCTTTGGTTTTTCTTTATCACCTTCGCAAATTAACCGTCCCATTTTTATGCGATCAATTTTATTTTATCATTACCGACACTGGTATACGGATATTTATGGAAACGATAGTTTTTTAAAACCACCTGAGTACTGAATAAAAATTACGGGTTTCTAATTTATTAACCAACGACGAGCGTATTTTCTCATTTGATTATACTTGCGATTTCCTCGCGACGACGACTTGTTTTTGCAGCGTTTTCTGCATTATCCGACATTACTGCCTTGTTAGCATTTTCATAATAATAATTATTGATGTCGACTTATTGACGATATTCCTATTACCATGCTTCATTTTACATTCAATCATTTCGCGGACTGAATGTTTATAACATTATTTGCGATAAATTTAGATCAAATATTATTTATTTGCGTATAATTTAAATACCGAACTTATATGACATGCCTTCTCCGAAAATACAAAGTTATATCGCAAAACAATGCATTTTGTGACATTTATTTTACACTCACAACATTTATTTGCTAACTCAAGTCGGCGATCCTATCGGCCAAGACAAAAGTTTGGTCGAGTGCCGGTGGTATTCAAGTCGACGATAAACCAAAATAAGTTGCCACATTTGGTAAGACAGTTAATCATATATGGCCGAAATATTGAGAGGAATTGTGAAAAACATCATGAGCAAGGCCAAGTCTGGACTGATATATAACGATAAAACCGTTAACAGAACATCAAGATTTTGTAATAGAAAATGGATCTCGCACAGAATAAACACACAGGCTCATATTCGATTATATATGATAGCAGTTAAATTTTCAACGGTCCGCGAGGAATCCGTCGTTTTGGTTCATTACGCAATCTCTCTTTTGTCGTCATATTGCTATTTGATAAGCGCGACATTAATTATCACGGCGAGGTATTGGCGCGAGTGATCAATCGCTCTTTTCGCTTATTTGGTTCCAATTCGTCGCGAAATAAAGAATGGTTAAGCATTGCTAATCCACACTTGGTGGGGAATTCCCACTATTCAAACGCGTGACTATAAAATAGAATAAAATAGAAACGGAACATATATACCATAAGTAACGGAAAACTGGAACAAGTAAATAATAAATAAAAGTAAAATGGATACAAATGTTTGATAGATTGATCTCCTGCGTTCATTAGTCATTTCACCCGAAGAAGTTGAAACCGGGCGTGTTAGCGTCCATCTATCTTAACACAATTCTTCCCCCTATCTACGGTTATTATGTACATTGGCCATGGCCATGCTAGATAAGATGCGAGAGAAGTTGAAACCAGGTGTGTTGGCGTCAATCGGTCTCAACGCAATTCTATCCCTTATCTACGGTTAAGTTGCGGGAGAAGTTAAAACCAGGTATGTTGGCGTCAAACGGCCCTACTCAGTTCTTCCCCCATTAACTACGTTAATAATTTACATTGGCCACGCCAGATAAGTTGATAATAGGTTAGTAAATGGCAACGCGTCATGCCTTCCTTCACCTACGTAACAAGAGAGAGAAAAACGGCTGCGAATACCGGAACTCTAACTTCTTCTACTTGTTGAGCTTTCATTTTCGCAATCGACGAAATTGACTGCTTTGAAGAAAGCTCGTTTCAATGCAATAATTACGACTTTACGTAATTCGTAACTTCCCTTCCGTAACTCCAAATAATTACGTAATTACGTAAATCCGTAAATTACGTGCAAGCCTAGTGGGTCAATAGCAGTATGTTAACCGTGATCTTTTTGAAATGTAAAAAAGGATTTTTCTGAATCATACATAGCAATTTCTCGTAACTTGAAACGCTTTTAGACCCTCAAGGCGCGTTTTCGGCTTTCTGTCAGACTCGCCCTGCTACGGTCTAACTTGGCAATTTGAAATTCCGGACCCCCCTCACCTTTTTATCTGCTCTGTTCAAATAAAGTAATTTTATTCTTCGGCTATTTGACGTTGTTTTTTTGATCTTCTTGTCCATCATATATATATAAATATATAGGTAAATTTTACGAATTTTACTGACTAATATGTGGTGCGTGGCCGTCGGTTATAGCAGACTACGGCGAATAATTGGTTAACTATTCTCTGTTTTAAAGAGTTAACCGAACAGAACACTTCCCACTCTCATGGGATAAGTCTTAAATGCGTGATGGAGATTGCAGATTCTGGTGTAACCTAATCTCTCGATATGATATATTTAATATCAGGTCAAAGGCCACCTCACGCAACCCGGATGTCAAAGAAACTGAGGCGGAAAAATCAAACACTCGAGAAATCGTGGTCAATGCCATATATGGAGAAAATTTCGACAGAATGGGAGACGATTCGCAGCAGACTAGCTCGGGTGCTGTGTATAGCATGGTCCATAAATAACTAGCTAACAACTTTCATACCAGACATATGATCCAGCCGTTGGCTCTTTCCTTGTCATGGATAATTTTGTAATAATGAACGCCAAGACGTTGCTACTTTATGTTTATTCGAGTAACACGCATACCCATACTGTCCCGTTTTTATATATCTCGCCTACTAAGAATATCTCCCAACCAGTCTTGGACGATGTACTGGATGAACTGATAACGCAAAGCGGCTTGATATGTAGATATATCACAATTTAAGTGTAAACTATGCAATACTATTTTTATCGGGTAATATTTACGTTTCAGAAAATGATAAAATTAAATTTTCAGTTGTATCGTACATACAGGGTCGTAGCCGGAAAGTGGGTTTTCAAGAGTGTTGAGTCACCTTTTTTACGTTTCAAGGGCGGTGGCTTTGACCCTCAAAAGCTTGTTGCCATATTTTCGCAACCGCCTTCAAATTTTATTAATGCCGTTATTGCTTTTTTGTACGCCTAATAGCGGTGTTTCAACTATGTTTTGCCCCATTCCTCTGAGTTAGACTAACTTAATTAGAAGATTTCGGTGAACAATATTGTGAGACAAATGCTTACAGTCACGATCAATTAACGTTAAATTGCTGTAGTCCAAATAACAAATGTTACATTATGAATTTCTTCACTAGTTGCCCCCAATGAACCGCGCCGTTGTTGGGGGTTGAATGTCGATTTTAAGAAACCGTGCTCTAGACAAGTGGTTCCCAAACTTTTTTGACCATCGCCCCCCTAAAGTAGTTTATACGACTTCATCGCCCCCCGGCAATACAAAAAATGTAAAGTCAGAAACGAATATATTACAGACCAAATAAGAAGACAAATCATAGTTTAAATTTGTTTTATGAGATAGATGAGCTTGGTGTTCTTCAGCGAGTTTTTTATGATATCTAAAATTACCCCGTTTACTGAAGGAAAGGCGATTTCGTTGTTTTGATAGCAATAGTAACACGACTGAAAACCCCTTTTTCACCCTATAATAGGTCAGAAAGGAAAGAATCCAGGGTTCTACCTTCTCAAAAACCGCCGTGTACTCTTGCCTTATAGCTTTTCACTTCCTAAATTCACCCCCTTTCACATTGAAATATTGAAAACAAAGTTAATTTTCCCAAACTTATAATAATGATTTTCGTACATCTCATTCATTGGTACAGCCTGATGACCTGCACCAAAATCCTTCGGTAAAATTCATCCCGATTCCTCATTCTACTACGGCCTGCAGTCTGATCACCGGTCCATAATTAACCAGCCATTTGTTTTTGGATTCATGGACTCGGATGTAGAAGAAGCCGTGACCGACTATCGGCTACGGCCCATGGGTCGGCAAATTTTCTGTCGCTCGCAGGACAAAATTCAGGGTTGCTAGTCTTTTGCGGGTCGCATATATTTTTTGAAAGTTAAAAACGGAACAGCGCGCGAAAACTGCGACAATTCGTGAACTCAACTCAGTCGTCTTATTAAAAAAATATTACAATGACATTTAATGTGACACTGTCTTGTTGCTGCATCACGCTGGATAGCTTTACGACGCCAAGATTGAAACATTTTCTAAATGGGCATCACTAATCCCAGTTCTTTGCTTGTTCTTTGTAATGTTCATTTTTAAAAATATTTGTTCGCACAAATATGTACTTCCAAACATCGAAGTGAATATTTTCGCATGATTTGTGAAATTTTGATAAAGATTTTCTTTAAGAAAATACCTTCTTACAAAAATTAAGCAGTGATGAATCTCTCGAATAGAATATGAATTTTATTTCCTTATTGCTTTGCAATATATTCGAATATTGACTGCGCTATTGAACCCCTGCCCTCAGCATCAACTTTTCTTCGTGTTTCCATTTGTCTAATTATAATTAAATTGTAGGCTCGTAAAACGAGTAGCTAGCTGTTCAATGGAATTTTTAGGATATAACAAAATTTAGTCCAAACGTGTGTCACGATAAATTCTGTTACGTAAAAAAATGTAATTTACTCCTCGAGCGTAGATTATAAATAAAAACATTTCATCGTCAAAACCGCCGTTTGGATGTTTCCCCGGGCATAGACTTCCTTGTTTACTTCGTGACATTGGCCAATCAGCAAGATGCAAAAAACGTAACAATGCCCCCTTTCGCATCCGCTCAGGCTCTCAGACACGCTCACTCAGACAGATTTTCAGGCATGGTCGTGAACATTACCTCATTTTTGCGTTTTTGAATCATATTCGTTAGTTTTTAGTTGTTTTTCGGAAATTTAAATCAAATAAGTCAATGATTACTTTGTCTTCCTATGAGTTTCAGTTTAAATACAGCAATCACAAATTAGTGTAGAAATAGCTGTGATAGACTAGGCTGAAATTCTTTATCGGTACTTTTAAAAAACAGATTGTTGAATGGTGTGTATTAGAATGATAGTTGGAACAAATACCCCATTTTACAGGCAACAACTCGCGAAACCATTCTTAAAATAAGCACCAAAAATTTTAAAGTGGTAAAGTATGGGAAGAATTTTCCACGGTCAAAGGTCGGAGAAAGATCCATGCAGTGAATCGTCCCGGGCCAGATTATTTTACTCCGGCCGTATTTTGCCGACCACTGGGATAAGCAAACTACCTACATTACTGCGAAGACGAGTTCAGCAATCCTTTCGCGTGTGATAATCGCCCACATGATTCAAGCCTGCGAATGCACACAGAGTACAGAATTAAGTGCGCCGAACATAAATCAGGTTTCGCGAAATCGCCCCCCTATCGCCCGCTTGGACTTTTTCGCCCCCCTCTGTATCGTTTTCGCCCACTGGGGGGCGATATCGCCCACTTTGGGAATTACTGCTCTAGAGCCCTAATCTACTAAAAATGATATATTTAACCTCAGGTCAAAGGCCATTTCACGCAATCCGGATGTCAAAATAACTGAGGCGGAAGAATCAAACACCCGGGGAATCGTGCTCAATGCAATATATGGAGAAAATTTTGACAGGATGGGAAACGATTCGCAGCAGACTAGCTCGAGTCCTGTGTATAGCACGGTTCATAAATAACTAGCTAACAGCTTCTACTGGACGAGATGACGTGGTTCGCCATATGAATGAACCATTTTATCGGCTTTCCTCTTCTAGAGATTATTATTAAATGCCTACCCGTCGTATCCTAGTCAAAAACTATCCAAACCGTTGCTGCTTTGTGTTTATTGTAGTACGATGCGCATATGCTTAATTTGCCCAAACCACATTCGCCGACAACAGTTGCGGGCTGCAAACCTTGGTGTCGTTGATTAGTAACCAACTTTGGCTGCCTGCGAATTTCTTTTCCTGGTGCAATTATCGCTCCGAACAAGGTCAGGCATAAACAAACACCGGGGATAGTTCACTAAACGCCGTTAAGTACTTCTAGTAGGCGTGGCATAACCATTTTCGCATATGTCATTTCTAACTCCACCTGACTACGTCATTCAAAAATTACGTCAAATTACATTACACACTACAACGTCACAGTGACAAAATAATAAAGTATGCAAAAATGTCATCCTGTACCACGCCAACTAGAAGTACTTTCGGCGTTTAGTCAACATGCCCCCCCTTCAGCGTTCCCTCTAAGCTGCGCGACCGCGCAGCCGTCTGTGTATCCCCGCGCAGTGCTTTCGGTCTGCCGCGTACTGCATAAGTGTCGACAATTCTGTGTTCGTTTAAATTGTTGTGTTTCTTTTTAATTTTCCGCGTAGACCTTTTTTTTTTGAGCTCACATGGCCTTCTATTCCGCGCAACTAAGCAAGCTCTTAGGGGGAACGTTGGACCCCCCATACATCCACTAATATATATCGATATCTTAAGCCGTCGGCCTTCCTCTGAAAAAAATATGAAATTCCTGTCTACTCTATGTTTATTGGAGTATTACAATGCACATAACCATACTGCCCTGTTTTTTATTTATATTTCTGTGTGATGAACTGGTAAGCGCCTTTATATGTAGATATATCATAATTTGACATAAGTGTGAACTATGCAATATTGTTGGACACGACGTGGACCAATGGATTGTTTTATTATGTATTTTTGTTGTCATTATGTTAGTATTTCCTTCTCCTTGTTGTAAAAAAATCCCTTTTTTTCATTAATTTCTGGACCAATTGCTTTGAAATCTCCAATGGTTTAAGATGCATGGAGTCTATCTTACATTAACGACAGTCTCAGGATTTCCCAAAAATCCTCTGGATACTTGAACGTTTCCAATATACGAATTTATTAGTGTGAATATTTTGTTTCTACATCCATATTCAATTTTAGGCTTTCTATTTTTATGTTGTGGTTAGACCCCATCCAGGGTGTCGCTGTTCAATAACCAGTACTGGTTTTTCTGACGTCTTCCTCCACCCTGAAATGCTATTCAATCTTTTTTTATTCCAATCCGTAAATGTACCTTACGTATTTTCAGCATTGGCGAAATTACTGCATGAAAATATGTGAAACAAACTCAGGTTCTCCATTACATAATACACACATTTCATTCCCTGCTATTCTTCCAATTTCTGGCTTTTGTTTTCAATGGCAAGATATCCCAGAGTAATTTATAGTTAAAATCAGTATTTTAATAAGTAAACGAATAGCTCGCAGAGCCATGTGATTCATATGGAGCACAGAGCTATGATTGAGAGAGGCCGTGGTTCGCCATATATTTAGACCTTCTTTTCGGCTTTCTTCTCCCCTTGGATAAATATGTAAATCCCATGTCATATCAATTAATAAATACATAAATAACCGCACACCTCTCGGCGACTGGTTCATATTCTGTTCTGTAGATACGTTTTCTGTCTAATAGATATGCATTCCCAATAAGCATATGCTCATAGTTGTATGCTTTCAGCGTACCATACTTCGAAACCCAAAACCAAATATGTATTGAAGAATTAAAGACCTCAATACGGCCAACTTCGCACCCGACTCGGCTGAAGCAAGGGATTTTGGCAGCGAGCAATGCGTTTTCTTAATATGCAACGAACCATTTAGCTGGACGACGTAAAAAATGCAGGGAACATTGCCACAATGAGCAAATCTTTGCAAGTTTCCACTCATTGTATATATGCTCATTGGCCTTAGTTACGGCAGCAAACTTTTATCCGCCACTGGTTTTCAATTTGCTGGTTTATGGAAAACATAAAAAGTCGCTTTTCTCTTTGATTACTGGATCGTTTGCTCTGAAATTTTCAGTGGTTAAAGATAAAAATGTTTTCCAGAAGGCTATTACTTTTATTCATTTCAAATATTTCTGTTAGCTCTGTGAGATTTGTTTTTGTTTGCTATGACGTCACCGAACGTTCTGCGGACGCATATGCTGGCACTCCTCTTCATGTTCTTTTGATCACGTGCCATCGAACGTCGGTGGTTTGTAACGAAATCCTGGCTTTGCTAAGATTTGAGGAATGGTGTATAAGTATAAGTTTATTTCGACTCCGTAATCAGCAATAGACGATAAAAAAAATAATAGATAAAAATAAAAGTAACTGATTATAGAATCGGGAAAGCGAACAAAACCTCGAGTAAGGTTTGAAACAGATTTTAGATGGAACGGTATTGATAAAAGAAGTAGTACGTGTTCGCTCACCCAAAAGTAAAAAAAACTAAGGCACGCACGCACACACACACACACACACAATCATCGAGACATGATAATGTCGAAAGTAAAAAAGCGAGACTTAAAATCAATTGAATTACTCAGTAAAATGGAAATTATACAAACAAATGAGAAAAAATGAGTAAATTCTTTTGCCACACCAAATTAATAATTTTACGAGGATTGCCAAATTGGATACCGAATTAGTCAACTAGAGTAATATACTGTGGATAGAAAAGTATTCCCCAAAGGATATCGTCAAGCTGAATATAATTGGAGTCACCTAATGCCAAATTGCCCAATCAGAATTGCCAAGTTGAATGTATGAAGAGGTGGGCTAGACTGTTATTATTTGTCTCCGTCAACACGTTTTGAAGAAATCGCTTTTCTCTTCGAATACGGGATCAATTGCTTTGAAATTTTCAGTGGTTAAAGATAAAAAATTTCTCCAGAAGGCAATTACTTTTTTTCGCTATGACGTCATCAAAATTATGTAACGCTACGTGTCCAAATATTTGAGCATAGCTCTCTTGTTTTAAATACTATTGTGCCTTACTTGGTGTTATATTACAGTAGTGATTCGGATCGTTGGTGTTACTACAGTTGTGAGTCGGACCATCTTGCAATTTCAATTCACGCTGTCACAAGACAGGAACTTCTAAAGATAGGGCAGTTTCGGTACCGTAACACAGCGCGGTGACACTGAACTAACTTGTGACTGTGTCGTGAAAGCGGGACTAACTAAATCTTTAAATGTTGGTGCTTTTCTTGGAATCGTTGAACGTGTCCATATATTCGAGCATAGCTCTCTTGTTATTACATGACTTTTTCCACAAAGCTCGCACATTGATTGAGCCTGTTCAACCGGAGCTGGATTTTGAGCCACGAAGCTGTGACATTTTGGTGCGGACGAAGCCAAGCTTACCATGTTAGGAGACGGAGCTACCAGAAATTTTAGTGCTGCTGCTTCTAACCATTTTATTATTTATTAACATTTTTTAGTACTCCCTACAAATAATCCTTTCACGTCCGTGGATTTTTCTAAATTTCAATTCATAATATTAATTTAAAAGTTTCATTCATCAGAAGTTTGAATTTATACATTTGAAATTTTAATTTTGAAACCTTTTTACCATAGTTTTGAGTCCTACTTCCACAACTGCATTTTGGAAGATATTTCATGGCAGTGGCCACACTTGAAAACCTTGACGGGTATCGAGCAGGGGTGGGCACGGTTTTTGGATGGGGGCAAAAAATTTTGCCCATCTAGACTGGCGGGCCATGTAAGTATGATGTGAAGAGTTACATTTTATGAACAATGTTTACAGTTTTACAAAGCAACAGTGGAAAACAATAAACCTCGTGCCGAAACTAAATTTAACCGCAATCCCATCAAATTCCGTGGGCTATTTTTGTCCTAAAACATCAAAATTTGGTTTCAGTCTGGTTGTGGCAGCATCAGGCGGGCCAGATTGAATTACATAGTGGACCAGAATTCAGTCCAGCTCTGACCTAAAAATATGAAGCCCAGGTCCCTCAGCCCTTGAACCACGTTCTCTCGTCTGATTGCCAGTCCATAGAGCATGCACCACTAAACAATTTTTCGAAGAGCATGTAGCTAATCAAAAATATTTGTTAGACTTGATCTTGCGCACCTTATTTTTGGATAGTTACGTCCCATTCACATAATCTCAACATTTTTTTTGAAATGAAAACATACTTTCGCTTCACTATCTGTTATTTGTAGCTTATTGTTAGCTAGTTATTTTTAAGATTGGCAAATTCTAAAAAAGGGGTGCAGCTTAAAAAGATTGAGAACCACTGCCATATAGGAAATGCCATGCTTGCTTATCTACTTTCCTCTATTCATGTGAATAATTCACCCGAATCATCGTTCAAAATTTTTATTGCATGACAATTTTCCACAAAAATGAAAATTAATTCATTCTTCTGACAAGGGCGTTAATTTTGTCTTCACGATTTCCGTAATCTCCCCCCTCAACGACATGATTGGTCACTTTACGGAATCCACCCTTCGGACATGAAAGTTTGAACGGCCAAAGGAAGTTGCTCGCTTTCTTGAAATTCTCACCGACAGTGAAAATCTCGTGAATAAGATCTTCCATACAGATGATGCCTTCCTTTCCGAGAACTCCCTCAATGATTGAGTTGTCGGTTAACGGAATTCGAGACTTGCTGACCTGAAATAAAACAATGTTTTTTTAAACATGAGTAAGAAGTACAAAACAGCAATTCTTTTTGGTACTCCCGAAGTATGTGAACCGAGATGGCAGACACCGGAACATATCAGGTTAGAATTAGGCCATAATTTCAGGTACAAATACTACGCGAGTCACTTGGCTAGTCCTCGAACTCGTAATAAAACTAAAATGAGAAAAAATGGTATAAAATTATGTCGTAACCCTAACCTGGTACACGTACTACGTTCCGGTGTCTGCCATTTTGGTTCACATGCTACGGGAGCGCTATTTTTTTTATAATTGACATGGATATTTGGGCGGCAAAGTGGCCCCTCTGTTAAAAAATTGTGTTGGCATCGCGGACTACATATGTCTGGTTTAAATCCCAGATCCTTTTCTTTATGTAGGCATTACCAAACGGGAAAGATTTTGGTCTTTTCCAAATCCCACTAATAGGCAGCTCTTTACATACGCTAGTTACTGGTTGTTTGGAACAAGAAATGTGAATGAGCGTCCGATATAAAAAAATATTCTCAACATGTCGTGAATGAGGAACAAATAATAGTAACAGTAACCCAAAAAGATGAAACGTTTGAGTTAGCTGTAACCCACCTCATGGTCCACTCTGTATATGCAAATGTCCGAAACAGTTCAAGTATTTGATTTAGTAAATATTCGATTATTCAAGTTTTAAAATTTGTGATTAGGAGCTATTGACAATCGGATAAAAATGACTCCTCAACTTTGTTTTGGGTCAATGCGCAGCTAGACTCTTGAATTACATAGAATAAGGTACTCATGAAGTATGTGAACCAAGATGGCAGACACCGGAATGTAGTATGTGTACCAGATTAGGGTTAGGCCATAATTTCAGGTATAAATACTACAGGAGTCATTTGGCTAGTCCCCGAACTCGTTATAGAACTAAAACAAGGAAAATTGGAATAAAATTATGTACTAAACCTAACCTGGTACACATACTACGTTCCGTGTCCATCATCTTGGTTCACATACTACCAGAGCATCTAGAATATTAGTGTGGGCAAAGTGACCTGGCGGTTAATAAAGCTGTAGTCATTGACATTGCAAATTTCGGAATTCACCTGACCTACTCTTGTAACAAATTTAGTGCCAAACGGAAAAGATGACAACCCTTCCAAATTATAGTATATCTTTAGAGCGAAAAATGGGTACTCCTGTGGCGTGGCGTACTCCTAAGGTGTGGTAGTCATGGCTCGTAACATGGGCGCCGTTTGTACATGTCAAAAAACAGCGAAAACTTTCATTGGTAAAATGTTCCAATAAAATAATTTCAATTTTATTCCTGAAATTATGGCCTAACCCTAACCTGGTACACGTACTACGATCTGGTGTCCGCCATCTCGGTTCACATACCAGGTTAAGGGTAGTCCATAATGTTATTTCAATTTTCCTTATTTTAGTTCTATTACAAGTTCGGGGACTGTCTGTGTTAGCCAAGTGAATATACCCCCTGCCCATAGGTTTCAATCCCTTTACACAACTTGATGTAAAGTAGGCAAACAAAAATAGTTATCATCATATTGGTACACGTACTTCTGGAGCGCCAAAAAATGTGTAACATCTCGTAACCCACCTAGCAGTACTGCGTGTGCAGAGCAAAAGACATTAATGTGCTTTGTATAAAACTCAAGTGCATATGTTCTTAACCAAGGGTGCCCCACCCAACTAAGTGATGCAAAAACTGTTCACAGAGTGCAAATAAATTAGTATCTAAATAAGCACCTTTCCATATCCCCTCTTGTACAGGAGTTCTCTAACGGTCTTCAAGTTAGGATATCCCCATGTGATGTACGGGTCGGCCAATCTGAGCATGGTGAGACTTGCTTTGTTCAAACGAACGAATACTCCATTGTTGATCTGACGGAGTCTGAGAAGCTGGAGAACCTGTGAGGAAAGGGTAAAAGTTGTTAACCAGGCAAACTAAACAATTTACTATTCCAAACAATATTTCCCACAGCGGATAGTTATGTGCAAAAGAATCACTGAGACTTGCTGTCAAAGGGTGGTTCATGATGAGCATGATTAAGCCATCTTCTCGATTTTCCTGCACCCATTGATGAAGATCCTGTTATATTTACGGATTTCAGATATATTTCAAGTGATATACAAACGTTAAGGGCTAAGGCCCATGGAGTGCGGAGATAAGTTGACCAATGTGTGATGAGAAAGAATGAGACACTCCATTACAATATATTAACATATCATTACAACATTACTTGGTTTGACCATTAATGAATCATAGATTTTGTATTGATTGCACCCATGTGCATGTGAAAAATGAAGGCTTTGTGTTTGTGTTGAAACATTTCTTTAATTGTTATAACAAAATAATAGAAGGAGAAGTACTTCAGTTAATAATGAAATATACAATCGCAACGATCGAGCCTTGTATCTAACATAGGGGAGGCATGGTTTCTAGACCAGCGGCAAAAAATTTTGCTCATCTAAACTGCCAGGCCATGTAAGTGTGACGTACCAAGTTACATTTTATAAACAGAATGTTATTTACAAAAGTGAAACAAGCAAACGGGGCGAAAGAAGTGAGGACGCTCGCTGTTGAATCAAGTGAGCGAGAAAACGTAAAGTTTTGTTAACATCGGGACATTCTTAGAATTTGGAAACTGCAGTAGGGCACACTATCAAAATTCCAAGAACGTTCCATCACTTAGGTCAATAAAACAAACACTTCATGTGTCTCACAATGGAGGGGCGCCTGGCTCGACTGCAGACGCGTCATAGACTCATATCGCACCAAGCTTGTCTCAAAAATAATTCAAATTAATCGCCGTCGTCACATGACCAAAATTGGCGTTTTTTTGCGAAAAAACTCTCGAATCCAACGCTAGAAATCTTTTTACATCAGTAAATCATATTATTTTTTCCAGAGGAATTGCATGATGACGTTTTTAGCTTGTGCTTCTTTGTAGTTCTATGCACAACTTCATTTTACTGTATTTTTACCGATATTGAGGGATAACAATATCCATGCGTCCCCCAAATGAGGGGTGTTTGTTTATCGCCAAAATGGGATTCTCTGAAACGAGACAATGTGTATCAATCTGAACAATGTGTCGTACTGCAAGAAAATGACAAGTACACAGTTTTAATGGGGAAGGGGAGCCACGGGAACCAAATAAGGTTATTGAGCAAGACAGCAAAGGTTCAAATACGTCTATCTAATTCTGGAATGGAAAATTGGGATGAAATTAACCAAGAATAAAATCAATAAAAAAGTAGTTCCATCAATAAAACATAATACAAACCTTGCGAACTTTAGGTGCAACTTGGTTGATACCTCTGATACGAATTACGAAAGCCAGTTTAGGCTGCTCAGGCACGTAAAAGTTGCCATGCGTACGAGCTTGACGCGACAGACGGATCCCTTCACGTTCCTTGAATCTGTATTCCTTTACATACTGTTCAGCCCGCTTGAACATGAGCTTTCTCTTTTCCCTGCCCTTTTTTCTGTTTAATATCGCATTTTGGGCAGCTTTGGCCTTCTGCGCTTGATACGCTTTGCGTTTTTTTAACAAAGATTCGGGAACTTTTGGCAAAGCTTTCCCACTCGTCATGTTGCTCGTTGGCGAAAAGAAATTTAGTCTCAAAACAGCCGAACATGTGGAACGAAAAATGTGGCTCCGTATGTTTACGCATGAATGATTTTTAAAAAGGGATTTTTAAATTCACAAATTACCTGCGAATAGTAATGGATGTTTTCCGAGTATCGACTTACTTGTTTACTTCGTGACATTGGCCAATCAGCAAGATGCAAAAAACTGACGAAACAAGGCACCACTTTCGCATCCGCTTAGACACTTTTCTGACTCAGACAAATTTTCAAGCGTGGTCGTAAACATTACCTCGTTTTCGCGTTTTTGAATTCTATTCGTTAGTTTTCAGTTGTGTTTCGGAATTATAAATCAGATAATTCAATGATCACTTTGTCTTCCAAGGAATTTCAATTTAATCGCAGTAATCAAAAATTAGTGTAGACTAGGCTGAAATTCTTCACCGGTACTCTTGAAAAACAGATTGTTGAATGCGATGAATCAGAATGATGGTTTGAAACAAATACCCCATTTTAAAACTCGCGAAACCACTCTCAAAAAAAGGCCCGGAAATTTTGCAATGATAAAGTATAGGGGGTCAAAGGTCGGGGAAAGGTCCATACTTACTACATTAATCAGTGGTTTATTTTTATCATACTATAACGCATACAGAATATAGAAAACCACATTCCGGGGTAAATGAGGACGCAATAAACCAGTAGTGGGTAAATGTGCTAGTTCGGATTATTTTATTACTTTAATGTAAGTATGGACTGGTATCCGTACAAAGGCCTTCGGGTGCCTTACGATAAGACCATTTTATCGACTTTTTTCTCATTCGTGATAAATGTCAAAATCACATCCTATCTTACCAGTCGTTGTATCTTACAGAAATTTTAGTCTGTCCCATGATAGAGCTGAAGAGCTAGGTTTAGATATGAGGAAATTATTATAAATATATCCGTGTAAAATGACAAGTATATATATTCATAGCAATTCAATACAAATGTTAAGTCAAAAATAATTTGCAATGTTCTTATTAATATTCAAAACAAGCCATGTCATTGGGTATAGGAAGAATTTTCCTGGGGTCGAAGGACAGGGAAATATCCAATATACCACTAGGTTTTTGGACCCGGGGTCATAAAATTTGTCACATAGACTGGAAGGTGGCCATGTAAGTGTGACGTAAAAGTTACATTTCATGAACAATATTTACAGTATTATAAAAGCTAAAGTGGAAAACAATAAACCGCGTGTCGAAACCTAATTATAATCACAATTTGAACAAATTCCCTGAGCTATTTGGTGCTCTCGAAGTATGTACACTAAGATGGCGCACAACATGAACATAGTATGTGTACTAGGTTAGTATTAAGGTTGTGCACCATCTTGGTCCACATACTTCGGTAGCTATTTTTAGCTGAAACATCAAAATTTGGTTTTAGTGTTATTGTGGCATCATCAGATGAGCCAGATTGAATTACCCAACGGGCCGGATTTGGCCCGCGGGCCGTAGTTTGCCCATGTCAGCATTATACGTTAGGCCAGGGGTGGGCAACTTCTCTAGTCGGCGGGCCAGATGTGGGAAAATGAAGTCTTCGGTGGGCCGGATTGTTACATAAATAGTATTCAATATCCTAATCACATATTTATTCGCTAATGCGAGAAAGAAAATTATAAATTGCGTTTAAAGTAAAGTTTAAACCTTACAAAAAATTGAGACCAAAAATACATAATGAATTTATCATAATGTACTAAAATTGTACTCCAATAGTTTCTAAAGTCAGTGTGACATTTGTGGTCGATTAGAGTTGTCAACAAGTTGCTTAAACTCAGGCTGCTTTATGTTAAATGCTCGAAACTCTCTGTTAACTTTACGTTTTTTGGAATATTCCATGGTTAATAAAACTTAATATAAAATCTAATTTCTAAAATCTATTTATATTTAGAATATAAATATAACTTGATAACAGTAGTGAGGAATGTTTACAACGCTCTCCGCTGTTTAACAAGTGTGTTAACGCAATTGTTTGTTAACTAAGGCAATTGTTTATTTCACCAGCTCACACTGACAGTGCGATGAGAGTAGTGCGATCGGCAACTTTCAGGAATGATGCGTCCGACCACATCACAGAGTGTGGTTGGATACAGTCAGCGGGCCAGTCAAAATCTCGTCGCGGGCTGGACCCGGCCTGCGGGCCGTATGTTGCCCACCTCGCGTTAGGCTATACTTACCAAAGCCCGTATAGTCCACGGCGCTCAGTTATCAATCAAACATTCTTCGTATTCCAAATTCCCCAGACAATTTTGACAATTATATTAGATTTTTTCCAATTTATCCAATAATCTATCTAGTTGAGGGATAATTATATTTTGTTATTGATTTTAAGCTATTACTGATTCAATTATTTCGTAATAATACTAACAATGCTACAGGGAATTGATTCTTCAGTCGCGTAACAATATAAAAATTGATAAAGAAATAATCAATATTTCTAACTAAGATTAATTCGTGATTGGGGAAGTCTTACGTCAATATTTCACAAATTTATTTCGCAACGTTCCACTTATACGAAAAAAATAAAAGCATTTTTTAAAGCTATTTGCTCAGAGAAAGGTCACGCACACTCACTCAGAAATATAAGGGATTGATCTCTGGTCACAAAGCCTTCACAAGGCCTTCAGGGTGCCAAGAGCTACCAAGATTGAAGAATTACAGAGTAAAAATGAAAATCAGTTAATTCGGATTGGCACAAAAATCAGTAATTTATTTTTCCATCATACTAAAATACACTTTATGAATGAACAATACCTAAAAGATGAATAATGATACTTCAGGTTGAGGGGAGGCGCGAGACACCATTACTGGGTATCGAGCAGCGCACCCGTGATTCAAGTCTAACAGTATTAATTAAACAAATTAAACGCCAAGTCTTGAAGCAGTTCGTGTCAATACGATTATAGAAACATCTATGAAGTAATGAATTTCTCATAAGTGTTCATTAATCCGTCAGTCAGTAGTTTATTTTTCTACATACCGTAAGTACAAATGGTACATACAAAATTAAGGGCTCTCCAGAGGTGTGTGTACCGATATGGAGGTAACTAATTTTGTTCGCCCACTTTACATCAAGTTGCGTGAATGAACTGAAGCCTATGGGCAGGGGTATATTCACTTGGCTAACACGGACAGTCCCCAAAATCGTAATAGAACTAAAATAAGGAAAATCGGAATGAAATTATGGCCTAACCCTAACCTAGTACACATATTACGGGAGTACCGAATTAGGAAAGATACCAAAAAATGCATTTCAATGAATGAGGGGAAACGCGATAAACCAGTAATGGTTATTAAGCAGCATGAGGTTGTCTAACATTGAGTCATACTGAGGAAATATGTTGAACATAGATACTTCAAAAAATACAAACTACAAGACATAAAATTTTCGTCTGTCATTTTCTGTATTCGTACAATTTGCAAAGCATCATCCTCTAGGAGGCGCTCTCTTCGCAGACTTCATCGACTATTCGACTAGATTGCCATGCTTTGTAAATCACAACACACTATATTATTGACGGCTTAAGCCAGTTAATCCCATCTTAGAATTCAATATCTGACTGCGCAAATTTTCGATCCGCGGTAATTTGGTCACACAGTGGAAGGTGTGATAAGGTGCATTGCATGTTAGTGGTATTTGAGGTGAAAATGGATCTAATAATCAGTAGTTTATTTTTCCATTTTAATAGAAATAAGATTTCTACCTACAGAATGAAAATGTATTTCTGCAGCCTAGAACAAAAGCTGAAGTTTTCTACAAGTGCTTTTACTTTAAGGTAGCATTAAAAATTTTGCAATGATCAAATATAGGAAGAATGTTTCTTGTGTAGGAATATCAGACTTTCAATTGCGATGATTGCGAAGTCATGATTGTTATAAAAACATAAAATAAAAGGGCACCAGGGTGTCTTAGCAATTTTCAATAGGCAGTTTAAGACGGCTTGCATAAGCAAAAGTTTTAGGTACTCGGGATTTTTTTTATACAAGGTGTGCTGCTTATGACGATTTGGTTGCAATTTTACGACCCGACGTTCATTCGAGTTTCTTGGTCGAAGTGGCAAGCTACATTACGAGATTGTACTTCAAGTAAAAGTGGCTCCAGTATCCAATAGTTTATTTCATCACCATACTGGAAATTTAATTTACAAATAGAATAAAGAAAACAAGATAAAATGGCATTTCAAAGCTAAGTGAAGCGCGAAACCAATACTGGTTGTCGGACAACATTATCCTAGACTAGAGGTAAAGGCAGTTTCAGTAATCAGTAGTCTATTTTTTCTGGAAACACACTTTGTATAAACGGCACTTTAGGGTGGATGCAACTGCCAAACTGCAGTGTTAGGAGCGTATCCAGAATATTTTCAACGGGTTAGAATTTTCGTTATACCGTAACAACTAGCGGGTCCCTAAAATGTGGGTTTTCTAAAGTCTTGAGTGTTTACGGTGAGAAACTAAAAGTTGAATTATTCGGATATTGGTTATCAGAACTATGCTAATATTGAAGAGGTCGTAGCTGAGTAAATGTGGTTTGTCCGTTATTAAGCACAATAGGCCAGTGATTATGACAATGTATTGTAGCTATTGTAATTCCGAAAATACCCGACATTAATGCTAGAATATGAAACGGTAGATATCTCGCTAGCTTACATTATATAATTATATTGTAAATTATCACTAAGATAGCAAAAAAAACATAATAATCATTCGTTGCTACTGCAATCAAATTTACCTAATTTATCAGTAACCCCTGCAATTTCTATTAGGATTGTGGCCACCTGCAAATGTTCTTGTGGCCCAGCACTGGGCCTTAGCCCACTGGTTGGGAACTGGTGTCCTAGTACTCAGCTTGATGTATACAGCTTCCACAGCGCTCCTGAAGTGTGTGTACCAACATGAAGGTAACTAACTTTGTTCACCTACTTTACAACAACAGGGACTGTACAGAAACTGAAACCACTTGGCTAACACAAAACAGTCCCCGAACTCGTAATAGAACTAAAATAGGGAAAATCGGAATAAAATTATGGTCTAATCCTAACCTGGTACACACACTACGGAAGTACTGATCCCACATACCTTTGGAATTTAAGATAAATTTCCCCACTTTTTTAATAGTATCAAAAATTCAGAAGCGACAAATATTTCATATAAGAGAGTGCGCGCCCCACCTCAGCTCGGAAATGTAATTGAATCGAATATCTGCCTCTCTCTCTCTCTTGGGATTTTATTAATTTGATTTCAAAGTCGCAGAAACAACGCGAAAAGGAACTGACGAATGGAAGCGAGGTCACGTCTTAATTTTAGATTGTCGTGTTTTTTAGATTTTGGAAGTTTTATTTGAAGTCTGTGTCGGTTAGTGTAGGGGAGCACTTTGAATCATTATCATTTTTTTTTTAAGTTTATCATCGGCGCAGGGGCCGTGCAGTTAAAACGCTAATGGGTCCTTACTTAGTGTTATGGGTCCTTATCTAGTTTTATTTTTTCGTAATTTAGCATTACATTATTGATAATAAAAAAAAATAAAGAATATCAGAAGTTGTACTAAAGAAAACTCAAAACTAAATTTATCTCCAAGAATGACAAAATTTTTTCCGAGACGGAATTACTCGCCGGTTGAAAAACGTTGGTTTACAATTAGATCAGTGATTTCCAAAGTTGATTGACCGGGGGCATATACCGGTACCGGTACGTATAATTAAAATAACGGTATACCCGAATTGTTACGGATATACACGTGCTTAAACTGTGATAATAACGTAACAATTGGCGGTATCTAAAACTCAAAAAAGAGAAAAAGTACAAAGTGTAATACTAATTCATATAGGTTCGGCGGGCCATATTAAATTGTTATGCGGGCCGTATTTGGCCCCGAGCCACGGCATGGGAACCTCTGGTTTAGATAGATGTACGACCGGCTATATCAGGCATTTATCACTGCTATGGTCGTTTATGGGCAGAAAACAAACAGACTTGTATTGATTAAATGTGCATATATAGATTATAAATTTTTTCTTGTCATAATTTACTGCTGATAAAATCACATTTTTTTCCAATGTCTTGTACTTCGTATTACAGAAGTAAAGGACCTCCAGAAGTATGCGCACCAAGATGGCGCGCAACCTGAACATAGTATGTGTGTACCGCTTAGGATTCAGGTTGTGCGACATCTTGGTGCTCATACTTCTATAGAGCACCGAAGTGAAAATGTCGCGAGTTCAAAAAGCTTCAGAACCTTTATAGACTTGAGCTACAGATTCGATTTCTGCTGGACTAACTCATTTTCAATGCTTTTGTGGCGGTTGATCCGTATGAATATATTGCAAGAATGCTGTAGCAAGAGTGAAGATAGGACAAATATATTTCTGTAACGTTTTGTTTGGCCAAGGTCAGACTTCTTCAGACATACATAGTTCAACTATAACGGGAAAAGCAGTTCAATATTGTTTGAGCAAGGCGCATAAACGGCGAAAAGTATTAGCGATAAAAAGTTTCAATAAACTCATTTCAACTTGGGAAAAACTAAAAATCGTATTTTTACTCAAATTATAACGTACAAATATCTCAATACAATAATATTCATTATAAATTGTCAAACAGTTATATAAAGAACGCATTTTTAGACTTTGCCATTGGCGCCATTTTACGTAGATACACCACTGTCTGTGATGTTTGTACCGCGTTTGTACCGCTTGTCTTGTTATAGTTGACCTGACTATCTATGTCTGAGAAAGTCGACCTTGGCCATACAAAACGTTACAAAAATATATTTGTGTTAATGTGCAACAAGACTTCTTATAGACCCGAAGCCTTGTTCGACAATATTGAAAGCAAAATTCATTTCGTAAACAACCCATTTTAAACAGTTTAAAAATTCTTTTTGCAGCCGTACCGTATCGTAGACATAAAACATAATGTTTCAGCTGAGGTGTAATGTCATCGTCTTCGGATTCTGGATGATTGTGACGTCATATTCACTCGTGAATGGAGAATTGTCAGTTAAAATAGGTGAGTGCAAACTTTGTAAAGTGCTTTGTAAGAAAAAAGTAAATTGTCTTCTTTGTTTGAAATATTTTCACAATTTTAAAAATATGTACAACGATGGCATATAGGAAGCATAAGATTTTCACTACGCGTATTACAAGGAAGCCCATAAGCAGGTCCCGATTACCAGTCAAGTCAGTTTTGAAAAGAGTTATTCAGTCACAGATTCGCAGACTTGGGTGGTGGATATAGGGCAGGGGTGGGCAACCTTTTTCGGCTCGCGTGCCAAAATCGGCTAACTTCAACAGCATAATTCTCCCGCGTGCCTACCACAATTAAAAACAACGCTTTTGCTACCTCCAAAGCAAAAATACACAAAAATAAGATTTTTAAACACGTACAGACAGATTCATTATTCGGGAAAATATCAGTTCGGAAAATAGATTTGATTATTTTCTTATTCTATATAAGTTAGACTTCTGCTGCTGTATTACCGTATTATTATAGAGGTTGGATTTTTATATTTTGTAACTTTCAAAGAAATACACGAACTGCTGGTTTCACCTTTGAGACTACTCCTGTTATAAGACTTAATTAATAAAGTTCATAACTGAGAACAGAGATTCACAAGCATATGTAAATGAAAACATGGAGAGTAATGCAGTAAAAATGTTGGGAATGGCGTCCCAATCACGCAATAGTTCATTTTCTGCACTTCTATCTTATATTCTCTTCCCTAATAGCTTATATATTTCTTTCGAAGTCAATTTATACAGTAAGTTAGCAAGTAACTCTAACCAACATGAGCGGTACAACTTCATTAATCAAGCAGAAATGAAGAAAAAGGGTGGCACAGACGAACTATATTACGTAATAATGTAGCCAAATGAATGCTGCGCTCATCTCGACAATATTTCTCGAGAGCTCACACATTTGTTACGTCATAATATATTTCTTTGTAGCTAAATGTCATAAAAGGACCAAAAGAGTTTAAATAAATACCGGATTGTTAACAAACGATATATAATGAATAAATTGGTATTTTTATTGACGCCATATTTTAAAAATGCAATTCTGATATTACCCTTTTTCCCAGCGATTTAATAATAAAACAGGTTTCATATTGTGTGTACACCCTCGACGAAATGTCTGGCTGATTAAATAATTCTATGTTTTTAGGAATTTATGTTTCTGGTGTACCCACAACAATAAAAAAAAGTTACATACAATTGACTATCTTCCAAGTAATCGAGAATCAAATCTGAAAAATATTAGATTCGATTTCGAAATTATCAGGTATTCGAAAATGCCTGATAGTGTGCTATTACTAGACACCAAGTGGACCATGCTATACATTTGGCTTATGAAACTTGCTGTTTCATCGAGTTCAATGTGTTTTATTTTCTACTGACCAACTCCCTAGTTCAGGGGTGGCCAACCCGAGGCTCGCGAGCCTCATGCGGCTCTTGCGTTGGTTTTATGCGGCTCTTTTCGCCTTGGTTATTTTAAAAAGAAAAAAAAACTTGTAAAGTACGATTGATCATGTTTCGATTAAACATTCACCGAGCATTCTACTTTCACGCATATAGGTATATTTGTGTTCATGTTTGTAATGCGGCTCATCGCGGTAATAAAGTACAAAATGTGGCTCTTGATCTCTGACTGGTTGGCCAACCTTGCCCTAGTTCAGGGGTGGGCAACATTTTCCGGCTTGCGTGCCAAAATCGACTAAATTTAATGACAAGTTCTTCCGCGTGCCGACCAAAATTGTCGAGAGCCTTTGGAGCCATATGTCATGAAAGAACAAAAATAGTTTAAATAAATAACGGATTGCTAACAAACAACAATGAATAAACGGACGCAGAGTTTCAACAGACAACATTTTATCTGAAAAAAAAAAATGATTTCGTTTCTGAAGCCTCGCTCGCGTGCCGAATAAATGGGCTCGCGTGCCAATTTCGGCACGCGTGCCAGGGGTTGCCCACCCCTGCCCTAGTTGCTTCGGTCACTGATACTTGCGATACCCGTCCTTAAAGTCACTGATACTGACCTATAGAGTGTTTTGGTATTAAGTTGTTGTTTTGTTATGGGTATTCTTTTTATTGTTGTTATGGAAAAATGTCTTTTCTCTTTAACTACTGGTACTTGGCCAATTCATTTGGAATTTTTAATGGGTAAATATTGTTGTTGTCGCAAGAAGGCTATTACGCAATTTCTACGGGCTCAATTGGACTCGCTTGTGGTTGTGTAAATGATGACGTCATCAAAATTCAAAATATTGCGCAACTTATGGCGGTTCCGCGTTCGCGCTCGTTGTGTCCTGGTGGTCGATCGAAGTCGCGATGACTACGGTACCGGTACTGTGAAAGATTACATACCTTTGCTACTTCGTTTTGGCTTTCGTGTGCATATAGTGCGCGCATTGAGCTCTCGTTTTTAGAAAGACCGGATTGTTAAAGTAACGCATTGACCGAAAATGCGAAAATACAAACGACGTGAAAGCTTGTCCATGTTGCATCGATTTTCCATTACTACCTCGCATTCATTATTATACGAAACAGAGTTCCACTTAATTTAAGGTTATCTCATGAGCTGAAAATAGAAATTTAATTTGTGTAATTTTGTTATTTGATGTATTTGAATCGCTCTTTGTAAAACTTCTTTGAATAACGAGACTTGACTGTTCGCTATCGCAGGGCGGTTCACGTAACCACTGGTCGGCGGCGGCTTCCTCCACCATTAAAGTCAATGAAACAATACTGCACATTTTTCTTATAACCACCTGATGAGAGCGCATGTTTGCACCAGGTATATTCATGTCGCAGATAAAAACACGAAAGCAAAACGATTTAATTTGCCGTCCTTCGAATTTCTATTCAGAAAAACTTCACCAGTGGTGAAGGGATATGGATATCAGGGCATGATATCTATATACATACGATAATGTTCTTTCCATATCAAGCCCTGAAGTTTTTCTGAATAGATATTAGTCACGTCGGCAAATTACATTGTTTTGTTAACCCCGGTCGTGTTTAATTTATCATCAACATATGACGAGAGGCCATGTTTACCCAAATGACTGTTCTGTCCGATCGGCTCCTCTCTTCCAAATATGATTTAGCCAAAGTATCGAATACGACAAGCTAGACTAAGATAACAGACAGATTCCAGCCCAATGCTCATCACTTTACCAGGGAAACTAGTTAGACCAGGGCTTTCCATACTTTTTGGGTTGCGAACCCCTATTTATGAATCTTAGTTTCGACGGACCCCCATACCATGCCGTATCAACTTGTGTGCCTAACCAACGAGGAAGAATATTGTTTCCTATACAACACTACAACACATTAATATGATGGATGAAATTACTTTTCACTGCACAATTTATCAATTTTCGAAGCAATTTACGACAAGTAAACTTGTACGTCCGACTCTACGCAAGTCTCGACCTGTATTTTTTCATCATATTGGTAAGAGCTGAAAATGCTACGTAACCGATACTCCAGGAGCATGTGCACCAAGATGACAGACACCGGAACGTAGTATGTGTCAGGTTAGGGTTAAGCCATATTTTTATTCTAATTTTAACCTTGAAATAGGAAACCAGAAAGATTTCGGTTCCGGGAATCGATGATCCTCGCGTATCAGTGAACGCTTGCTTAAGCACTTGTTCGGAGTGAAGCGTGTTTACTTCGCTCAGTGTCTGTCTTGGATACAAGCGTACCGTATCCCACGCAATTTGAGTTTGATTTAGGCAGCCGTCAGTTTTAATCAAAAATCGATAAAGCGGGCTGAAGGTTACGATGAAACCTAGACTTGTTTTTTAAACGAATTTATAGATTTGGTTTCTCAAAATAACTTTGTTGAATTTCTTTCAAAACACAGACAGTCCAAGTCCTCAAAAAGAGTTAGAATTAGTATATAGTTAAGCAAATTTAAAAAAAAAAAATATTTTACTAGGCCAAGATTATAATTAAGCGAATTTATAGAATCGATTTCAAAAAATCCTTTCATGACAAATCCTTCGAAATTTGAAAAAAAAAACTAACATCTCAGCAAAAGGGTTGAGGTGACTTTGAAATATTTTTCATTATTTTTTAGGCAGGCCAAGGATATTTTTTGAGCCAATTTATAAATTCGGAATCCCGAAATAATGTTAAAAAATCTTCAGAAATTTCTCAAAAAAGTATTACAGCTCCACAAATAGTTGAGGTAAATAAGTGAATCAAAGTATTTTTCCTCTACAAATTTTTACGCGTGCCATCGATTGGGGTTCGGCGTGACTGTACCTATATATTTTTTTTCGTGCTGGCAGACATTCTGTACTTTATATTTCACATTTTCAAACGCAAGTGCAACCTTAGATTTTCACAGATATATAGTTGAGTTGAGAATTCATTAGTATTATAAAATATCGACAAGAGTTACTAATACTAAAAATTAAACAAATATGACGACGTCACAATTGACGTGACGTCATTATACTTTTCTATGACGTCATTGGCGTGGGTTAACTAGGCCTCAAATAAAATGCAATTCTTCTCGCGTAAGAGCAAGATATTATCAGCAAGTGTAGGGAGTCCATAAAGCCACTTTACAATTTCAATTTTGTGAGAATGTCAGTTCTCAATATATCTTAACCAGGTTTGTTGTTTTTTAATCAGTAATTGTTTGAGTATTTTTACTTCATTTAATACATCTGTGAGGACCAAAACAATATATGATATCAATTAATTCCCTTTGCAATTTAAAAAATTTCTAAGACTTCATGGGCACCCTAGATATAAAGTAGATTCAAATCGTTATGACAGAAAGCACTGAATCGGAAAAAGATTGCGCTATATCAGCCATCGAGATTTTGACAGTGATTCAAATTTAAATTATTATCGAGTAGCTGTGATTAATTGCTTTTTTAACGGCGAACTTGGGCCGTAGATATTCCAAGCATGAACAAGAGTTTTTAATTGACCCAAGATCGAGTAAGGGGTATTTAGAAAGCGTTGTTTACGTTTAAATAATTGCGGTATCACTGATAATTCTAGCATAATTTCTAGTAATTGCTGTTAGTTGGCCAATTAGCAAACTTTATACGAAACTAACCAACAATAACAAAAATCTTGAGATTCTATTTGGGTTGAATTTTGAAACTTTAAAAAGATGGTTAGGGGTTCCAAATGTTTCTCTGCTGTATAGGAATTTAGTCTGATTTTCACTTATTAGTATTTTTGAAAGAAAGCAAAAGTTATTGTGTGGGTCATTCATAGATTTGTTTTCGTATATGAATTTTGATTCAAATCTCCCTGTCGACTTTGAAGTTTCAAACAAATTTAGGGCAAATTTGAAGTATTTTTTTATTTTCACATTTTATGTGGTCTATTGGATACGTTTTCACCCAGAACAATACCCACGGTATACACAGTGTACCCACTGACTACAGCATAAGAAACTATTATTATTGTAAGGACCCTAATTTCTCCGGCTAGGAATTGGTCACCCAATTTATTGCATCCTTTCCGATTGTCGGTATTTTATGGTTTTAATTTGTATAAATTCCATCGAATTGTCTTTTCTTAATTGATAATCGATATAAACTCTTGTCCCGAGATTTCCTCGAAAACGAGAATTCTAAATAATGAAATAAATTGCCATGTGCGTCGATTTATTTTGTGTAATCTTCCATTTTTTGTCCAAATGTGGCCACATATGAATCACACCATTTTCTGTGGTCCATATTTGGACTCTAAATGGCATAACATGGATATTTTTGGGAGCGGAAACCTCAAATCAATGCAAGTCATTGATGTTATTCTCCCCAGGGAGACAGAATGCCGCGAATCGTGTTTGGTTTTTCAATATCTGATATTTCGTTGGAATAAATTTTACTTCTGTTTACGAACCAAATGCGAACATCACCGAATGCGATTTTTTGTTTACCCTCGCACAAATGCGGCGCGGGCCACATGTGGCCCGCGGGCCTGGGTTTGGACCACCCTGTACCAGACATTTGTTCGAAAATATTCAACCATTCCAAATTTAAAATATCAAAGTGTTTTTACTTTTTAAAATTTTTGATCGTTTTAAATAAAATTCAATTTCACAAATTGCTATCGATGAAATCCTCGTCATACAGTGGGCTGTTGAAAACGTATTTCACATAGTACACCTCGAAAGTACAAATTTTCTCTAATTTTTTTAATATGCCCAAATTTATATTCCGAGTAAACACAGTAGCGAGGCTTGACCAGTTTACATTTTAAAATTAAGAGGGTTTTAACCTAGCAACCCTTTTCAGTCAAAATCCAATTTCACAAATTACTCTCGATGAAACTTCTATCAGATTGTACCGGACAGTCAGTTCTTAACCTGAAATCAATGCCATAAGCTTTATTGCTTGACCTCAATTAATCCCTGGCAATTACGGTGACCAGCTTTAAATTAAATGGCTTTGTTTGATTGTTAATTTTACAAAAAATTTTGTTTATTTTTTGCGGGGGGGGGGGGGGGGGGGGGACCAGACTCGAACTATGCTCTAGAAAAGCATACATTAAAAATATACTTGGTTATTGAAATTGACAAAAGCGGTCTATTATACTACACTCTGATTGAAATGGTTTGGATGGGTTCGGGCGAAATGAATAAAACTTGGATCGATTACGGTGACCACCTTTGAATTAAATGGTTTTGTTTTTTATTTCCAATATTCAGAGAGGAAAGGTGTTGAATTTTTCCTTGTTTTGAGCATTGCAATTCTTTTCGGGGGTAGGTGGGGGGGGGTCTGTTTTTATACGCTTTATTTTAACAAGAATTTAAGAAAGCATCTGACAGTTGTTGGAATATTCCAATGATATATAAATTGAGTAAGTCCAATGAGCTATTGCATCTTTTTTCATCCCTATAAGCCCCTTATTTTGATTAATCAGGTGCTCCAGGAGTATGTGTACCAATATGGAGGTAACTAATTTTCTTCGCCTACTTAACATCAAGCTGTGTAAAGAGACGGAAGCGTATGGGCAGGGGGTATATTCACTTGGCTAACACAGAAAGTTCATGCACTCGTAAAATTGTGGCCTAACCCTAACCTGGTACACATACTACGTGTTTACCAATTAATTTGCTATATCATGCCTTGTTAGGAACGTAATTGGGGTATGGGCGGTCGATCTCGGAGTGGGACTTTCAATTCTAATCGTTCCGAGCATGATTAATAAGGTTTATCGGTAATCTGAAAATTTGCTTAAACAACCAACTTCATGACGGCAATTAAAGTCAGACGTCATCTGCTGTTTCGTCACTAATTTAATTAATAATCTTTACCAAAGTCAGTAGTTTATTTTATCACAAACCAAAAGTCCACATTGGACAAAATAATTAAGAATGATAAAAATTGCATGATAATAAATGATAAAAATGCATTTCTGTGTAAGAATATATATATATATTCAAAATATATTCCAGTACACAACTAAATCTTACTTGCACGACCGCTACGGTAAAACCTATTTTTCTTCGAATTGACGTATGGTGCCGGTTTTCAGTAAGAAGGCAATTTACTAGATTAAAGTCGGCGCTGAGAATTTAAATGAATGATTTCTGGCATCGTTAAAGCAGATTTCGCTTCATGAATCGATAAAGTAATCCAGTAAGAAATACACTAAGCCTGGTATTTGTAACCGCGGTAGTAGCGTATTAGGTGTTCTAGTTTTTAGAACACGTTTCCCACATTTGTCACACGATTGTCACGATCTTTTGTAACGGAAAAATTTGGTAATTTTGCTCGTGACGTAATCGTAGTACATACAATTGGGGCAATTGGAATTTTTTGATAGATCCCCGGTGTATTCCCCTATTGCACACATAACCCAGTTTGAAACACTGGTCCCACTTATACCACACTTGTCCCAGTTGTCACAGCTAGTCCCGCTTATCCCGAGCCATTCTTCAACTTGTAATACGAAAATTTGATAATTATTCTTGTGTCGCACTCGTCGTATATACAAATAGGATAATCAGGAAGACTACGTTTATTACTTATCGATTTTAATCGGTAAGTATGTTGATAGGTATTTGTCTGTCTGTATGTCTGTTAGATGCACGCGATATCTCACGAAAGCGAGATTGAATCTGCTCCAGATTTTGCTCATCTTATCTCGGACCAGAAGCCTATTGATTTTGGGCAAATTATGTCGTATAATTAGCGAGTTATTAATTAATTTGTGATGGGACACAGGGTGTGGAGTGGGAGCGCTGATTTGGGGGATCCCCTAACTTTCGATCGATAAGTCTTCGGTCTCTGACCGATATTCTCGTTTATTATTGTGTTGAATCTCTTCATGATCCTTCGACATATTTTCAGTAGCTGTCAGCATTTCAGTGTTCGATCCTTCTTAGTGAATGTGTATGGCCTTGCATTGAACAATTTCCGAGTCTAGTGTAGTTTCGTACCACACGTATTACTAGTGGGCTTGTCATAACAGTTTTTGCATATGTCATTCTTAAACCCCATCTGACTACGCTATCCAAAAATTACGCCACTACGACGTCAAAATCGCGGGTAATCTTCTGCGCGTTTTGGACGACAATCCGTATATTTTGGCATGCCTTATTACTGTGACGTCATTTTTGGATGACGTAGTCAAGTGGCGTTTAGGAAGGGACATATAGAAAATTGTCACACCACGCCCACTAGAAGTTATTGTGGTAAGAAACTACACGAGACTCTAATTTCCTGCACGATGTCTTGATTCCTGCAAGGCTATGATATCACATGATTTACTTTTCCCAGGCGCACTTTTTGAAACAAACACCGATGCAGAGAGGAGGGCACTTCGACTGGCAACACAGCAAGTGAACTCAGATGGGAATCTTCTAAGCCCGTATATTCTAGTCAACCATTTACTAAGAAACGTCACAAAAGGAGACGTGTATATGTCCACAAAGAGCGGTGAGTTTGAAATATTTCTTTGCGCTGGACAAGTCTCCGGGCAGGTAGCCACAGATACCTATCGTGTAAGGGTACTAATGATAATGCCCCCCCCCCTCCCAAAATGAAAAAAAAATTAAAGAACCAAGTTTATTTGGAACATATTAGATAGAGAACTTAACTTGCAAATCGTTCTGGATTACTGAAACGTCCAGGTACAATCATACAAAACACAAGATCAAGTGATAAATAAATATTTATAGTACATCAAAGATTCCCATCTTCAATCAAACACCCGATAAAACCTGCGTTCATGTTCAACCTATGTTCATCAAGTTCATGTGGTAAATAAATTTTTCTTGTTTTTGTAGAAGTATAGTTTGGAAAAACCGAAATCTATTTTGTTTATCATATCCTGATTCATTACACTCTGAAATGATTTCGGTTTTCCCAGAACAAAGCCTAATTTTTCTAATTACTCTTGCAAAAATAGCGAAAACTTATTTTACACATGAACTTCGTCGGTTTGAAGTATATTTATTGCTTACCGTGTGTTTTTCCGAGAACGGAAATCTCTTCTACCAAACTTTTTGCCTTGATTAATATAGGAGGTTGAACCCGGGTAGTTCTATTTACCGTATATTTTCGCGGGCAATAATAAATCGAAGACTTTAACTCTCGCTTCATTCTATATTGTCGGAGTTGCCCAGCTACGAATGAGTGGTTTGTTAGTCTTTACATTTTCAGGGAATTGCGATTTGTGACTTATAAAACCAAAAGTATTTCAAATATACATGAGATACTATCAAGGGCCTATACGTAAAAAAATATCACATGGACATCGAAGTCGACAATAATACTAATTAGTAATTACGTTTATTTTACAGTTTGCGACATCGCGAAGATTGGCGTGGTTGCCTTGGTAACAATGACGTCATGCTCGGTAGAAACGTCAATTCAATCCATTGGGGATTCACTGAACTTGCCAGTGTTACAGGTAAGATTGACGTATTTGCGCAACCCCCCTAATCTTTAGTATATTTGGAAAATTCTAATTGTAAGCTGAAAGCAGGCTCAGTTTTGACGTCAGGTTCAAGCTGTGTGCGTTTTCTCGCTCCACTCAATAGCGAAGGGCGGTGCTTTTGGATTGAAGCGTTGCGCGGGTGCAACTGGCCTGAATGATATTGACTGTGCTTAGTCAGGGGATAAGAATCAGAACCCCACCCCCTCCCCTTTTTTAAATGTAAAAAAAATTATACTTCTGAGCGCCTCAGGTCTTTTAAAATGCCACGGCCGACTAGCTTCTACGTTTAACTAGGAAATTAGAAGTTCCAATCTTCCCTCCTCATTTAAAAAATCTTGGCTACTCCCCTGATGCCAACATAACATAATCGACATCATTACCGAATATTCCCATTTCTTCATTCTGTTAAGATTGGTTCAAAATACTGCGGATCACCTCGCCTATCTGGGAATTATTTTTTCACTTCTCGTCCAGAGGAAGAAATCATTTTGCAAGCCTTGACTCAATATATCTACTCTAATCGTCTACGAAGTATGGTCATCTGTTACGAGCAAGGAACAGGTAAATGGCAGTTGATACTGATATCTAACGATATATAGCTGAAATGGGCGAGCTACGGCCCGCGGGACAAATCTCGGCCCGTTGAGTAATTCAATCTGGCCCGCCCAAAGCTGCCACAACCAAGGTGAAACCAGATTTTGATGTTTCAGCTAAAAAAAAAAGCTCAAGGAATTTGTTGCAATTGCGATTAAATTTAGTTCGGGCAGGAGGCTTATATTTTCCACTTTTGCTTTCGTAACACTGTGAAATTTTTCCAAAAATGCAACTTTTTACGTCACAATTGCATGGCCCGTCAACTTAAGTGGGCAAAATTTTCGGTCAGTGGTTCAAAAACCTTGCACACCCCTGATTATACAGGGTGTCCATGAAGTATTTTTTAAAATTGCAAAGGTAATTTATCGATACCATATGTTGTTTTGGCTCTCACAGATGTATTAAATGAAGTAAAAATACTTAAAGAATGACTGATTAAAAACAACAAACCTGGTTAAGATATATCGAGAACTGACTTCATGGCAAAATTGAAATTATAAAGGGACGTCATAGATACCCTGTATATAAAAAACGATTACATAGTCCTAGGTGACTGTTTCCATACGTTACTTTAAAAAGTAACCGCACGAGAGGCGTTGGTTTTCAAAATTAAAATGTCGCATCATCAGCGGATCGGGGTAAATATGAAAATCCAATCAAACATTTGAATGCTCTGTCGTTTTATGTAGTGTTTAAGGACCATAAACTGGTTAACTACTCCGGTGCTAGGGCTCTTAAGAAAAGTGTGACCCCCTCCAAATATGATAATAAAAAAATAACAGAACCCGTTACTCGTTTCAATTCTTCTACAAAATTATATTTAAAACACTTCTGTTTATGTATGATTGTACTCAAAAGTTCAGTAATCTAGAATTTGCACAAAAGCCATGTTCGCTCAAAAATGGGTTTCAAATGACATTGGTTCTCCAATTCAAAATAAAATAAATGCAGAAATAGAATCGCCGAAACAGGTTTAACCTATATTTGATAAATAGTTTGATACCCTGACATTGTAACAATTGAAGACCAAGTCGATGCTAATAGAGTTAACACGCGGAGTTGAAGCGGCGTTTGGCTGAAAATGTCAGAAATCATTTTTCATTGCGGATTTGGCTCAGAGCATGGCTGGCGCCCGATTTTTCTTCACCCGCAAGGAAAATACTCGCACAATTTCATTATGGTAAAAATGGCACTCCCGAAGTATGTGAACCAAGATGGCGGACACCGGAACGTAGTATGAAGTATGTGTACCAGGTTAGAGTTAGGCCATAATTTTATTCCAATTTTCTTTATTTTAGTTCTATTACGAGTTCAGCGAAAAGCCAAGTGTAGTATTTGTACCCGAAATTATGGCCTAACTTTAACCTGGTACACATACTACTGGAGTACCTACCAAAAATAGTGTCTACAGCGTCCAGGGGTTTTCAGCCTTTTCGGAGAAGTAGAATCGCCATGAAGCATTCCAAAAGGTCGAGGATACCCTCTACACTAGTTCAATTGTCCTGTCCAAATTGTAGAAATTAAAAGTGATCTTCAAAGTTTAGCAAGTTTAATATAGTGGTGAACCCAAATGGCATCTGATGATATTTAAACTATATACCTATCATGACATAGACCAGGGCTACTCAACTAGCGGACTGCGATCCGAATCCAGAGCTTTCGAGTATTTGATTCGGACCGCACCTAATTCTTTATTTTAGATCATTAGCCCCGCGCTTGAAGTTTCATTTTATAAAATGACTTTTATAGTTTTAATTATACATGAAAAGAATTATTACACCATAATAAACAATCTAGATTAGCTAATAATCGTTAGCCGGTCAAGGAAGTGCGCGTTTAAGGATGCCGAAATATAATTTCTGGAAAGACCGGACCTAATTAATTTTGAAGTTTTGTATGCGGATCTTCGGTAAAAATTATTGAGTATCCCTGACATAGTCCCTCGCATTTGTGAAATTTTTGGAGTCTCAAGACGCCGCGGAGCACTGGTTGAAAACCACTATCCTAACCCCTGTATCACACCCCACCCGCCTAATATGAAATGAACAAATGTTGTTATAAAATGTCAGACGGCAATTTTCGCTATTTAAAATCTTTCGCTCGATTCTAATTTAGTCATAGAATGACAATTCAATAAGAAAAATCAGATTTGGTGACAGGGGTGACACCTCAAATCAATTCTCCTAATTAACGGCGGGAAAAAATTGGCGCGCTTTTACTCAATTGTGACATGGTACAATGTCATAATTCCCTGTGGTGTTAACCAATAAAAACCCTTCATTATTTATTCATAAAGATCAGATTAGAGTTCTGTAATTATTTCTTTTTATGTGGCGCCCATAGATAAATCAAGCTTAAAAATTAAACTTTATCCATGGCCCTAGCTTGTCCGTTGAATGTAATTTCATCTAGAGACCCCATTGTCGATGTAATAATTCGAGACTTGTGACGAAACACGATTTCGCGCTAAAGCATGTAAATAAACATATGGCAAGATTATCTTTATGTCGTCACAGCGGATAATCTCGTTTATCATTGTTATAACACAATCTCGTATTTTGAGAGATTATATCTATCTCTACAGTTACACTTGTCGTAACAGATTTGCCATATGGCAGTCGCGATCCGGGTAAAAGTGATAAGCATTCCGAAGTTGGTATATTTTCCTACTTAATTTTTTTATATTCTAAAAACATTAAAGATATTGGTGCCCTTTTTTAACTGTCGCGGATAATGAATTTTCCATTTTTTTTGCCTGGTCGTAGTCGATATATGGAGTTAAAATTGAAGTATAATTATTTTCGAGAATGGAAAAAGTGATCGTCTGTCCTTGATGACAGACTAGACGCGAATATGAGTAATTAAGGGAAAAGGGTCGAAAAAAATTACAAAAATGATGATGAGATTGTATAAATGATTTCAATAAAATTTGCTTCGTCAAATTAAAAATTAAAAGAGCGTCGATTTTTAGTAAACTCGAAAAAAGGCTTGCGATTTATGTTTGGAACTCGCAACGTCTCACAGTTGCAACATTAATGAACAATACGACTTATTTCAGATTAAAACCAAATACAGATAAACCAGTCATAATGTTCAATAAAATTTCAACAATATGACGGAATTCAAAAATTCAGTAGAGCGAAATTGATTCCGTTACTTTTTGAGCTTACCTGAACACGACGCTCTTCGAATTTGAGATTTGTCAAAAAACAGCTTCAAAAAGTGCAAAAGTGTTTTATTTAAACAATTCCATCATTGGGCAGGGTTTCCCAAACTGCGGTCCGCGGACCACTAGGGGTCCGTGATGACTGTACAGGGGATCCGCAACGATATGAAAAGAGTCTCAAACATTATACAAATGGATCATAATCTTATCGAATTGCCGCTAGCTTATCAGTATTTGACGGTAGTATGGATTGATTCAGACTTTCGTTTCGTCCAAGGAAACATCACCCTTCCTCGTTGGTTAGGCACAGAAATTGATACGACATAGGATAGGGCTACGTCAAAAATAAGATTCACAAACTGCGGTCTGCGGCCCAAAAAGTTTGGGAAATCCTGATATAGGGTGTCCATTAAATCTCAAAATTTTTTAGAAACTGCAAAGGAAATTTATTGATAACAAATATTGTTTTGGCACAGATGTATTAAATGAAGTAAAAATCATTTAACAATTACTGATGAAAAAACAACAAACCTGGTTAATACTTCATAACAAAATTGAAAATATAAAGAGACTTCTAAATTTTGTTTTTGTGGGGAGGAGAGTTAAAGTTTTTGACCTCTTCTCTTCAATTACTCATATAGGCGTCTACTTTTACAGATTGTCACAAAGGCTAGACAATATATTAACAAAAAACATCATTGCTAAATAAATCAGCGCCATTGTCGTCTGCGAAATTGAACTGTTATTCGGTTACTTATCGATTATTGGTGATAACTTAGCTTTAATGAAAGAGAAGAGACGTGGAAAGAGTATCGTTAACTCTTTGAACTCTGAATCCCCAGAACGATGCTACTCTCTCACCCTGACCTCCCACGGCGTCGCATCGATTTGACGCGTTAGAAAATTGTAATATCCCTAATTTTAAATCAAAATAACTTCTAAACCATTAGATATCAGATGGTCTGTAATATATCATATAAAAGCTTATCTAGTCTTTTATTTTTAACTGGCATTATTTTTCACGAGATGTTTTGATGAGATGTGTAAGCCTATTTGTAGCCCCATCTACTATTTTTTTGTATTTTGGTAACATTTAATACATTTCTTAGAAATGTATCATCAATATAAGTACAAATTTGAAAAGTATACAAAATTACCTTTCGGAGAATATACGTATGACTTTCTTAACATACGCATAACTCATTTTATTGCAGAATTTGTACTATCGATTCAAATGGTTTGCGAACAAAATTTATCAACTATTTGACGCCAAGTTTGCGTAAGGACGGAAAGGGCGACGACGACATTGTCGTGATGGCGTTCATGCGACGTATCGTGCGTAACTCTTTGCGTGAGGTATATTGCGCAATTGCACATCTGGTCGTTCACAGCTTGAGTGCAGATTGTGGCTTCATTGCATTAGTATCATATCCTCGGCCGCAGATAAAACCCTTTCAGACGAATTTTGATCGAACATAGTAAAATTGCTAGAATATAAAGGCCATTTTATATACGTTTACTATTTGGATATGGGACGAAAATGAATGGCCAAAACGAAATATTTGATCCTCATGAATTTATGAGGTTCCGCCGGAAACATCAAGGCTAATTATTCACCGTTGGATATCATGAAGATTGAATAAAAAAAAACTGATAACGGGTACACGGAAGACATGGTGGCACCAGTAGCTCACCTGGTCAGTGTTTTACATTTTGCAGCCTCATTAGATTTTCGAAATTACTGCATATACGCTACATTCCTGATATCGCTATATTTACAATGGATTTTAAACGAAAGCTTTGTCCAGATGAAATATTGGATAGTATTCATCTATCGGAAGAAGAAAATATGGCACAATAAAACTCAGCAATGGCGCTAAACAATGCATCCATCGATATGTTCCATCATTCTGTTTTTAAAAATCCTTATTTTGGCTATTCGTATTTTTTTTATCTTTATGCAATTAAAACGGCAATAACACTGCGTATTGTGTGTTTTAGTCGAACCGATGTAATGCGTAAATTTCCCCGTGTATCGTTTACAAGTCGTAAGTCGCTTCACGAGTACGAACTTAAGTAAATGACGTTACGAGCATGCGAGGAAAAGTGTTTCTCCTATGAAACGTAAACGTGCTACGTGCCAACGTAATTGCTTAACGTCGCTGCGTAACGGCGTAAATGTGTTAGGTCGTTATTTACGTCCTTTTGACGTCGCCTCGATCTTGCGACAAACAAAATCACGAATAAAAATGCTTCTAAAATTTGAATGGTGCAACATAAGTTCAATCTAATGGTATCACTGGAAAGCTATCTTCAAATTCCACAAATTTTGTCGATAATGTACTAGGTTTAATCGAAAACAAATTTAAGTTTTGTCAATTAGATTTGAGCAATTTTCAGAAGTTTTTTATGCTTTTTAATTTTGCCAATTTTCATAAAATGATCACAATATTTTATCTCAATTTTAAAATTATACTTAGTCCTGTAGATTATCTTTCACACGATGTAAAACTTGTCTGAATATAATAAATGGTTCGCGAGATATGAGGTTTCAAAGTTGCATACTTCTTACGGGATGCGAAAGCCGCTAAACCGGCTTTCAGCGTCAGAAGACTTTCTCGGGAAAGCCGGTTTAGCGGCTTTCAGGGTTCAAAGAGTTTTAAACTTCGATTGGTCGGTTTCCCATACCCGGACTTGGTACTATAATTTGAGCTCTAGTTTCAAATGGTTCGTGAAGTAATACAGGTACACTGTTACAATTTCTTTTTCCACACTTGTCCACTCGACACTACTGGAATACCAATATTTATTTCATTGTAACTGCAGGGTGGTCGCTAGAAAAGCAGAAAATTTGGAAGTGAGATGAGATGACGAATAAAATGCGTATAGGTTAAATTGGAGCGATATCTCACAAGTTACATTTTAAAACGCTACACGAACTTGGACTTGACGAACTTGGAGGTTAAGACATCGCTTTGAAGTGCACGGACGACATTTTGACCATCTATAAGTGTAATATAAGTTATGTAATATAACGTAGCTGTTTGACAAATTTTCTGTTTTTCTAGCGACCACCCCGGTATATCAAATTAGACTGATGCATTATAGATGTTTCCGAGACCTTTGACCCCCGTAAAATTCTTTCTATACTTTACCATTGCAAAAAAATTTGATGCTTATTTCACGAGTACAGGTTAAACCTTTAGGGTATTCTCGCGGAGCCCTTCGTTTGGAGCACATTGAGATCATATGCACTAAGATGTACTCAAACTGTATAAGATTGTAGCGGTGCATTAAGTGCCTATTAATACTAATTAACGTAGATAGGCTAAGATCAGCTTTTTCGTCTTTCCAAGTAATTCATTAAAAAACCAATAGCCAAAATCAGGGATATACCACCTGCGGCCCGCAAGGAAAAAATGGGTACTCCTGAAGTATGCGCACCAAGATGCCGCATAACCTGAACCCTAACCTGGTACACAACTTGAGTTCAGGTTGTGCGCCATCTTAGTGCTCATACTTCAGGAGGTCCAAAAATTGTGTGGCCCGCAGTCAGTGCCAATTTTGAATGGTGTGTGTCCAGTGAAACGAGTTTTGAATTTAGTTCAATATGGTAGTGCAAGTAATTCCAATCTCTTTACGTTGCAAAGCCTATACGTGAGTCCAATTTTTATGAAGTCACAATGCATCAACAACTAGCTTGTGCGAAGCGAACAACGCATGTCATGAGATCAATAACCAAAAAATTTGTGCGTGCAACTACTAGAAAGCCTATGTTAAATAAAGTTGTGGCCCGCGGTTTCTTCCAGTTATTTGAATGTGGCCGAGTTAAAATAAATAAGGGCCGGTGCTTGAATACCCGCCCGATGTAAGAGTCCAATTACATAACAGATAGCATTGATTACGTGACACCGTGGTTCTCAAACTGCGTCGTTTCAATATTGATAGGGCGTCGCAAAACTTTTCTTCTTTTGCGGATTTGTACCTGCGGTGCGTAGAAAAAGTCAAAATTTTTGTTATTCTCGTAAAAATCATACTTGAGAACTGGAAATAACAATATATTAATTATTGTGACAATCGATCTTATCTATATATATATATATTTATTTTTATATATTTGTGTGTATAATTTTACTTTAAAAATAACAAGGGCCCGTGCTTGAATAAGGACCGGTTCGAATAAGGGCCCGATTAGTGAGTTTAGTTAAAAAAAAAGGCTCGGGCTACAAAACGAGCAAATAGGGTAGTCAAAAAAAAAACTTTCTGGCATATTCAATTAGAAATCTGAGTGCAAAAGCATCAGCAAATTAATGGATATTAAAATCAAAATGTCACCAGTAGAGGTCAGGATCTTGTTTTTGTCACAGATTATAGATCCTCCCCTTTAATTTAATTAGTCTTCATCGAAATAAACTCGCAAAAATAAACCAATTATTCAAATATTTTTAATAAACCAACCTATTTTAAGTCCCAATCGTCGAAATGGAACTACCAAAAAATTGATTAATTTTACTAAAATTTGAAAGTATTTTATATCTCTGTTATTTTACTATAATAAAATATTACAGTACTTCAACCCACACTCGCGACTTTGATAAAATAAGCCCAATTTATCTTCGAATCGAGTTTGGCCAACTATAAATATACGTGCTCTGTTGAGCGGAAATGACGTGAAATAACTTAATTTCAGTATTAATTTTACTTATCGATTGAGTTTCTGCGAGACCAACTATTCATCCTTCTTCTATGCTTTATTGTCGGCGGATTCGTTTTCGTATACCGCAAGGATGCCGTAACACGAGTGAAGAAAACTATTCTTAGACTTTTGAATCACTTAGAAATAGTAATGATGTTACATATATTTTAATTTTCGTGAAAACTTTCGATTGAAAATCCAAAATAAAAATGTTTTTCATTTTCACGTTTTGGTATCTGAAAAATCCATTACACGCGCGGGCTGAAGGAGATCTTTTTAATTATTTATGACGTAAACAGAGAAATTGATTTATTTTAATTCGATCTCATTATGACGGAATAAACGAATTTGAAAACGAAAACACTACGAATGAGATCATGCAAAATGCAATTGTAACTATTCCGACGCGGAGTGGACTTGCAAAACTGTTGTTGTTATTTAAAACTACCGGTAGAATAGTTTAGCCTGTTCTATCCAAGCAATTTCTTGACTAATGTTTGATTACTGCAAATAAAATTAAAACTCTTAAGAAGACAAAATGATCATTAAGTTATTGGATAGAAGAGAAAGCGGCTATCGCTTAGCCTTACAGTTTTAAATGCACCGGGGAAAACGGTGAAAAATTTCACGCATTGACAAGGCAACAAAACGTTATGTATTTTATCCACGAGAGCGTCTTTTCAACAATAAAGTTAAAGTAGGATTTCATGCTTGATGGGAAAATTCTGAGTGCTGACAAGGGGACACACTGAATGAGCGGGGTTGTCGCCCGTGTTACGCATGTTGCACACCCTTGTTGAAAAGCATTTGTTGGTTACTGCGGGTAGACAAATGCATGTAAGCCTTGAAAGTAATTTTCATGTCAAGTCTAACACAGTCTAAAATGGTCACCCTCTGAATGACTGTTGTTTGTCAATGGTAGGTCGTCTTATCGGCTTTCCTCTCTACCGCGATAAAGCCCATATTGTCAAAATCATATTAAAAATTGTCGCAAATTTCCACTTCAATTAATTTATGACGTCACCATCATTCTAGATACAACAACAATCCAACGATTGTTGACATCATTATCAAAAAACCAACGGCACGAGGTAACAACGAAATTAATGGACATCCCAGCTTCGATAGAGAAAGACAAGGACGACAACTCAGCAGTCACGGACACTTTTAAAAATTTGTCAAAAAAACAAGGCGACAAAAAAGTCGATGCGTTTATTGTTTTTGCTTCCGCTTCAGTGACCGTTCAGTTTATAGCAAAGGTGAGTGAACCCGGAAATTTAGTGACGTGGTACGTTGTTGGAAATAGTTAATTTGAAAGTTGTTATAATAATTTATTAATAGCAGGCTTCAATTGATAGCGAAAGTAATGTATATTCTCATTACGTGTTTGGTGGAAAAAATTGCGCAACTTGAATACAAAGTTTACAGCGCTGGAAAAGTCCAGAATAGGCCAAGGTTTTTGGATCAGAGGCAAAAAATTTTGTCTACCTAGACTGGCGGGCCATGTAAATGTGACGTAAAATGTTACATTTTATGAACAATATTTACAGTGTTACAAAAGCAAAAGTGGAAAACAATAAGCCACGCGCCAAAACTCAACTTATTCGCAATCTCAACAAATTCCTTGAGCTAATTTTCAGCTAAAAACATTAAAAGGGGCTCCCGAAGTATGCGAACCAAGATGGCGGACATCGGAATGTAATATGTGTACTAGGTTAGGGTTAGGCCATAATTTTAGGTATAAATACTACGGGAGGCTCTTGGCTAGTCTTCGAACTGATAATAGGACTAAAATAAGGAAAATTGGAAAAAAATTATCGCCTAACCCTAACCTGTTACCCATGTTACGTTCCGATGTCCGCCATCTTGGTTCGCATACTTCGGGAGCACCCATTAAAATTTGGTTTTCGTTTGGTTGTTGCGTCATCAGGCGGGCGGTCGTTTGCTCATGTCAGAGCTAGAATAATTGACTCTACTTGAGCTACCAGTTATCAAAGACTCGCAGTGATGACTCGTTCTAGATCAGTGGTTCTCTACCACACGACGCGACCACACCACTAGTGGTACGCGAGAACTTTTCAAGTGATACGCGAGCAGCTATGAATTAATGCAACAATTAACTTTTGAGTTGACTTAAATATGGCGGCAACGTTTTATTTTCTCTTATCTTTCATTCGCTTAACGCCGTTCATAGCGATTTTGCGAGCAACTAATGCTTTGTTACTGCACATAATTAATACGCTGAAACTTTGCACGGAGCTATAAAAATGGATGTAGTGACACTTATTAAAATACTCCCATAGCGCATTTCCTGTGCCATTGTTCCCCAACCTAAAAAATGGATGTCGGTGGTACGTGGCCAGAGTAAAAAAGGCACTCTCGAAGTATGTGCACCAAGATGGTGCACAACCTGAACCCTGACCTGGTACACATACTATGTTCAGGTTGTGCGCCATCTTGATGCACATACTTCTTGAGCTCCGTAAAAAAAACTAAAGTGGTACGCAGTCAGCAGAAGGTTGAAATCCACTGTTCTAAATAATAAAATGACTCGTACTCGACTAACCGTCGGCGGCTCAGTTTGTGGCCACGGAATTGGATGACCTTAACGTTCGGTCATGTTCCAAAAACTTCAAATTTTAATTTGTATATATATGTTATTCGCTCCCGTAGTATGTTCACCAAGATGGCGCACAACCTGAACCCTAACCTGGTTCACATACCATGTTCAGGTTGCGCGCCATCTTGGTGTACATAATACGGGATCACCCTATTGTTATACGATTCGGCAAGAGCAATAAATTTTTTCTCAGAGAATGACTCGATTCGGATGACTTCGCTACTCGGGTTTTGGGGACTGCTGCTCATTACCGGTTTAGATAAAAATACAAATTTTAGAATTAACAATGAATGAATGGATCGAAAAAGCCACTGTTTTTAATAAATTCTTTATTAATACATCATACCAGGTTCACCGATCGAATCCCGGAACCAGTTCGGGTCAAAGGTGGGTGATAGCAAACCCTGGCATTAGAAAACAACACATGAGGGAGATAGAGAGAGCAACACAATCAAGAGTCGTCGTCATAAAACATAAAATCAATCAGAATAACCCTCTGGTACAGAAGTAAGTCAAAAGTTTTGTCAAAATGTTGCGTTTTCCTCTCCTTGTCTGAGATCCAAACATATTCACGAAACTGAAATTTGAAGGGCAATATTTTCTGCTGTGCACGGTTAGTTTATGCCGACAAAAGATTTTATGATATAAAAATATTTTGGCGCTCCAGAGGTGTGTGTACCAATATGGAAGGATTGAAATCTATGGGCAGGGGGTACAGTCACTTGGCTAACACAGACAGTGCCCGAACTTGTAATAGAACTAAAATACGAAAAATCGGAATGAAATTAGGGCCTAACCTGGTACACACACTACGAGAGTAACTATACCTTTACTGCATATAATTGTATTCATAATCACAAGAACAACAACGTGCAATAAATTCATGCTTCAGATACAGAGAGATTCTCTATACAGCTCAGTACAAATTTATCATATACCATAGAATATATTAACTGTTTTTAGTCAAAACATGCCGTGGAATACCACTGAAAATAAAGTTTTGGTTAAGGCTCTTTGCTATACTAATCAGCAATTTTTAAACTCAAGACCTCAGACCCTCCTGAGAGCTATCTTATGCATTTTTTCATCAGTATGTTCATTTTAGAGTCATTTTTAGATTGATATTTTTCGGTCATTATCACTACATGACGAGAAAAGAGTAGACACATGGCCTGCCATAGTTTTTATGTTTGGCTTTTTCTTTCCTCAGTATGATTTAATGTTAGACTCCATTATGGGTGACGCTGCCTGATAACCATTACTGATTTATCGCGTCTTCCCTCACACTGAAATGCATTTTTTTTATCTTTCTTAATTCTGTATGCACCATGTGAGCTTTCGGAATGGCGAAAAATGCACTACTGACTTAACTAGTGAAGGGAGTCCTGAGGGAACCAAAACTTGTCATCAAGCAGCGAGGCCAAATAGTTCAATATCTAATTAGGATTTAAAAAGTCTGGTATTTTAATTTGCAGAAAACCCTTATAACCTGCGAGTATCGCCAAGCGAGCTCCTCAATACACTGAATGGCCGGGGTAGGATAGGATTTACATATTCATCCCGGGGGAGAGGAGAGCCCATGAGACGTCTTAATCATATGACGAAACTACGGCCCTCATCCAGTTACCAGTCCATGTCGGGTATGGGATTAGTTAGCCAGTTATTTGTTTTCGGAAGCATGGACTGATGGTGGAGGAGGCCGCAGCCGGCCAGCGGTTACGTGAACCACCCTATGGGTATTCCCCCATTTCAACCGTTTTATATTAACAAAGCTGTTTCTTCATGCAGTGAAAAATTATAAATCTGCGATTTTGACTTATAGGTTTATAAGCGCATGGAACAACGACCTGGCAATTGAATGTCCGACATGCATGATTCCGAATGTGGAAGCAGGTGACATACCGGTATGTATCAGTTCAGACAGGACTAGGTTAATAATAACACAGTAGATGCACGAATATTCTTCTAAAGCAGTAGTTCGCAACCTATTTGGATAAATTCCGCCTTTTGTCTGTTTTGGAACTCTTTATTCATCTTTCACTAAGCGTAAACCCTCACTCTGTTATCCGTTTAATTTTTAATTGGTTCGTAAGTAGTGCTACACACAACTGACTTTTGCGCAGTTGAAATAATTAATGATATATCCATAAATATATATTACAATAATGCTAAACGATATTTGTTAAATTACACCAAGTACAAATTGATATTTCCTACCCAAGAAGCAAATTCCCCCTAAGGAATTCCTTCCCAAATGAGAAATGTTGATCTCAACAAATCAGTGATAGAACGGTTAAAAGCAACCTCTTGCCATAATACTTTTGAAGAACATATTTTTAAAATGACGCTCCCGAAGTATGTGCACCAAGATGGCGCTGAGCCTGAACCCTACCCTGGTACATATGCTATGTTCAGGATGTGCACCATCTTGGTATATGACGGCATAACTACAGGTGCCTTGAAAAGATTACCGCAGAAGAGTTACTCAATTAATCAATTATTAATCAATTATCCGTCAATTAATGTTATGCGAGACTAACTTCCTATCCTTCTTCTATGTCTTTGTGCTAGTGTATTCGTTTAATGCGAGGATGCTGTAGCACCAATAAATATGACTATACCATCTAATTCAGAGTCCTGCCGCACACTAATGCAAATGTCTTTCTGTAACGTTTCGTCTGACCAATGTCGGGCTTTCTCAGGCAAGCAGTTTACAATAATGTTGTCAATTTTACAGATGACCGCTTTCTACATATATGACGGCATAATACATCTTAGTCGCGCTCTGACGGCCATGCTGAACGACAATTGGAAAAGTCCAACTTCGCTCGAATGCCGGACGCTTACAGTCACCCCGTGGTCCGGCGGAAGGAATCTTATGGATAAAATAAGAACAGTAAGTCTGGTCTCGACAGCGAAGGGTATGGCTGCCATGCCTCGTGCCAAAAGTTTTGATTTTAAAATGTTTCAATAAACTAATTTCAAATTTTTAAAACTCGTTTTTTAATCGAACAATAACGTATTTCAATTCAACATGAATTGTTAAAAATTGTCAGTCAACGATCAGGTGGGCGCATTTTTAAACGTTTCCACGTAGATACGCCACTGATTGTCGGGGTTCTCAAGCGGAATGTCTATAACATGGACCAATCATTTGACAAACCACACTACTCGTTCCTTACCAGTTAAGGTTTTTGTTGAACGATTCATCAAATAAAGTCCTAGATAAGTGAACCAATCAGCGGTACGTGAATCGGCAAGTGTCTTCTGTCATCATTCGCATCATCTGTAATTTCGCCATGAATCTGAGTTTTCTCGATCATTGCCTAAATTTTTGTGCCACCCGACCCTTAGAATATCATTAAGTTCATTCACAAGCATTATCCTTCAAATCGGCTGTTTAAAAGTGCAAAGTGGTGTTTTCATGGACCCACTACAGTGAGAAATCTATCAAATCTCTTACAAAATTGTTTCACCACGTGATTCGAACCTGTGAACATACGCAGATAATCAACTTGTGCGACAGGCATGTTTTAACCCATCTAAACTCTATCTATGATAACTTAAGTCATCATCAACTGTGACGTAATGCCCCACATTGGATATGTCAACTTTGTATATTTGTAAATTGGACTTACCGTCCCCCTCAAAAGTCAACACTAACTAATAAGTCGAACAAAAGTTTATTATTAAAGTATATAATTCAAACAGACAGAGCACATGCTTAAGATATTATTAAGGACATACAGCCCTTTTACAGGTGAATGACCAGTATTTATACTAGTGACATGACATGACCTTAATGATTACTGTGAACAAAAACATAAGATTCGTGGAAAACTATTGAACTATCACTAACTCGTTTTAGAATCTTTACGGTTTTGTCCCGCGGCCAATTAATGCTTGAATCTTGTTCATTTTCTCAGTTGAATTCTTCGGGACTGCTCGGCACGATGTCATTGAACAGCAAGGGCTACCAAACGACAGCAGTATTTGAAATATACGATAAATTACCTGGTGCTGGAGAAACGTTTATAAAGGTAAAAATTACACAGGGGGATAAGAACCAATGTTGGGGGCCGAGCCGTTTTTGGAATGTCATGATAATCACCCAACCCGATCTTGTCTTTAGATCTATAAGCATGCTTGTCCATGAAATTGCAACTTTGCTGTCCCATCCATGGGATTTCCATGGAAATCCCATTACCATGGACAACCGTGCCGGTGTCCAGTCACAAAATAAATAATAGATACAAGTATATGAAAAAAGAAGTATAAAAAAACAATTAATTCAGGTAAAAATTATGAGGACTAGAGTTGGCTGTGATGTAATCAAGGTGCTATGACATAGCTACTGTCCCACCCGTAATACAAATGTGTGCTGTCCATTCCACTCAAGTTATGAATGGAATACTCGTACTGGTACCGCAATGGGCCAACCGCTAGTAAGACTTCACTTGACTTCATCGGGTGTTTAGAGATTTTCCCTCTCAATATTGCTTATCAGTACCATGGGTATACTGTATATGAATATATATACAATTACCATTAAACTAGATTCAGTGACTTGGATAACCACTTGGAGTAATATCCATGTTTGTGCTACTTCGGTATGCGATCTCATAGTGTGATCTGAGTGATTTTAGATAGGGTTAATGACTGAATTCTATGAGAATGTTTTTATGAGAAAAAACGCATACAAAAGTAGAACCACAATTGGCGCCACTTTAGTATGCAATTGAGATCTCCTTAGGGTGGTGAAATCACGTACCAAAATATATTTATGGCGCAGAAATCGCATACCAAATGATACCACATTTTCTTTCATACGAGAAAGATCTTACATTATCCTGTAGCCTAGTTTACATAGTCGCCTTTGTTTTGTAAACTTTTGCCGCAACACCGCAACTCAATTCTGCTCTTTTTTATTAATGCAAAGCACGTAGACTCACAAAATTGTTCTGTGGATCCCTGGGTCGGCTGTATTTTAGGTTTATATGAGAACAATATCAGAGATGTGAGGTCAAAGTTCGATGTTTCCACTGAAGGCGGAACCGGATATTCACTTCCCTTTCCTTCCTACGATTTTTACGAAGCCTTGTTCGGAGTTAAGGTGACCAACCACATTATCTTTGCTTTCTGTTTTTAGCTTTACGACTGGAAATCCGGATCACCGAACAAAACGAAAGGAACAACAAGCATGCTGCCAAATATTGCAAACACGAATCGAACTTTCAGGGTTGCCACATTGGAGGTAAAAAACATTTTGTCTTATTTTACGGTGTCAAAAAAGGCATCCCACTTGTCCCTCTTGTACAACACCTGTCCCATCTGTACATGTTGTACCACTGTATTGGACTATTAAATGCCGTGGAGGTGAAAAAAAAAACATTTTGCCGTATTCTACGGTGTCAAAAAGGCGTCCTACTTGCACCAGTTCCTCCTATGGTACCAAAGATCTGTACCTGTTGTACCCCTTTTGTTTGGCTAGTATAGCCATTAGAGGTAAAAAGACCACTTGCCTCTATTGTACCACACATGTCCCATTTGTACCTCTCGTGTATTGGACTAGTAAAGGCTTTAGAAGTAAATAAAAACGTTTTGTCGTATTTTACGGAGTCAAAAAGACGTCCCACTTGTGCCGCCTGTCTTTCTCGTAACACACTTGTCCCATCTGTACCACTGCTTTGGGCTAGTATAGGCGTTGGAGATAATTTGTCGTATTTTACGATCTCTGGAAAAGGCGTCCTACTTGCACCACTTGCTCCTATTGTATCACACTTGCCCCATCTGTATAGGTATATGTGTGTATGGGGGTGCAAAAAATGTTGTCCTATTTTACGGTGTCAAAAAGTCCGTTCAACTTGTCTAACTGCCCCATCTGTATCACTGTCTAGTAAATGCATAAAGTTTTGGGGAAATGGTTAACAAGAAACGACTCGAAGCAAGGTCATAAACACTTTTTCAAAAAAATACGAATCTCATCTCTGAACAAAATCGCAGGTGATCACTAGTATGTCAAGAGCTACTGAATCTGAAACTATATAAAATTGCATTGTGGGATTTCACGTACGTAAAAGACTGGTGAAAGTTTGATCCCATTACAATATGCTCAAAGCAAAGCCACGCGCACATACTCAAAGCATATGAGGTAATCTCAAAGCAGAGATATAGCGGACTACTAAGTCCCCAAGAGCTACTGAAAATATATAGAATTACCGTGTGGAGTTGCGCGTTAGTAAATCTCAAAGCAGAGTTAGGGCCGACTACTCAGATAGCAAGAGTCACTAAAACTATATAGAATTATGATGCTGCATAACGTGCTAGTAAATAGCGATTGGCGCGAAATTTGAAGCAGCTGAAGTTAATAACTAGCAGCTGATACGAAAACAACTATGAGCAGTGTTCCCGTTTAGAAAATTTAAATTTTCAAGTGAGCATGAATATTTTAAGGGTGAGTTAGCAGAGTTCTAAATGATGCACAAACTTTGTGAAATACTGTGGCATTGTAAAGGATCGGCTAAAAATAGCCGTTCCAGATGATTCCGAAGAAATCAAGGTACAGTACGTTGACGTAACATAACAGTGCAACCAAAATACACGAGAAACATGAAACGGGTATTTCAGCTAGGCGTGAGAAAATATGACGAAACACACTTTGAAAACGTAATGTTGCAAGCGCGCGAGATTGAGATTTTAGTGCGCAAATGGCGCAGTTGCGCATTTTAGAGGGAACCTTGACTATGAGGTACTGAATTCCACACAACTGAAATTCTTGTGAAAACAAGTTTGCCGCATTTCCTTTAATCGCTTGTTTACTGGAATAAATTTACCCTTATTTTCTTTCCACAGGAGCCACCGTTTGTTTTCATAGACGAGACACCGACAGGAGAATTCATCTACAGTGGTTTTTCTATCGACCTACTGCAGGCATTAGCGAAGAAAAATAATTTCGAATATGAATTATACAGGGTGAAAGACAACAAATACGGGATTCAAAAGTCTGACGGGTCGTGGAACGGTTTAATCGGTGACGTCGTTAGAGGGGTACGTGCATTTTTATTGTGTTTCCTCTCATAGTTTTACATTTCTTTCAGGGCGAAAGGAAGCCCAAGCCAATGATGACGGCTTAGATATTCGTTTTTGGGCGCTCCAGAAGTATGTGTACCGATATGGAGGTAACTAATTTTGTTCACCTACTTTACATCAAGTTGTGTAAAGGGACTGAAACCTATGGGCAGGGGGTATATTCACTTGGCTAGCACAGACTGTCCCCGAACTCCTAATAGAAATGGAAAAAATGGAAAATTGAAAAAAAATTATGGCCTAACCCTAACCCGGTACACAGACTACGGGAGTACCCTTTTTTATGGCTATGGGTATACAGGGTGTCCAAAATATTTCGCCCGATTTTATGGTAATAACAATTAAAATTTTATTAATAATTCTCATTAATAAATTATATTGATAAATTATTAGTTCTTATTGTGCTTGTAGTTCCTATTTATCATACAATAAAATTTATCCAAACTTACAATTGTTATACTTATTACTATAAAATCGGGCAAAATTTTTACTTTAGACTCCCTATATATACATTGTGCTCACCCTGTCGCTAGATTAGGATAGAAATTTTATAATTTATTAAATTTATTCTAGGGCACTGGTTCTCAACCAGTGGGCCATGGCCCTCTGCTGGGCCATAAAGACATTTTCAAGCGGGCCACAAGCCTATTAAAAAATACTACGGTTATTGAGAAAGTTAGTTTCATTTGTGTCATTATCGTCAAACTTTTATTGTAGTAGCAATGAATGATGCTTCTGCTTTTCATTCTAAATATAAAAGTGAAAGTATTTATTTTGGCAAAAATAGTCTTGTTTTTCTTTTTTTGGATGAGAAAGTTAGTGGGCCACAGAAGTTTCATGCAACGAAAGTGGGCCATGAAGGAAAAAAGATTGAGAACCACTGTTCTAAAGGAAAAAAGTTTCCCCCTAAAGTTTTATATTTTCTCGAGGGAAAAGGAAAACCAAGACAAATAAAACGACGGTCTTCCTGTACGGAGTAGGCCGTTTTAATGGTTATCGGGCCATATATTCATTACTATACCTAACTATATCTATGCGACTGCCCATATCTATAATACCGGTTCCCAACCAGCGGGCCATGGCCCTTTTGTAGTTCACAGAAACATTTTCTAGTAGGCCACAAACCTATCGAAAATTGCTGGAACAATTGATAAATTAGTTAAACTTTGATTATAGTAGCAATGAATGATGATGCTGTTTTTGTTACTGAGTGGTAATTCGCATTTTTATTATAAAATTTGCATTTGAATTTTAGTTATAAAAGTGGAGATAAATATCTTTACGAAAAGCATTTGTTTTTGTTTTTCCTGTAGTTTTTTCTTTGCATGGGTAAGTTAATGGGCCACGGCATTTTTTGTGCAACAAAAGTGAGGCACGAAAAAAAGAAAGGATAGGTCTATACCTCATATGGCTGCCGAGGCCCATACGGAGGAAGGATCCAAATTTCTATTATGACCAAATACCCATCCTTATTCATAACCTATCGCATATATGATGATTGCCTAATAGCGCTCAACAAACAGGCCATTCAAATGGTAATTGGACTGCATATCTATACATATTATGATTCACTATCTATACGGGGCTATATAACCGACACGGGAAAACTACTAACCTCAGGCCAAATCTGACCCGTTGAGTAATTTAATCCGGCCCGCCCGATGCTGCCGCAGCCAAACTAAAACCAAATTTTGATTTTTCAGCTAAAAAATAGCTCAAGTCATTTACTGAGATCGCGATTAAATTTAGTTTTGGCACGAGGATTATTGTTTTCCGCATTTGCTTATATAGGACTGCAAATATTGCTCACAAAATGTACTTTTCACGTCACACTTATACGGCCCGTCAGTTAAGATGGGCAAATTTTTTGTCAACTGGTCAATAAACCTTGCGCATCCCCGCTATAAATCCATCTCTGCTCCTAACACCTATTACACTGACTTATTCTATATCGCAGGAAGCCGATCTCGCCATTGCAGCAATGACCATCACAGCACAACGAGAGAAAGTCGTAGACTTCACGAAACGATACATGGATTATTCTGTTGGTATCGTGATGAAAAAACCTCGGGAATCTTCAAGCCTTTTCTCATTTGTTTATCCTTTTCATACAAGCGTTTGGTGAGTCGTCTCAACCGTATGATCGAGGGTCCTGGCCTAGGAGGCGTCACTTTATAGTTTTGCCTTCTAGACATCGCCAATTGTTACGTCATTATAACAGTTCAAGCATGTGTATATTTGTAACAATTCAATTATCATCCTAATTATAGGTACCGGTATCGGCCCCCTGTGCGCACTGCTCCCTTTTCGCATCCGTTCAGACACTTTTCTCACTCAGACAGATTTTCAAGCGTGGTCGTAAACATTACCTCATTTTTGCGTTTTTGAACTATATTCGTTAGTTTTCAGTTCTGTTACGGAAATTTAAATATAAATCAGATAATTCAATAATCACTCTGTCTTCCTAGGAGTTCCAATTTTATTGCAGTAACAAAAAATTAATGCAGAAATAGCTGTGATAGACCAGGCTAAAATTCTTTGCCGATACTTTTAAAAAACAGATTGTTGTATGCGATGAATCATAATGATGGTTCGAAGCAAATACCCCATTTCACAGGCGCCAACTCGCGAAACCACTTCTAAAATAAGATCCAGAAAAAGAAAAGAAGAATTTTTCGGGGGTCAAAAGTCGGGGAAAGGTCCATAGTGCCTGGGCTTACAAATATACCTGTTAGAGCAGGATTTCAAATATGATTCGCTTGATTATTGTCTCCCTTATGACAATTCATTCACAATTTACTTAGTTTATGACTTCAATAACACAAACCTATACATGACATGGACATAGATAGGTACGTACATAACCTGAACAAGACAACACAACACACACAACAATTAGATAGTCGACAAGTATACCCAAGCCCAAACGGACGTATACTCACAACGAGAGATCAATCCCCAAATATGGGGACACGAAAGCCAAAACGAAGTAGTACGAGTGTGGAAAATTTACAGTACCTGTACCGTAAATCCCCTGGTCCAGCAGTTCTCAGTCCAATGTTTAAACAAAAATCGGGTTTTTCACAATAATAGAAAACACTAACAACAACAACATCAACATAAAAACGATATTTCGGTCGATCGCCGCCCAACGACTATAACCAGTGATTACAATTAAATGAACAGTTAATTTATAGAGCAGAGCATACCTTTGGACTAAAATAACTAAACATAACTGTCTTTATTTTAATTTCAGGTTTTGCATTCTTTCATCTCTGATTCTCGTCAGCGTTGTTATATTTGTTCTCACCCGTGTAAGTTGAAATTTTCTTTATCTGTGTTGTAACCATCAAACTCCCAAACTTCGATTGTTTACACTGTATAGGCTATTTGCACAATAACACATGACATTCGGGTAAATCCTTTTCATATTCCACTTGGATTTACTGTCTGTTGTTGCGGTGATAATATAAGTCATTTATTCTCCTCGTTGGCCACTCTTACATAGGCATACCCACACCTCCATGTGACATTCGGTAACCATTTTAATATTTCATATGATATTCGGTACCATTTTTTTAACATTTAACTTGAATTTTGCTGTGACGATAGTAGTCATTTAATCTCTTTGACCATATATCTCTTATAATTCTTTTATAAATCTTTTAGGTTAGTCCACTCCGACCACCACCGGAGCCTCGTGACGATGACGACACGAAAATAACTGTTGTAAACTGTTTCTGGTTTGCCTACAGTTCTCTAATGCAGCAAGGTATTTGGTTGTATTATAATCACTAATTGTGTGTGGTCTGGCTTTCATTCTTCTTTCAATTCTTTCACTTTTTAACTCTCCACCATTCTTTTCCCTGTTTCATTTCTCTCTCTGTTTTGTGTATTTCCTCTCATGCTTCACTCTCGATTAATTCGACTCTCTCGCACCTCTCTTTCTCTTCTTTCATCCTACTCGAGTTTTTCTCTTCAATCTCTTCCCTTCCCATTCTTTTTTTCTCTTATGTGTTTCCTCTCGCGATTCTCTCTCGTTTATTCTAATCTCTAAATCTCTCATTTATTCTCACTCTCCCCTAAACTCCAACTATTGTCTCGCGCTTTTCTCGTTTTCAATTGTTTGTTCTCTCTCGTATACACTGCAATTAACAACTCATATTCTCTCCTTTTAGGTTCCGAGTTACACACCATAACATGGCCTATCCGTGTAGTTACGGGGTTTTGGTGGTTCTTTGCATTGATAGTGGTGTCATCATACACTGCAAACCTGGCTGCGTTCCTCACTGTAACAAGGATGGAGACTCCGATTAGAAACTTCGACGATCTTGCCAACCAAAAACAAGTGGATTATGGAACTGTTGTCGACACAAGTATTTTTGATCACATTATGGTAAGTTTGTGAGCGCAAGAAATAACCCAGTGGTTTCCGACCTTTTATGGCTTGTGGCCCCCTTCCGGAGACTTTTAGCACTCGTGGCCCGGGTTTGTCATTCCAGTGGCATTTATAGTGTTATTTTGATAGGTAGATTCCAAATTCCGTTATGTTCAGACAATTCATAACTAACAAAGTGAAAAAACCTTGTAAAATAACCGTATCACGCAATGTAACTATGAAGAACGGATGGTGTTCTTGTAATGGTCGAATGTAAAATCAGTTTTTCGCCGAGCTTTGATGCTCGGTCGGGAACCGCTAATCTTATGGTTAGAGCAGTGTTTCCATCCCAGAGAGAAAATTTAACTTTGTATTTGTTTGTAGTACGACTAATGTCATTCACGCATTAGATTTATTGTAATGCGTATTCATGTGCGCATGATAAACTATTCAAATTGTACAAATCCCGGAGTGTGAGTTGTGCGTATCACTAGCTAATGAAGATGGAGCATATTTTAATGGCAGATATAATATTATCAAATTTTGTGATAAATATCAAGATATCTACTCATGATTACAACTGTGGACGTAACTATATTTGACGCTGTAGTTAATAAAAATAGTCGATTTTTACACCTGCGGCTGCCAGTACGGGACCATTTTCGAAGCGCGTATTTATTCGTTATTATTTATTTGTAATTCAATAGTCCTGTTGTACAATACCCCGAATGTATTCGTTGTGAAGTGTTTGTCTGAGGAAGTCAGATGATTCTGGTCAGACGAAACGTTACAGAAATATATTTTTGTTAGTGTGCAGCAGGAATCTTGAATTTAACAGTATGGCCCTCTTTATTACTGCTACAGCATCCTTGCATTATACGTATACGGGTCCACTAACGCAAAGGCATTTAGAAAGGATTGGGAGTTCGTCTCGCCTAACTATCAACTGATAGTTATTTATTTGTGTTTGTTTTTCATATTGACCTCATGGTGCGATAAATGAACTAGCTCAACTCTCTTTTTAGACCAAAGGAGAGAAAGCATTAGACGAGCAATCGGTGTATAAGAAAATGTCGAAAGCAATAAACGCAACAACAAATCGAATAACTGAAGCCAAAATTGGATTCAAGAAAGCAGAAACTGGAAAATTCGCTTTTCTGTGGGACGTTGCTGTGATTCGTAAGTTTGAAAATTTCACCCATAATACAGGATGGGCGCTAGAAAAGCAGAAAATTTGAATGTCAGATGAGAGAACGAATATAATGCGTATAGGTATAGGTTAAATTGGAACGATATACAACGAGTCAACCTTAAAATCGCTACACGAGCTTTGAATTCTAGGTTAGGACACTGCTCTGAAATAAATTTCAATTTTTTTTCCTTTTAAGAGTATGAAATCCTGAATCATAAATCCTGTTCTCTCACAACGGTTCCAGACAGTATTTACGATAAAGGATACGGAATAGCGTTGGAGCATGGAAGCCCGTTCCGAGATCTTTTAAGTTTGGGGTAAGACGATAAAATGACGATTTTAATTATTTAGAAAATAGTATTATCGATAAAAAGGCTCATTTTATCCGTGTGATCTCACATGTTTGCGAGCTTGTAGGTCAGTATTATGTGATTATTTGACTAGTAATACCAGATGTATTCCAATGAATATTCTGTTTTAGTTCCTTTGAATAAGTCTGGACGATAAATTTGCGTGTTTAATCACGATACACGATCGTGAACTCTCTTATTCTCTTTTCGTTTATTTTTGTTAGATTGTAGTTCACTTCCAGACAGAAGGTATATGTTTTTCATTGCGTTTAAAGACATGTTTTTCATGGTGTTTACCCCATGGTCGCCACCTCACTCATGATCTTATAAATTAGGCAGCAATGCTGACCGAATTTTTTGCATGGTTTTGTGGCCACTAAAGTTTTTTGAGGTTGGCCTGAACATAACTCCGTATTGGTCATTTTCCGGAAAGAACAAGGAAGTCAATGAGTTCAAGGGTTCAAGACGTCTAAATCTTTACAACATCATTAACTTTCTGCTGATTGGTTATTGTTCCAAAAAAAAACAGGAAATGTTGCTCGCGTGAAAATTCATTATTTCATTCATCATTATAATTATTTTCTATTTTAGAATCTTAGACCTTCAAGAATCAGGAGAAATCACCAAACTCACCGCGAAATGGTGGCCAAAGACTGGAACATGCACACTTGGTCCATCGGATGCATCGAGTAGAGGAACTGAGCTAACTTTGGAGGTATTTTGAACTTTCAACTTTGCCCTTTTGATGCGGGAATGCGCCTACTCAAATAAAATAAAACGTTGCTGATGTGAAATAGAGAAATTGACAATTACCTGATTCTCTCGAATTCACAAATTATCCGATCTCTCGAATTTACCAATTATCTGATTCTGTCGAGTTTGACAGTTATCCGATTCTCTCGAATTTACCAATTATCTGATTCTCTCGAGTTTGACAATTATCCGTTTTTCCCGAATTTAACAATTATCCGATTCTCTCAAATTTGACAATAATCCGATTCTCTCAAATTTAACAATTATCCGATTCTCTCGAATTTGACAGTTATCTGATTCTCTCGAATTTGAAAATTATCCTATTCTCTCAAATTCGACAATTATCTGATTCTCTAGAATTTAACAACAATCTGATTCTCTCGAATTTAACAATTATCTGATTCTCTCTAATTCAACAATTATTCTATTCTCTCAAACTTGAGATTTCCAGTCCCGATTCTCTCATTTCTCCGTTTCTCTCTAATTCGAACATTCTCTCGAATTTGATTCTTTTCAAATTTAAAGTTGATCGGGATCAACTTCTATGTCCATCGCCTCACCAAGATGTTCGCGTTTGTACCAATGCTTTCTTGCTTAGAGCTATTTTTGGGTGACGGTGTTGGGACCATAGACGTTTCTTACGGTTATCAGTTCAAGGGTAATGTGAGAATTGCTAACCAGTTAATTGGCATGCTCTCAATTGATTTTTTCTCCGTGTTTCAGAATTTTGCTGGCGTGTTCTACGTTCTAGCAGCTGGATTATTTATTGCCTGTACTGTAGCTGGAATGGAAATCATATTTCATATCAAGAAAGGAAAACCTTACCCGCCAGTAAGGGATGGAAAAGCATCGACTGATGGAATGGTGAGAGTAAAATTAGAAAAATGCTTCTTTGTTTATTTGCCCTTTTTTGTGTTTAATTTATGTAATATCCAATTTCCTAGGAATTTCTCCCTAGCTGTTTCAAGCGAAAGCTAGAACACCAGCATAAAACAGATATCGTATCTGAAAAAGTATTAACCCCTCGTCATATGGTTGTGCTTGACGGTGCTATTCTACAAAATAAGTTTTTTATGCCATTACAATCACACGATTTGAATCAAGAAGGCATTTGGTGTTGAAAGGTTACACCAGTGGTTCCCAAACTGTTGGCAATTTTGGGGAATAATCCAGAAGTTTAGTGTTCTAACAACTTCATTCGTAATCCCTGTTGTTTCGACTAGTCTACGAAAAGATAAATATTCAATGCTCGCGTCTAGTCAATGAGCCTATAGTCGCCTAGTCACGCACTTCGTAGAGACATAATAACAATACTTCGCCGTACAAATTGCAAGCTAAAATGCTGGGCTAGTTGGATCCGAAGATGCAATAAGTGATATCATTATCGGCATTTTTGGTCAAAGAAAAATTGAAGCGATATACTGTATTTTTATGAAAGGGGTAATAGAGCCTTTTTCGATTCGATTTAGGGGTAGCAATGTTAAGAAGTTTGGGAACCACTGGGTTACACAATAACTCCAAATTGTTTGCGACTAGCAATACCCGCCATCACAGCCAAATTAAACTGCTCTTTAAATTACTATGTCACTTTGACTAATGTCTCGAAGAGACACAACGGAATTTTCCTAAGTTAAATTAATCCAGATATCAATCAGACAAAGCGACAGACAAATAATAAAAGATGAATATAAGCAAGCACATTACAAAGGATGAATATACAAGTTTGCTTACTTTGAAATGAGACTCCGATAATTCGAACCCAATAACTACCAATAACAAGAACCAATCAGGAAACCAACCAGTTTGTAACATGTAAATGTTCTCTAAGTAAACACGCGTGAACTAAATAGTCCCAAGGTAGATCAGTAAAATGTTTAAACCGCCAATCTTACTCGATCCCTGCACATCAGCGGCACCTTTTCCTCTCTTAGATAGAAGTACGGACGCTCCAGAAGTGTGTGTACCAATAATATGAAGGTAACTAATTCTGTTCGCCTACTATACATCAAGTTAGGTGATGGGACTAAAATCTTTGGGCAGGGGGTATATTCACTTGGCTAACACATACAGTCGCCGAACTCGTATTAGAACAAATTAAAGGAAATCGCAATAAAATTATTGTCTAACCCTAACCTGGTACACACATCACGGGGGTATCGAAGAACGTATACAACAACTGAAAATGAGATTTTATTTTATTTTTCAGGTCAAAGAGCAATTACCTCGGGTACCCAGCGTAGAATCACAGTCACGTGCAAATGAGGAGGATATTTTAGTTGTTTTGAAGAAAAAGGATGTTATGCGCTATCTAGCGGAAAGCGAGATTCATAAAAGGTTTGTTTATTGATATTACTAATTTATTCACAGTTCTTTGAATGGTGTATATTTTCGTAAAATCAAGATACGTTCTACATTTAATATTATTTTTTGTTAAATTAATGTTTTTTATTATTAGTAGTTGTCAAAAGGTTTGCGTCTTTTATTTTATAGTATTTTATAGAAACAACAGTTATCCACGCGCTGTACTTGAGTGGGAAAACGCGTTGTGGGAAAAACTGTGAAAATGCTCGTTACAGGTTTTGACCTGATCATTTTGGCGTTCAAGAAAGAGAAATTTATTTCGTCAACCAGAAAAAAACAGTCATAACAATAAAAATAGGCTACAAGAAACACTTTTTTTGGTATAGACTGGGGGGGGGGGGGGCAATACGACCCATGTAGTCAGCGCCCTCAAGTTGAAGAATATTTTTTGTTCTCAGATCCAGTGCTGTCTCAGAGAACAACATTCCGCGCGCTACACAGGGATCTTTACCTGAAGAAAATCATCGAGGGATAAATAGCAGAAATGAGAGTTCGGTGATGGGGGCCCTGTGCTGCCACAAAGCGGATGTTTCGCAACAGAAAAAATCACCACTAGATGATGAAAGAGCTGTACTAAGTAGGTAAACGGAACATGGTACTGTGTTCTTTGTCGTTTTCTTCACTTTCATGAAAGTGAAATTGGTTAGTCCTCCTCCAAGTATAACTTCCGAGGGCAGCGGTTAGCAAACTTCATAATCCGTGTCCCTAAACACCATAAATATTTGTGCTTATACTTTTGAACAATCTTAGACACTGCCCACTCAATTTATTATGGCCTGGGTGAGTTGGTGTGCATTGGATGCCAATACCAACATAGTTAAGCCTGTCTCTTAAACACTAGATCGGGATTTGCTTACATGATTTGTTACATTCTGGTTGGGGTGATGGCAATGGGATTTGAACCCGACTATTATTCCAATCTACGACGTGAACAAAAATAAGTCTCACACCTTAGCCATGGCATGAGCAAACTACGATCCGCGGGCCAAATCTGGCCCTCTGGGTAATTCAATCTGGCCCGCCTGATGCTGCCACAACCAAACTAAACCAAATTTGTATGTTTTGCTAAGAAATAGCTCAAGGAGATTGTTAAGATTCCGATTAAATGATTCTGGCATGAGGCTTATTGTTGTCCACCTTTGCATTTGTAACACCGTAAATATTGTTCCTAAAATATAACTTCTTACACACACTTACATGGTTACAGTTTAGGAGGGAAAAATTGTTGCCACTGTTTTAAAACCATGCCCACCCGTGCCTTCACCGTTAATCCAATCGACCACATAACTGTTCCTTTGTTGTTGTTTCAGCCACCAATTACAGAGAGTTCACTCAGAACGGCAGTCAGTCCGACATAATACCGACATCCCAACAACTCCCGACAAAGGCCAGACTGGTACATTGGTGAAGAGTCAGGATTACAAAAGACTTACAATGCAGCCATCTATGGAGACTTCTTTATTACGTAACAGACATTCTAATTATGGAATTGTTAAACAATCAATGCCGGATCTTACGTCACAATACTTTACAAACACCACGTTATTTCCTCAAAGACCGTTTCCCGCGCAAAATTTACCACGTCACAATGGATCTATGATTGCCTTAGCAACAAATCCTTCTCAAAATTTCCCGCCAATTCAATGTTCAAATTTGACCTTACCCGGAAATCGACCAGCCGCTCCGTTCTCGGCAGTCGCTTTGAAAAGAAGATTGTTACTTCACAAAGCAGCAACCGAATCTATTGTAACGTCACCAACTTCGTCAATGGGCGGAGCTATTTCCGACGATCACCTAGCTTCTGATGACGTAAAACTCGGATATGCTATGACGTCATATGGATCTAAAACGCTCCCACATTGCCGCCCAGAAACCAGTTTCGGCAGAGCTTCGGAATTGTCTGAAAGAAATTACAATACTATGACATCACCTCGTCCGAATATGACATCACAAACAATGGAAATGACGCTACAAAGACCGTCTGTGACATCACAAAGAAATCATCCAAAATGCAGACGACAGCATAGCATAGGACCAGGCGTATTATATTCAAGTTCATCTCAAGATAGAACAACGACTGACGCCGAAGACGGGCTCGATATAGCGACGTCCCCCCATTCAGTCGTTTTCAATCACAAGAAACAACCAATTCCCGGAAACTCGAGAATTTTTCATAAAAATAGCTGCGTCTGATTTAAATACTTTTTATGTTATTTCGTGGAGTCGATTTTCATTATTACAAGTCTAGTGAGAATATATTTGTCTGTGTGTGATTTGATTTTCTGGGCATGGCGGCATCATACTGTTCAGGGTTATATATATCTCGACTGTAATATCTGTATCTGAAATGTCGAAACACTGAAATGGTCCACACTGGCGAGATGGAATAGGTGTCGGAGCGTTGAACCCGAATATCATTTCCGCAGGTTCAAGATTTCGTGTTCGAAATGTACTCTCAACGCCGTTCCCACGTTGAATAAAATGTGTAGGCAATATCGATAAGAAAATATTCCTGTCGTTTTAAAAAGAATCCACTTCTAACGGAGCAGCGAAAAATTGCACTGAAATTTGACAACCACTTCGATATGCGATCTTAGAAGCGTAGACAGGAATCTTCAAGGGAGGGGGGGGGGGTCAGAAATTTCTAATTGCCAAGTTAGACTGTAGAGTTTGCGGGTCTGGAAAACGTTGAGTTTTAAGAGTCTTGGGAATATATAAAGCGTTGCAAGCTACAAATAATTCTATGTTTAAATTTCAAAAAGAGGGGGAGGGGGGTGCGGCTCTCAAAACTCTCCTTGGCTATCTCACCAGTGGCGTAGCATCCACCCCCGCAACCCCCGCGGTCGCGGGAGGGCCCACAGCGCAAAGGTGCCCAAGCGGTTAGAATTTAGAAATTTAAGCCGCAAAACCAAAAGCTGCATCGCAAAACCAGTAATGCACATCTTATAACGTTGTTGTTGGTTCTGCTCAAATCGTGTTATTATGTAACAATGCCAGGCAGTCGTCAATTTTCGGCGTCTTGTGGTTTGATCGCACCGCCAAAATTACGAAGGCTGTCAGAATGATGTCGAAAGCAAAACCTCTCAGTGGCGCACAGAAACACAGAAAACGGGCAGAAGAGGAAGCACGTATAAAAATAATTAAAGTAACCAAGATAAACAGCAAATTTTAGGTTACCATTGCCTTTTAATAGCGACATGTTATGCTTTTTGACGAAATAAAAAAAAACGTCGTTTTAGCTTATGTCCGAGAGTTTTCAGGGTCATTTCCACGAGAGACTTGCTACGCCACTGTATCTCACTTGCCTAAAGTTATCTCAATCGCATACCAAAGTGGCGTCAATAATGGTTCCACCTTGGTATTCGTTTAATCTAATAAGACATTCTCATAGATTTCAGTTCTTAACCCGAACTAAAACCGTTGGGGTCACACAATTTCCGAAATCGCATTACAAAGTAGTACCGAGATTTTCGGAGTAAAGTTGCGACAATATCCCGTAAAAGGGATAAAAAGGGGCCAATACAAACTGTTACAAGCCAAAATTTAGAATTATATTTGTCTAAAGAAGTCAACAGTTCCACATTTGAAAAGTTTTTGTTAGTGTGTCGCAAGTAGGGCTGGGCATATCGAATAGTAAATTATTCGAATCGGTTCATACGTAGGCTTACCATACGTCCCGCTTTAGGCGGGACAGTCGCGCTTTTCAGCGTTTTGACTCGCCGTCCCGATAAGTCAGCCAAAAGTCCCGCTTTTCCAGCATAAAAAAAAACATGTTCTCGTTACTGTTGTTTCTGTGTAGCGCAGCGCTAGCCTACTTACTGAAGGTGAATGCGTCCGTTTCCCGCTGATTCCCATTAATGACAGACGTATCGCATGCAAAACCAATACTAATTAGTCTAAATTTGAATTATTTGTACCGGTATCGTTAACGTCAATTCCTTCCTATTTTTCGAACTGAACCCGATATTTGGACAGAGAATATGCGCATGAAATTTCGATAACAATATGGTCAATAAACACAGCCGAGACAGCTTTAAATGTAGGAATGTAGGCCTATGTAGTAAAATCGGAAAATGTGAAGTTATAAAATCACAGCTAAGGGGTCTTTCGAGTCGTCCCGATTTGAAGTCACAAAAATATTACCCCTATTCATACGGGATTGCCAAATTGCCGTCATTTTTTTTTGTTCGTCGGCAGGTCGAGATGAATCCCATAACCCCCTTGTTAATCATGTCAAATTTTTATAATGCGATTAATTCTAACATATGACTTTTTTCTTCCGAGTGGGTTATCGATGAAACATGTTTCTTACTAAGTGGGTCATTCAGCGAATTGTCTCAGTGATAGATTACGTGTTTTCACTAATTTATGTGTCTGAAGGGCCCATTACAATACGGCAGTAAACCAAACTTTCTTCTGATTGGTCGACGAGGCAAACCCGTAGCAACGTTTCCGCGCTTAACTGGTAACTTGCTTTGGCGACTTTTTTTTGATAGTCTTTGTGTGTTAGACAATCAGTACAACTACATATCTTTCAGGGAATTCGAGATTCGATTCGAAAAAATATTCTATTCGATTCCGAAGTCATCATATATTAGAAAATACCCAGCCATGGTCGCACGACACCTGCATCGATTAGAATATTATTATATTAAACAACGGGAAATAGGTTATTAATAACCCTGCTTAAATTTAAATACTGCTCACAAATACGCGCGAATAATCAATTACGGCATAATCGTCAGAACAAAAAACGATGGTGTGAATTGTTTACGTAACACACGATTATAGGAACAGGGGTAATTACTTGCATAATCGGCCATAGTGGCGAAACAATAGATTGTAACATTTAAAATAACTTTTGTAATTCAGTCAAAACAAAGCATTACAATCTTACAGATGCGTATTATTTGATCACAATGTGAAATAGTATTATCTTGACAGGATTTCCCGCCATAATTATGAATCCGTATAATAGTCATATTATGCTCCCGCGAAAACTCAGCAGAGCTTGCAAAATTTAGCAAAACTTGGACCGTAACAGCTAGCGGTTTCGACCCGCACCTCCACATGATGTTTTAAAATTGGGTACTCATGTAGTATGTGAACCAAGATGCCGGACACCGGTACGTAGTATGTGTACCCGATTAGGGTTAGGCCATAATTTCAGGTACAAATACTACGGGAGTCACTTGGCTATTCCCTAACTCGTAATATAAATAAAATAAGCAAAATTAGACGAAAATAATGGCCTAACCCTAATCTGTAGTAGTTGTAGTTTAATTGCATACCAAAGTCAGCAATGCGACAAAAACGCTGTGATTAATAAATTGTGCGGTGATAAGCAACCTTATTCATCACATTAATGTAGTTTGTGTCCTTGTGTTGTAAATGAAACATTATCTTACTCGTTGGTTAGTAGGGCTGGGCATTTCGAATCGAATATTCGAATCGAATAGTAAACCATTCGAATCGATTCAGACGGGAATTTCGAATCCCCGCCATCTTGTTTTTATCTTTCCGCTAATGGTCGAGGTGAATTCCCCAATTTTTTTTTCATTGGAGTCATATTTTTTCAACGAAATTCTAACATATGACTATTTTCTGTAAAGAGTTATTGATAAAACGTGTTTGTTATTCTGTGTGAACGCCCAGTAATCTATCTGAGTGATTTATCCTATGTCTTCAGTAATTCATTTGTTGAGAGGATCAATTACTATAATAAAGTCGCTTACAATTTTATATTTTCAAGTATTCGAGATTCGATTCGATTCGAAAAAATTATTCGATTCGATTCTGAAATCACAAGGTATTCGAAAATGCCCAGCCCTATTGGTTAGGGACAGAAATTAATGGGGCATAGATTGGGATCCGTCAAAACTGAGATTCACAAATACGGGTCCGCGAACCAAAAACTTTGGGAAACTCTAGCATAGCGAAGTAGTTTTAAGGTTTGGGATTGCATACCAAAGTGACACCAAACCTATTAAGTCAACAATGCAATAAAAATGCTGTGATTTTTCTTGGGAGTTTTAAACTCTCGACATATTCTTGTCGAATCATGCCTTCCTTTTTTATAATCAAGTATCGTATGAACCATCTAGACAAATTCAACAAGGAAGGTATATTCTGTACTAGGTGTACTTCTAAGAAATTTTCCTTTGTTGGTTTTGATAGAGATTCCCCAAATGAAATTGTCAAAAACGGAAATGCACAATAATATTCCAGGAATGTCTCCAGGAAATATTAAACTCGGAACACTTTGAAAAGTGCAGTAAGTCTAAACCAGGGGTGTGCAACATTTTTTTTCATTGGTGGACCGAATAACCATGTACACAACAAACTACAGTAATAAAACCACTGGAAAAACGGCGAAATATATAACGCAACGACAAAAGCGAAAAACATTGTGCAAATTATGCCCATGGGAACGCCTTTAAAACTTATACTGTCGGATTAGGATTTTTTACTTGATGGGGGAAAATCCGAATTATGACAAGGGTTACACTGAATGGCTTGACAGATGGGGTTATGTGGCTCGCATCCCTGGTCTGAACAATGCATACGTGACATATATACATAATAATACCAGTTAAATTAACCCAATTTTGCTATTAATTTAGCAACCGAATAAGATTCAGCAAGGAAGCAAGCTACTTATAACTACAAATATCCCACTTATAAGGCGCTGAATGATTACGTCCGGTTAATGCATATTTCAAAGTGTTTATATTTCCCAAACGCGATTCTTTGCGGCATTTTTAGGTTATTAATTATTATTTATTACATCCCATTTACATACACCGACGCGGTGACTAAGCCGCACTATAAATACTCCATTAAATTGGATTGTTATTGTTACGTTACCCACGCATTGTGATTAAATAATAATCATCCTTTGTGTTGTCATAAGACGCTATTTTGCAAAGGTATTTCCCTCTGATATAGGATGTTGCAAATTAGCTATAACTCGTGACCCGAGTGTGACAGTGAAATTATATCCGCGTTTGATTTTTGATTTTGATTTGAGTAGACTAATTACGGAGAAATAGTGTTGTACCATACATAGTAATTTTTAGTAGCGTGTCGAAACTCCCACTTTAGAAATATGAAAAAAAGCATTTTTCTGTATCATACACGGTAAATTTTCGTAACTTTAAACGCTTTTTTTTAAACGCTAGCAATAAGAAATTCAAAACCCCAGTTCTTTTTAAAAAACTTTGTCTTCGCCCCTTGTTGGCAGACGTAACTGGGGTTACCAACTATGAAAAGTTTCAATAAAGGACATAGATTACCGTCATCATTTATTTTGTAACTTGCAGGAAAGAACAATATAAAACAATGAAATAAAAATTATATACAAGCTAAAAAGCTACATTAAAACAATCTTCATGTGTTTTTCATTTGATGTTTATTTAACTTTGACTCGAGCAATGTTAATAAAATTGGCTAATTGAGTCGGACCATAGCAAAACTAAAATAAGAATTATAGGCTTGCAAATACATAAACGGAGGCGATTTTTTTAGGAACCTAACAATATCAAATACAGTACTATAACTATCGGGCAAAACGACGTTGGAAAGAATAGAAGACAATTAGCATATTTTTTAAATTAAATGCTAAAAAGGAGAAGGACCGAAAAGCTTAATTAAAGGATTGTCCTTTGAAATAAAGGACGGTTGGCAACCCTAGACGTAACTCACCCCCGTATCGTGGTATATTTTGCATGGAAATCAGCTCAACTTGTTGCTTATACAATGCGTTGTTTATTGCGAAGGGGTGAGAACACATCAAAGAGCAGCTTGGTAAATTTGATAGTTTTCTGTGTGACTTATAGCGAGCGACTAATCAAGTACATGCATGTCGCATTCAGCACAAAGCATCATAGCTTTAAATTCGTAAAATTTATTTTATCACTTACAATTCAACAATGAATAGTTGAGTGATTCAGATTAATAATGCGAAAGCAATTAAAACGGTCTTTTTTACATAATTTGAGGGAAAAATTCACATATTTCTGAAATTCAGGTTCCAATCAGACATAAACCACCGCAATGTTCTTTGCGATTTATCGCCTTACCTCTCCTCCTTGATGGATAGGAAAAACAATCTTCTGGTGAAAATTTATTACCTTAGCGTGCCACCCGGTTTGGATTTAGGTGCAAAGAAGGCGATAAGTTTTTATCGTGTAAAATTTTAATGAATTAATTTCAAATTGGAAAACTTGTATCTTTACTTGAATATTAATAATAACGTAGAAACATCTCAATTTAACAACTGTCGTTAAAAATCGTCAGTCAACGATCAAGGAGGCGCATTTTTTTTATCTTAGATAGATTGTTTATTTCGAAAACTCCATTATACACACAAATTAAAAATAGAGAATTCTGGAGAGCGGGCAAAACCTTTAAAAAGATTTAATTATCTTCGCCATGGATGCTATTTTACGCAAATAAGCCATTACTTTCTATTTTGATACGGTAGCGCTGCCTTCAACCAGTTAATATAACACACCGTAAGGCGTTTGTTATAGATTGAAAATTAAAAAAATAACATCTTAGTTACAAATTTGCATTTAATTTTAGTGCTTGTATATTGTTAAACTTTACCACTTAGATATGTTTTCCGTATTTATAAGCAAATTCTAATGAAACATCTATTTACCCAAATGGAATTTGAATTAGAAATACACGTATACAGTGGACAATTATTATTCTTGTATATTGAGATAATATTGCTCTATGACTTCCGCTATACGATGCTATAGGACCCAATAGCAATGCTGAGCAAATAGCATGTCAATCATCGAATCTAGCTCAATTTTGATTTCTTTTTTATTATTTTTCCGGCTTAGTGGAGCGGGAAATCACGTGTTCACGTTTCCTTTGTCTATGTTTGTTTATTATAATTCGCTTTTTTCTTCGCTCGCTCGGTCTCGATCGTATTATCGCTACAGTTCGCCTTACGTCGTAGTCGGCCTCGAGCTTTTGATCGGCTTGGTGCGTTTATAGCCTTGTTTTATCTTAAAAATATTGGAATTTAAGCATATTTAGCACATTTAATGGAAAGAAATAAGCAGTATTAATGGTAATATATTAGTTTTTATGTGGATTTCTGGAATATTTCAATTTTTGAGAATAGTTAACCAGTTGCGAGCGATATTCATCGGCAGCAAGCCTAACTGCTGGCCGCCCGCGGCTTGACGCCGAGGCCCGGCCTAACTTAGCAGCCTAGGGTCCTCGCGGTTAGCTTACATTTATTGGTAGGCTTAGCATGGTAGTTGGAATTTAATTTATTGGTATTATAACTTTATTAGCTGGAGTGTTTTAAAAGTATAACAGCTCGAAAGTTGAATAATTCGCGTATTTTTTTGTTTGTTTATTTCTGACCTAAGCATCGTTTAACTCTGGGTTTGTGTTTTTTGACAATTTTTTTTTGTGTGTGCTGGTGGGGTGACACATGATATTTCTCATGTTCTAAACTTTTGTTTGCGAGTTTTGCTTGCTCTTCAGAATTCTCCAATTTTAACTTGGGTTTATTTTGGAGTTTTCAAAATAAACTATCTATTCTGGTTGTAAGTTTAAATTATACCCCTGGAAAGGTTTGAATATAACTCTGTATGCGGTGTTGTCAGAAATGTGAAATAATTAAAAGGTAAAAAATTAGTTTGGGATTTTATTTATGGAATACTGTGATTAACAATACATTTTAATGATATTGTTACATCATATTTATGAGTATTATTTCTGTTAACCTCTTAGTTAATTATGTCTGTATGTTATGTTAGATAATCTATGTTAAATAATAATTTCAAACAAGTTGTATTTTTGCTTGCGAATTAAAAGTTTTACTAAAGTACTAGCGCACATGCATATTCTTAGTAAGGCTTATTGCAATAATGGCAGAATATTCTCAAGTGAACCCAACTGCAAGAATTCTGGCAGTTCAGGCTCAGAGTTTTATTCTTATCTAAGATTTTTATTGTTTTATGGCATGACTGTATCTATGTTTGCATATTACTATATTAGTACTGTAGTAAGGTAATTTAATGTTGAAGGCTTTCTATTGACACCACTGCCGTGGTTATGTAGTGGTGGCAGAATATTTTCAACTGAATCTAACTATAAAAATTCTGGCAATTTGAATTTTTGACCTGTCTGAAATCTTCAAATATCCATGTTTTACTTGATTATGTGTTTTGATAACATAATATGATAATTTTTTTTCAAAGGTATTGTGATGGAATTATTATGAACTGTTAAAAATTGAATGAAATAGTCTTTGGATATTTAAAATACAGACAGCATCTGGTATTTCTGTGCTGAATATTAGCAACAATCTGAGCAAAGAGGTCGGGATTTTATCACAACTACGTCCAAAATGCCGCAACTCAATAATTCTGACGACGCGGCGAATGACGAACCGACGAGGTATAATGTCGAAGAATGCGAAGATGATCCTCGTTGGAACGAAAATTTAAATGATATCAAGGGAGCTTTAGTAGATGATTTGGATAGAGACACTTCAAGGGGTGGAAATACGGTAAGAAGGGTTTTATATTGATTTATTCTTGATAAGCTGTTAAATCTTATTTTGAGCGCATGATTGCCACCAGTTATATTCATGTCGAGGATACATGAAGCACAACCAGTGTTAGCTAAACGATGTAACTTGACGATGTTTTTGGATTTCCATGCATGCTCTGAAGTTTTTGTGAATAGAAATTCGAAATGTCAGCAAATAACATCGTTTTGCTAAAACCAGTTTTCTTCATTTGTCTTTGACATTTTATGTTAAAATTAGGCAAAGTCCACTTTGGCACAATTATAGAGATTAAGAATTACTGGAGCAATAGCATTCAGAATATTGTTAGCTTTAACTATATACAGGGAAAGTGCTGCAAGGTCAAGTACTGTTGAATTTAAAGTTGGAATGAACATGATTTTTACTGAAATTGCTGCAATAGTATTGTGTTGTTAACTCAGCCCAAAATTATACTTTTAAATAGCTTATACCCCTACAGTATAATTTTTATGATCTTGGTAGCTCTTGACTGCTGATTGCCCATGGCTTCACTAGAAGAAATATCTCTTGAATTTCTGAAATCGTGTGCGTGTACTTCAAGCAAAATTACTATTGAAAAAATTATTTTGGGAGGATCTTCTTATACAGTATAATTTCAAACTGCTTAAAATCTTGTTTACAAGACTCTTGAATAATTCAGAATAACAAAAATTTAGAATATGGGCTTTCTCAGAGTTTTCACAACTCTCTGTCTCTTTAAATTTGTTAACTTTGGGTACTAACGAAAGTGTAAAGCTTAGGAAATTTTTTCACAACTGTTTATACCAGGGTTGCCAGTAATGATCCTTCTTATGCTTGTCTGTGTTACTTTAATCTGTGTGGATCATGTATTTAATTTTTCGCTTTGATGGTTCATTATGTTAATCTGGTATTCAGTGTTTAATCAATAATGTGGCATCTATGAATGTCTAAGGATTGGTTTAAATTTAAGTTGAATTGAATGATATTCGGAGACCTCCTTCGAAATTCAAGTATCTTTACACTATAATAAATTAGTTGAGCAAATTTCATATTTTGAATCGATTGGATAATTTATGTTGTTTCACACACTTAGAAATTACTTATATTTAGGAAAATTTTGCAGAACTATTACAGTATAGATCTCTTTAGATCATTTTTATGTGAGAATCTGCTCACAGCAAGGATGTGCCCACACAATAGATTATAAGGAAAAACAATCATCCCAAAGAGTTGAATTATCTACTGTATTTGCGAATTTAGCTTTAATCTAAATCTCTAGAATAGGGGCATTGTCAAATAATATAAACTTGAACATTTAATTTTTTAGAGATATTTGGTTGCAAGCACATTTTATCACCAAAGTCTATCTGGTACTTCATAACCAAGCTGCAGTCATTAGTCACAGACAAATTGTCTATCTCTATACTTGTCATATATAAAAGGTGTAAATGCTTTATTACAAGTATATTTACATAATCTTACATTCAATTATTCCCAATTAGCAGACATTCAGTTAATGTAACATTTAATACTTAACCCATAATGTACATAACAAGTCAAATTATCACATAAGGTGTCGATAAGAATCTAGACATGGTGAATTCAGAAAGGTCATGACTTATATTATTCCAAAAGCTATTAAATCAAATCTTTGTTCTTAACTCTAAGCCAGTGGTCCCCAACCTTTCCAGCACATCTCTTCCTTGGCCTATTTGCTTAATTGCACCCCCACTACAAGATGAGCCTCCTCTTTCGTTGTCAAAAACGTTTCAAAAATGTATTCAAAATAGTAAGTTATTTGCGTTCGTGTTTACTTGGAACTTTACTCAGACATGAATCTCCTTTACCTCTGAGTGAGTGCGCTTAACTTGACTTTGAGGGTGTCAGTAACCAGTAGTTCAATAGTTCACCTTGTTTAAAACACACACTGTACATACAGAAAGGAAAAACAAATAAAAAATGACATTTCAGGGTGAAAGAAGACTAGAAAATATCAAGACGTTATCAAGCAATGTAGTCATTAATAAATCCAAAAGAGTTAAACCAAGAGAGTATTCATAACACAATCTCATTTGAACCCTTGAAGCGTTTAAACATATTAATTATTAAACTATTCCACTCAGTGAAATTCAAGCAAAATACTAAAGTCAAGTGCTTGTCTTGTTGAAGTGCATTTTGCAATTTCACAAAATTACGTCAGTGCTATTTTTTTACGAGTTATAGGCAAACTGGTGATATTTAAAAGTTTTTTTTGAAATAAAATTAGGATACTTATTATGTTTTGTTATAATACCGATTTTGTTGGAATGGAAATTTATCTGAAGAATGACCATTTCTTTCTGAGGTTATCTTTAATAAGTTAATATGGTTAAGTGGTCTGTCTTCTTTGAAATGAAAAATCATTAGCGAGATGAAATTGTAAACTAATTGTGTTTTTGCTCAATTCGCTTTTGCCTGTGAGCTTGTAGCAAAATTTAGGTTGTTTTTGGAAAATTTGCCTCTTTTATAAAAAAAAAATTTTCTTAATTTTACTCATTTAACAAGATTTTTCATTTTGCCGGAGTATATGAAATTCTTATCATGTGGAGAGATGAAATTCTAAATTATCAAAGCTACACAATAACAGAAAAATATTCTAAATTATGCTTCATTTTCATAAGAATCGCCTTTTTTATGCGAAAAATCTTATTTTTTTTAAAAATTAGGATTGTCTATTTTGCACATACCATAATTTTTGCTTTTGCCTTTGTAATATTTTAACTTGTAATCATATGGATAGATAGAAATCTAGAATTTCGAAACTACACAGATACAGACACCCAAATAAATCCAATGCAGTCGATAGGAAACAATATAAAAACCACTTAGGTGTCGAATAACATTGCTAAGTTTTCAATAATTTATTCTTGTACTTGAGACCCTGAAACATGAAACCTTGTTTGTGTGTATAATCTGAAAACTGATAATTTTAGACAAAGAATCAGTCTGTGGCTAGAATTGCTTAGTCAAACTGCAGACTGATTATGTAAGGTGTTGAGCCTTCATAGTTTTTTTTCTATTGTGTAACTATAAGACTTATTGGCGCTCCAGAAGTGTGTGTACCAATATGGAGGTAGCTAATATTGTTCGCCTACTTTACATCGAGCTATGTAAAGGGACTGAAACTTATGGGCATGGGGTATATTCACTTGGTTAACACAGGCAGTCCTTGAACTCGTAATAGAACTAAAATATGGAAAATAGGAATGAAATTATGGCCTAAAACTAACCTGGTATACACGGGAGTACCGACTTATTATAGACTTTATTCTCTGTAATGACTCTGAAATATAAATTATCCATTGGATAAGTGTAATTCAAATCAAAAATGAAATCATTGGCTTCTTGTACTTTTTTCTATATTATGTTCAACAGTTGTTAGGTCCTAATTTTAGCAATATTGTGGGTTTTATTTGTTTTCAGACACTCTGTAGCTTCCAAGTTTCCGGATATTGGGTCCAAGTTCTGATATGTTTGTTTTTTTGTATCCATATTCACTTCTATGTTCAACAATTCTTAACTCTAATTTTTATCAAACTCAGCAACTTCCAATATTAAAAGCCCTGAAGGCAGAAACAGCTACCGAACGACTGTTTTCATGTTTTGCTAAACTTTACTTCAACTGTCAATAAACCACTAAGTATTTCCTTTGTAAAACGATATCTATGAAAAATGTGTGAATCAGAGAAAAAGTGAAATTGCTATTATTATTATTAAATGCCATTTCCTTGAGTCTAACAGAGATGTCCACAGTGAATTAAATGTCTAAATTGATTGATTGTATGTATTAGGTATCATTAGTTCTTGATTTTAGAGATAATTTTGAATTGCCTCACCTTTTAGGGTTAAAAACTATTTCGGTTAACTTTTGTGCAAATTGTGGCATGATAACTCCTTCATACTAATGTCGGTACTCCCGAAGTATGTGAACCAAGATGACGGACACCGGAAGGTAGTATGTGTACCAGGTTATGGTTAGGCCATAATTTCAGGCATAAATACTACTGGAGTCACTTGGCTAGTCCCCGAACTCGTAATAGAACTAAAATAAGGAAAATTGTAGGAGTAACCTAATGTCTGCTTGCACAGAGCTTTGTTTGCAGTGAAATGTGTAAAAAAAAACTTTATACATTTCTTTTTGAATGAATTTTGAACTATGTTCTTTCTCGCCAAGGAAATCTCAATTTCTTAACCAGCTCTAGGGTTTTGTTATGATAACAGGCTACAATTTCTCTTCCATGTGTGTTTCTAAACACTGCTATTGATAACACTTGAAATGTGAGCAGTGCGTATAAAAGTTCCGTCGAGAGACACTATCGGCCGTAGTTGGTACGTTATTCGAGCCTTTTCTCTAAGTGTTAGCTCTGAAAACAAAATGTCCAAACCCTTTTCTATTCATTGGTTTTACTGTGTCAATAAAATGAGCAATAAAATGAGAATTCTATTTCAAAATGGCGACAATTCCTATCGTATTGTATGGCTATCTGAAAATCAATTCTGCAATGTATATGGCTGCCTAATAGTAATAGCCCTCTTTGGAGAGATATCGGCCATTTAAATGATTGGATGGGGACCACATTATTGAGGTATCCATCGCTAAGGCTTTCGAAAACAAATAACTGGCTAACTAATTCCATACCCGACATGGACTATTAACCGGATGACGGGTCGTGGTTCGTCATATGATTAATCCGTCTAAATATGTGAACTATCCTTCACAGAGAAGGACATCCAAATTGTAAACTGGGACAATGTTTATGCATCGCTATGGGCTATGGCAGCCCGAAAAGTTCCAGCTCTATATTAATAGTATTTTATTAGTGTGAGAGTTGGATGATTGAATATTTTAATGAAATTGTGCCCAAAATTCTGTTCTTCTCAAGTTAAGAAAAGTTACGCTGGGAGATTGCCCCACTTTCCAAATTATGACAACTTGAGAGACCGGTAACAATATTAAGAAAACTGATCCCAAAAGAAATTTATAGATATTGACAATCACAGAAGTATCCTATGTAATACAGGGGGTCCTTGAAGTCTCTTTACAATTCCAATTTTGTTGTGAAGTCGGTTCTCAATTTATCTTAACCAGGTTTGTTGTTTTTTAATCAATAATTGTCAAAGTATTTTTATTTCATTTAATACATCTGTGAGGGTCAAAAAAATAAATGGTATCGATAAATTCCCTTTGCAATTTACCAAAAAAAAAATTAGGACTTTATGGACACCCTGTATTATACAATTCAGAGCAAAATGGCACAAATCATTCAATATGTTCTGGAATATCATTTGCAGTTTGCCGTTAATTATCTTCAGATCCAACTTGACTTTTCTCCCATTTTTTCAATCCTTTGTTAAATTAATTGTTTGCATACTTAACATGGTTTTACAACAACATTAGACGTTTATATTTATTTCTCTTGAGTTCCCACATAGCATTAGCTTTAAGACAACAATTAAATGTGTACATAAATCCTTTTATTTAATTAATTAGCTGACGACATTATGGCTTTGTTGAAGTGTGATAAATTTTGTATTCCTGGCCATGTGTGGGACGGGTGTATTTCCACGATTTAACTACTAACCATGCTTGATAAAGTTTGGAAATAGCTCTCGTTTTAATGCTGAGAGAAAACAAGGGTTTCTTTGTGTTTACATGACAAATTGGGTGATTAGGACTCGTACAACGCCAACTTACACATCATATTTTAGAATGATTTACTAGGCTTAAGTTTGTGTTAAGCGCTCGCTAATATGGGTTTAGTACTGGCGCACAAGTCTTGCGTCAACTTGGCTGGGGTATAATGCGCCATTATATAGGGTGACCATAAAGTCCTGAATTTTTTTAAAATTGCGAAGGGAATTTATCGATACCTTATATAGTTTTGGCCCTCACAGATGTATTAAATGAAGTAAAAATACTTGAATAATTACTGATTAAAAAAAAAAAACTGGTTAACTGACTTCATAACAAATTTGAAATTGCAAAGGGACTTTATGGACACTCCTTTACCACTGAGTGAGTTCACGTAACGTTGGCTTGAGCAAAATTGCGCTTCAAAAAGAAACGGTGTACCCATGATTAAAATGTACTTTGTATATTCACTTGGCTAACACAGACAGTCCCCGAACTCATATTAGGACTAAAATGAGGAAAATCGGAATAAATTATGGCCAAGCCTAACCTGGTAAACACACTACGGGAGGAGTACCCTATTTGTGTTGAAAACTTGAATCCCTCGCACTGTGTTAGGACGCGCTATCGTTATCGTCTCATAATAACAAGTTCGTCCATCAACGCTCGGTTCTGTGTTGGCGCCATTTTAAAATAGAACAGCCACCCCCGTGGCACGGAGTCAATTGTTGCGCGACCCCGAAATATTATGCGGTTTTAATAGTCTTGAATATTAATTGCAATTTTGCGTATTTCCGTTACATTTTGCTGTACGGACTCGGTTATTGCGCTACCGCGAGTTTTTATATGTTTCCGTTGTCGTGGATATTATTAAGATTAGGACCATAACAGACGAGTAGCCATCTCAATATGAGTTCATTCACGAGTTCATGGAGCCATAACTAAATGGCGATTCGGACCATACGTACATAAATCCATGTTCCAAACGGACTATCTTTATGACAACATCATGAGCTCATTTAAATGGCCATCCCTGGATCCGTTCATATCAAACACGTTCAACACGCACATCTGAATGTCTGCTTGTTTATAGTATTGTTCATAGCAAGCTGAGCTAACAACAGTTTTTGGAATTTTGCGGCCATTCCTATTCGTCTATATCAGTGGTTCTTTCGGCCGCGCCTCCGATCATTTGTCGAGTTTCGCGCCCACCTCAAAATTAACTAGCTAACAATAAGCTACAAATAACAGATAGTAACGCGAAAGTATGTTTCACTCAAAAAACACGTTGAAAATACTTGGATGGAATTAAATATACTAAAAAAAGAGTGTAAATATTTAAAATAAGGCGGACAAGATCGAATCTAACAAATATTTTTATTTTTAATTAGCTCATACCCCTTCCCCCCCCGCAAAAATTTGTCTACGTCCCCCCAGGAGAACCACTGGTCTTTGTGCACAATCAAGACAAATACTTTCCCAATTTAATACTCCTCCACAAAGCCACACATCCATCCATTAATCACTATACCTAACTATCCAAAGTTTTTTTTGTTATTCTTCTATGCATCATACTCGCTTGCATTCACTTAAGGCAAATACTTTTCTAATTGCTTTACCCTTGACCCCTTTGCTCTACGAAACCAATGTTTTATTTCGCTCAATTAAACCTGCATATTTGTTGGAATCGTCATGACCGATTGTGTTCGCGGTTCACTGTCAATGTCTTGATTGCGGAATCTCGTCTTTGTTAGGTCAACATAATTGTTATTACGGAGATTAGATCGTGCAAAATTAATTTCGAAGGCTGTTTTTATTATTATTTTATTTCCGAAAATAGTAATGTCCATAACGAACTGAATATATGGTATTCCCGCTGTATGTGAACCAAGATGGCGGACGGGAGTCACTTGGCTAGTCCCCGAACTCGTAATAGAACTAAAATAAGGAAAATTGGAATAAAATTATGGTCTAACTCTAAACTGGTACACATACTATGTTCCGGTGTCCGCAATCTTGGTTCACATACTACGGGAGCGCCGAATATATAATATATTTTCAAATTTCGATCTTAGTTCGATTCGATAATTCGATTGAATATTCGTTTGATTACAGGCAGATTAGCACCAAAACTAATATAGACAATTTTAAAAATTTTGAGTGACTTGCATGTCCAACATTAAAAGTGTCCTTAATTACCCTCAAATCGCGATTTTAAAATATCGAATATATTCATGATTTTGTAAATAGAATATTCGTTTCATTTTGCTCATTTTTGCGATACATCCATTGGCAGAACAACTACACGCTATACTTTTAAATATAAAAATTTTGATTGACATGTGCAACGATAATTGGTTTGGCTGTAGGCCCGATTTCATTGGACCGATGCGACTATGTACACGCTATAGTATCTGTTTTCGACCGCATCCTGACTTATGTATTCGCCCATGTAAACCTGAGATGTGGATCGCGTGGGTAAATAGATATTGATATGGGACATATAATTTAACGTCTGGTCACGGGTTCTCCTCTAGTTATTCAAAAACGATTCACCACGTTGGCATGAAAACTATTGTGATTTTGTTATAATCCCATGTCCGATATCTGGTCCAGGGTGTAATAAATTCAGAACGCAATCACGAATCCCGAAAAAGATCATTCAAAAATGATAGCTCATAACATCACAGAGTTTTGTTCCTTGATATCGTATTAAATTGATGTAATATTAGAATTGTGTACTTTCTCGTGAAAATCGTTTTCACGATTGGAGTATTTGGAGAATAATGATCGTTCTGACTTCCAAAATACAATCACCTTAGTAAAACGTTTTAATACCGAAGGCTTTGTCTATCGAACAGATTTTTCTGTTTCCAGGTTTCCTGCACAAGTAGTCGGTGTTCGTTCTATACAGAGTGGTCCAAACCCAGGCCTGCGGGCCACATGTCGCCCGCCGCTACATTATCTGTGGCCCGCGTCGCATTGGCGGGAGAGTAAAAAAACGCTTTTGGTGTTGTTTCGTCATAAAAATAATTTTTTTTGCAAGTTTTAGTGTTTTTTTTGCATGTTTTAGCTTGATAAATGACAAATACTGAAAAGCGTTTGTTTTGTATTGCACTGTTTACCTGTTCTTGACACTATTGTGGCCCGCGAACAATATGACAATAATAGTGTGGCCCGCGAGGCCGACAACTTTGGACCACCCTGTCTATAAAATCTTATGAAAAATTTCAATTATCCCCGGCTCCCCCGAATGCATTTAGGATACTTGAAATCTAACTAAAATAAACGATTGGATTTCTGAATACTGAACTATCCCTATTTGGACACTCCAATGACGTATGTAGCACAGCGGTAAAAAACGAAGTATATTTTCCACAAAGACTCTAGCAGAACTTAAATATTTTGACACGCAGAACTACATCGTTTTCATGGATCTTAAAATTATTTGAATGTGCAAAGGTATTTTATCGATACCATAAATAGTTTATTGGTCTCTACAAGTGTATTAAACGAAGAAGTAGATAAACTTGAATACACATTGTGATTTAAGACTTCATAATGGCAAAATTGTATTGGAGGTGTATTGAATGAAGTGAAAAAACTTGAACAAACACTGATTAAAATCAACAAACTTGGTTAAGATATATTGAGAACTGACTTCATAACAAAATTAAAATTGTAACAGGATTTTATAACAGGGTTACTATCCTATTTTTAAGTAAATTTGTCATAAATTTGTTAAATTTCAAAGATGATTTATCGGTATCAAATATAATTTGTTGGTCTGTAAAGGTGTATTAAATGAAGTAAAAAAATTTAAATAAACATTGATTTCAGACTTCATAGTAAAATTGAAATTGTAACAAGTCTTTATGGACACCCTGTAGTATTCTAAACAGACTTAGTCGATGTTGAATTAAACCCCTAGCACGACGCACGTTATTTAGGACATATTGTGAATTAGTCGCCCGTTTACCTCGTCTCAACGCTCCGTTAAACATGAGCAATGAGATACGATATTTATACAGCCTTCTACGGGTTCCCAACGGAGGAAATTCTAGCTAGTTGGTATGCGAGGGTTTCACCGTGCCACCACGCTACGCTGTAAGGCCATACGAGTGCGTTATTTAATGATGCGTTCACTATATTTTGCCGAAATTGCAATGTCACTGATTAAATTCTAGAAATGATTTCATTGCAGTTTCACTACAATTTATGACAAATTGTTTTCTAAATCTGATTAGAAATAGCAAATAGTGATTTCTAATAACAGTATGGTGTATATTTTATAACATTTTTTTTACATTTAACAACACTCAAATTTCTAAGATTCTAGTTTGTATTTTCGTGGTTTCTGAGCTTGCCTTGGTATTATTGCTGCGACCATTTTGTGGGACAACGAGTTCGATGTCTAAAACGAATTAATTAATTTGATTTCCAAATTCTTTATTTTGGAATATTCTAGAATAGTTTCATTTGAAATATTTCCCCCAGTATGGACAGAGAGGTCTTAATTTAATTTGAAAAACTGTAAAAAATATTAATCTAATAAAATCACTGGCTACCTTTGAATATCTTGCATTTCCAAATCTGCTAATCCAGATCGAAATTTGGTATTATTTCATAAGTTTTGCATATTACATTTCTAAATTTTATACATTGAATTGCCACGTAAATGTAAGTATATTGTGGCAGCTTCACAACATTTTCTGAAACTTATTTTTAATTTTTAATATATATGGCATAACTCATATTGTAAGTATTGTTATGTCATTTTAACCATTGCCTAACTTCATAGGCACACCAAGATAATAATATATATTTCAACCACCGAATAATGTGTATATACCGCTAATACGGTTTTGTCTAAAACACAATCAATTCTAAAATATATATGTAATGGCTTCTATTGTAAGCTTTCGTTATGACATTGTGACCATAGTGTTACGTCATAGACATCAAGTTATAATGGCTTATTCAAGTAGCTAATAATGTGAAAATTACATAATATTTTCCAAAACCCATTATATTTCGAAATTAAGTTTCATTTAAAATTCAAAAATGATGTTGTAAACATATTTATACAAAAAATATTACTTCATATAAAAAAGCCTATTCCAGTTTTCTCAGCAAATTTTACTGGTTTAATGGTTTAACTTAGTTATTTCGCCACTTGAAAAAAATAGAACAAGTGAACACTCTACCCAAATAGGAAACGCGAGTCTGTGGAAAGTGTTTGTGTGTTACTTGCCATTATTTGTTCGCTTATCGTGCTTTCAAAAAGAACAAAAAATTTACCCGAGTTTAACAGTATTTACCACTTTATTTGTAAGTTTGTCATGTTAGGAAAAAACGAAAATTGTACATGCTTTTAACAGTAAAGTTAATAGATTTAAAACGCTCGTCTCTTTGTGGCTCATGTGGAAATTTTGCTCATGAACGTCCTACTCTTTGAGGAATGTTTAATGTCTCGATAACTTGGTTATTTTAGTTAAATTTTTGAATATTTCCTATTTTTTTCGAGCGTGAAGGGTCGTCTCATATTTTGCTTATCGTTAAGTTCTTGTGTACACAGGAGTTCGGGGAGGTTGGATGCGATTGTGTTGTCATAATGATAAGAAGTTGATAATATTATTTCATCATAGAAAAGCTATTGAATTGCGCGGGAGACCGTTTTAAAGAGAAAACGAGATGCCGTATCCCAACACGTTTCACGTAAATCCCTCAGGACAATACCTCCCACATTCTTACCGCGATATGCACTGAGATTATAAGTTTTGGATTTATCCCCTTTGTTATACCAACATTTGGAAGAATGTTTTATAATTCGAACGCAATGTCCGGCTTTGTTTTATGAATTTTAGTAAATTCATTTTTCGTGCCATTACGAGCTGTTTTGTGATTTACTTACATATGTTATATAAGGTTTTTCTCGGGGGCTCCCGAAGTATGCGAACCAAGATGGCGGACATCGGAATGTAATATGTGTACTAGGTTAGGGTTAGGCCATAATTTTAGGTATAAATACTACGGGAGGCTTTTGGCTAGTCTTCGAACTGATAATAGGACTAAAATAAGAAAAATTGGAAAGAAATTATCGCCTAACCCTAACCTGTTACTCATGTTACGTTCCGATGTCCGCCATCTTGGTTCGCATACTTCGGGAGCACCTTTTCTCGCATTTACTCGTATTAAGTCTCTGTGTAGCAGCCATCCACAATGTTTGAGCGAACCGGATTTTCCCAGTTTTGCATTCGTGTCTATATTTGCATTTGGTTGTGATATACATGATGTCCACCTTGAATTTTTTTTTAATTTGCAAAGGGAATTCAATGATGATATCTAACACAGTATACTGGATCGCCTCTTCCAAGTTTTTGTGTTACCGACATAAAACAAATCATCTTTACACCTAATTAGGTCATTTACTCTTACTAATTATCGCGCGCACTTAAATTCTATGAATCGCGTGTATTATTGTTCCAAGGTGCTTAATTATTAGTTCACAATTCCCATAGTTAGCGTAGAGGCATCGAAAGGTCAGAATTATGATTGTGGGCAATTAGTACCACATTGACGTATTTGTGGACTAACTTAAACACAAAATATTTTTCGGGTTTGTGTGGCGAGTTGGCTATCCTTCATTACACTTTTTTGTGCTGCTGCTGAATGCGTATTGGTAACTGTGCAACAGGCGGCCCGCGGGCCACAACCCGGCCAGCCAATCAATTCAGTGTGGCCCTTGTCGACACTCAGATTTTTTCCCATTGAGAATTAAATCCCAACCCGATGGTTGTTTACAAAAAATGCCCATTAATTGATCGACTTACTACCTTATATTGACAACTAATTAGCTTATACGATTTAAGTCCTGAAAGAATTGCATATATCCAAAATGAAATTGCAATAAAACCTACATTTGATGGCATTTAGACCTAATGAGGGTATAGGTAATTCCATGTAACAATTTATTGTCTATGTGTTTTATTCCGCTTAGTATAAGTAACATAGGAATTGCCTATATCGGCAACGGCTAAAAATAATCGCCCAGATTCACGCCTAATTAGCTAATTCGAAGCAACCAACATTAACCGCCCACTCTGCGGGACAGAAACGATTTGTTCTGGCTTAAAAAAGATTAGCCCGTGTCGGTAATCTCTGCAGGTGCGTGTAATCAGTGTTAACAACAACGACACTTTGGGGTTGAGACCAGGCAGGAATGGGCAAAATCGAATGTTTTTTCGAATCGACTAATTCGAATATTTTTTAACGAATACCGAATAGTGGAATAACGAATATTTTTTAAATTCTAGAACGTCGGAAGTTAATAGAAACGTTGAAAAGTCGGTAAATGGCGTTTTTTAGTGGTTAATTCCATCATATTCGCTGATTGTTTTTTGTCATCGTGATCGTTTCGGTGGCGACATCTCTGCAGGTGTTTATAATCAGTGATAACAACAACACTTTGGGGTCGCGACCAGAGGTGGATTCTCGTTTATCTGCAATTTGTTTCGGGGTCGTGCAACCAACTTCCTATCCTTCGTTACACAATATTTGCCAGCTTTACGCTTCAAATCATTTTTTTTGCGCATAAGTACTGCTTCCATTCAAATTTAGAGTCCAAATATTTCCCTAAACAATTTGTTTGTTCAAGAAAACGGTATTTCTTCAATCTTGGAACTCGAGAGGGAATGTTTTAAAAGTTGGTTCTAAATTTCTGTTGTGTCTTGAAAATTGTTTCGTCGGGGCTCCCGAAGTATGCGAACCAAGATGGCGGACATCGGAATGTAATATGTGTACTAGGTTAGGGTTAGGCCATAATTTTAGGTATAAATACTACGGGAGGCTCTTGGCTAGTCTTCGAACTGATAATAGGACTAAAATGAGGAAAATTGGAAAAAAAATATCGCCTATCCCTAACCTGTTACCCATGTTACGTTCCGATGTCCGCCATCTTGGTTCGCATACTTCGGGAGCACCGTTTCGTCAATGCGAGCATCATGCTTGTGATAACTCGGGGGCGTTTCTTCGCTTCTTGCCAATTTTTGCATGTTATACTACGAATAGGCCTGGATTGAAGAAGCCTCTCGCCATATGAACATTCCTAATTTCTTCTGCCAGTGTATTCGGCGAATTGTTTTCAAATATTTTCACAAAATTCACACTAAAGTTAACCCTCAGCTTTCTTCTCGTGAAAATCCCAATTTCTACAATAACTATGATATTTAGTATCGAATTCGTTGACGTAACGTACCAACACTTATTTTAACACATTACGTGCTTTGAAAAGTAGCAAAACCCGAATTTTGTGGTGTTTCACAGTCAGTAGAGGGTTAAAATTACCGAAGTTTGTCCAAGTAACGTATCTATACTTGTTTTATCACTTCACATATTATTTAAAAAGTATAGAATCCCGTTTTCTGGTGTTTCGAATCGCGGAAGGTAGGGGGTTAAAATTACCGAAATTTGTCAAGCTATTCTTTAACATTTCTGAAACCACTGATGCGTTGATAATAAGTTTTCACCACGAGTATTATCTGATTCGTTATGGGTTAAATTAACCCTTTACCATACACGGGGAAAGTAGTTTTACAATTCCTTATCACATGGGCATGTAAGATTGTTGCGAAAATAAAAAAACGCTGGGGGTCTTACTGTCTTCCTGTGTAGGAAATGTCCCGTGAAATATCTGAGACCCGTGAAATAACTGATGGTTAGTGTAAACCTCATTCGTTTTGTAGTAACTTGAAACCCGTGTTTATCGTTATGCTGGTTAAAAATGTCTTCAGAATTTATTCAACAGAAAAATTAATTTGAAATTTGACGTTTCTTTGAAATTCAGACCTGTGCATTTAATTGAAACACTCAGGACGGCCATATGTAAATACTTTGGTATTCTAGAATTCGTATCTTGTGATTAATTTCGATTCTGTGTATTCCATGTATGGACATGTTTTACAATACATTCACTTATGTAGGATTTGAAGTCCTTGAACCTTGAGTTTCGAGCCAATTTTTGTATTAAGTCTGACTGTGAGTTTTTTGAATTCATGATCTAACATAGATGACTCGACTTCGAGTATTTTACGAACGGTGATTTGAGTTCATGATCCCCCCCCCCACACACACACACACACACACACACACGCATCAATCTAAACGGCGATACGTATTCCATAAACATTTCTTCTAATATTGATCAAGCAGGTCGATTAAATTTCAATTTTCAAATTTTTTTTTTTTTCAATTTTATTTAAATTTTCGTTCTTTTTCAGAGCAAATCGGACAGCCATGGCGAATCAAGCAACAAAAGCCGACTCGAAAGAGGTGATTATTTTTAATTTTTTGTGAAAATACTTCGCAAGTATTTTTATTACGTTTTTTTCAACTTCTACTTCGAGACAGTCTCTGTTTAAGCAACCAGCTATATACTTCGGAATGACCATTAATTTTTGCGAACCAAAAGTTTGAAATCTACACGTTGATTAGTTGAGAAAAAAGGTTTTTTTTTTCAGCAACTCAACCAATTCATCCATACACTTATGTATCCAATAATAAAAATTAATCTCCTTTTTTAAATTTAAAATCAATACACATACTACTATACTCATATATGCACCAAAATTCTAATGCCCCAATGCATAAAAATATATACACATTTCCCTGTGTATCTGAGTTTTCAATAATAACGTTTATTAAATAAGAAATTGTGAGATTTGCACTATTATGTATGTCCGATACGTTACAATTATCCATCCATCTCTTTCAGACGATCCAAGAGACGAAGCAAAGGGACCGGGAAGGCCGTACCCATACCCACACGACATCAGTTCAATAGTTTCAGGTCTCCCACCATCATTTTTTCAAAATGGAGGACTCCCCCCAAACGTGAGTAAAAATATTCAATTTATTTGATTGCAATTTGAGGAAATTTTTTGCTAAATAAAGTAAATATTTGCTATGATTAGAACAACTTGAAATAATGACAGCATAGACTTTCCAAATGTTAAGTGTTGTAGTTGACATTCTTAGACAGTTTTGCAAATATTTTGTGCGGGATTATTTTTGCTACAAATGTAACTTGAGGTGTTGACAACATGGGAAAGTTAAATTTTTGTAATGTTAGGTATTGTTATGGTCAGCCTAAGGTTTATTAAGCAACCTGTAGCTTGAGAGGTACAAAATGAATTTTACCGGTATCTTAGACACACAGGATTATGCAGATTTAAAATTTGGCATTTTAGGCTTCAGCGTTGGATGGCTGTATAAAATGATCAAAACACTCTTAATAATAAATAGTGAAACTTTTTCTGTTGGCCATTACCATTTTATCACATATTCCATATTCAAAATATTATTTCAATATGTATTCAAGGTAGTAAGTTATTCGGTTTTATTCAACGTAACTGTTATTTGAACCGCATATCGCCACACACGTTTAGTCATTTTTAGAGTCTTTAGAACAGCATTTCTCAACAGGGAGGTATTTCTGGATTTTTTTGTTTTCTAGAAGCAAATTTTATTTTAAATTTTTGTGTTTTACTAAAATTTTCAAACTGTACGTAAGACACAATGCTGCTTGCTCGCCATCATAAGCAAATCCGTTAAAGATTGAATACCGAATGAAATCTCAATTTTGAAGTGTAGTGGGTTGAGAATAGAGAGTTAAAAATAAGCGAAGGATGTAAGTATCAAAAGATTGGCAATCTTGTGTATTACACATTTAGAAACACGTATTACCACACACATACATTTGTGAAGTCAATTTTAGCATCTTGAGATATTTAGAAAGACACTTGTCTTCACCGTATCGCGAAATTCAATGTTCTGTTTACTGTATCATATGTCACGGTACCGGACGTCGGGCAAGGATTACCAAACTACCATGTCTATGTTTAATGTCTGTCATATCAGATAATATCATGTTGCAGAACTTGGGATGGATGCCAGATATTAGGTTTTATGTAGTTGGTTATGTTGTTTGAGTACTATTAAAAATGTTTGGTAATTCGAACGGAATATGCAAGTTACCAGGTTTGTTGTTTTTTAATAAGTAATTGTTCAAGTATTTTTACTTCATTTAATACATCTGTGAGGGCCAAAACAAGGTATGATATTGATAAATTTCCCTTTGGAATTTTGAAAAATTTCGTTATTTTTCGTCACTCCCCCCCCCCCCTTCACGCTACAACCAATATTCACCACTTTAAATGTTGTAACCTTTTAACATTAAATGATGTTAAGTCGTTTCTTGGGTTCCGTTTCTATTTTTCTCACGTGCGCCAACGCTAACACCTGTTAGCAGGATCTCGCGCCAAAGGTGAAGGAATCTTATCTCCCGTTAAGGACTGAGGTCAAGTGCGATTTTAATTATCCAAATACAAGCACGTTTTCGACGTCTCATGGTCAATTGTTTTAGTTGGCGTATGTTATTGAAAAGTTTTGACTCTAGCCCGGCGAGAGGTCCCATTACCGTGTTCGGATTTTAAATTTTCAGTGATCATACTCGTTAGGGTGCTGGACGATGTATGTGGTGCGCATTGTGTTTCCCAGCATTTTATTTTAGGGGGGTGTTTCCAAATTCAGGGGGTGGTGAATATTTTGTTATCAGTGATAAAACTATTTGTAAATTATAAAAATGTGTTTTGTATTTGACTGATCATCTTCACCGGAATATGAGCCACTTTCTGAATATTGAAAAACATTTTAAATTAACATTAAAAATTAGATTATGGTTTCATATCTGAAAATTACGGGGTGTTTCAAATTTAAGGGGGGTCTAGGGCGGCTACGACTTGACATTTTTGCCGTGGGTCGTCAGTTGCTACTTCTCATGCGATTTTTTGTGTGTATCGGTCGGTTTGGACGGAATTTAGTACCGCAGACATCACGACGAAATTTGAATCTTTGCCACTTTTGTTTCTCAATGTTCACGAGTTGTGCAGTCGTTTGTGGGTTTCAATTGGCAAATACCCAAAGGAAACCAGTGTTCCTGTTTACAGCTACACTTGGCATGAAATTGATACAATATGGTGTTACATGCTTTGGGTGGGTCGGTTTTAGATAGGAATGTGTAACCTGTGAGTCTTGAGTAGATTTTATCGAAGCGGAAGATTTTGGATATTTTTAAATCAGTGATTCCCAAAGTTGATTGGCCGCGGGCCAATATTAGAAGCGGAAAGATATTCGCGAGCCGGGAGAGCGGAGCGCGCGCAAGGGGCCAATAACTGTACCGGTATAATTAAAGTGTTACATGCTTTGGGTGGGTCGGTTTTAGATAGGAATGTGTAACCTGTGAGTCTTGAGTAGATTTTATCGAAGCGGAAGATTTTGGATATTTTTAAATCAGTGATTCCCAAAGTTGATTGGCCGCGGGCCAATATTAGAAGCGGAAAGATATTCGCGAGCCGGGAGAGCGGAGCGCGCGCAAGGGGCCAATAACTGTACCGGTATAATTAAAGTGTTACGAATATACTTAAACCGTCATAATGAGGTAACAATTGACGGTATCTAAAACGCAATAAAGGTAAAAATATAAAATGTTAAACAATTTCATTCAAGTTCATCGGGCCATATTGAATCGCTGCGCGGGCAGTAATTGGCCCGCGCGGCCGCGGTTTGGGAACCATTGCTTTAGAACGATACAATCTCTTTACTTACTAGTGGCTATCTTATAGTCATATAAAACGTCGTTTGAAAAATTACATCCAAAGCCAGATCTAGTAGTTCTTTGTCAAATCATTATTATCCTATCAATCTGTCTTGTGTATAATCCTGTATAAATATCGCTGTGGAAGGGAGGCGAAAGTGATCGAGCGCTCTGGTTTTTATCAAAAACTAACTCCGATATCAGCAAGTATAATTTGTTTTGGATTAATAAACCAGGGGCGTGTCGCCTCGTTGAAGCGACGGGTCAGATAACGAGTGTTATAGAATCTATTGTAAACATTGATTCTAGTATTAGAAATGAGATAAAGTCTAAAAAGTAGTAGAGGATACACGACGATATAGCTTTTGCCAACTTTTTTAATGTAGGTACTAAGTATAAGGTCAAACTGCGTCAGGGGCAATGAATAGAAAATGAAAGCAACTCAATTTAATGCAATTTAAGAGTCATGCTGCACACTCAACACAAATTTAATCCTGTAAGATTTAGTCTGACCAAAATCAGACTTCCTCAGACAGCAGTTTACAGCAATGACAAGTAATGAACAATCATGCGGTTTAAATATAGCGATAAATAAATTTGTTTGAAATGAGCAAAAATGTGAAGCAAAGTTACGTACGAACAAGCGCTAAAATGCCGACGAGTATAGAAACTTGCGCTATAGTTTTGGTTTCCGCAAGACTAACTATATATCCTTCTTATATTCTTTTGTGTCGGTGGATCTGTATGCATATACTGCAAGGATGCTGTAGCAAGAGTAAAGATAACTATCTTAAATGAGAAATATGCATGCACCTGCTTTTCTTGTTATAGCTGAACTATGTATGTCTGAGGAAGTCTGATTTTGGCCAGACGAAACGTTGCAGATATATATTTGTGTTTGTGTGCAGCATGACTCTTGAATCACTTGCGACTATAGAAACCATGTTGAATTATGGCGGTGCTTTTCGCACCCACAAATATCACCATCATAATCACACACTGTATTGAAAACTAGAATGCCAGAGCTACTAAAACTATAGATTTTCATGGTTGTGTATTATGCGTAATAAACGTCAATTGCTTTGGCCAATCTTGATGCCACGTTACCGGTAGAAACATTCGATTCTTATCTCGTTAGTAGCTTGTCTGGAATTTGTTAAATTTTGTCGAGCTTGTCTCCTTAAACTGAAGATTTAAGGACCGACAATAACGGGATTCAAAATTTTGAAAACAGATTTTCTTTTGTATCGAACTCACTAACTAGAGTTCTTTCATTCCAGATAACCATGCCGAACAAGTAAACTTTAACAAAGTAACAAATCTGGTTTGTGGTAATCACGACCTTCCAAGAACGGGCTCGCTGATGTGCGTGATATTCAAGAACGGGTTCGAGGCTATTCACATAACTCAAGAACAGGTTCAGTGATAGTCACGGTATTCCAAGAACAGGTTCGCGAGTATTCGCGTCATTCAAGAACGGGTTCGGTGATAGTAGCGATATTTCGAGAACAGATTCGGTGATGAATGCGATATTCGAAGCGCGAGTTTGCGCTAACGCGCCTAATTTCATAACTGTAGTTGCGTGGTTTTAAGACTGTTATACACTTGTTTTTAGCCATCTTTTGTTTTGCCTTTTTTGTTTTTGTTTTTAAGGTCGAAAAATTTGAATTAACCCCCTGAATGCCATGCCTGAATATGCGTTGTTTTAAATTTGTTACACACTTGTTTTTCATCATTTCTTCCTTTTTTTTTCTGTTTTTGAGGTGAAAAAATTGAAATGAGTGAACGATCATTATCTCTGTTATCTGGGTTTTGTATCGCTCATCATTAGCAAACATAAATAGCAAACTGTCATGGATTGAAATGACTTTTCTTAACGATATTTCGTGGCTTGGAAAATATGGGAGGGAGTATTTTATGGCGATACAAATATTTTTACGTGTCGGGGCCAGTGGCAGGGGCGTAGACGAAGGTTTGGGGGTTACCCCTCCCCCTATTAAAATGTAAAAAAAAGAATTTTTCGGTATCATATATAGCCCTCAATACTCCTGAAAATCCACGTTTCCGCCTGGCTAGCTATTACGGTCGTACTTGGCAATTATAAATTTCAGTCTCATCTCTGAACGAGGTTAGATGAGACCACCGCAATGCCAACATCTTCACCTCAATTTACAAATTGCGTGCTTGGTCGTATTTTAAATATGTATTGGTTTCACTTATCTTATCTTGATTGCTATTATGATCTTATCTAATCAGTTATCATTGTTTGAAATCAACAATTTTTTTTACCCTTATGTTTATATTAGCACATCTTATGACTTTTTCAACCCCAATACATGATTGACGTTCCTAAAAATGAGTTCATTTAAGGGAAATAAACGATTTTTTTACTATTATGTTTATATTAGCAGGTCTTATGACTTTTTCAGTCCCAATTTTTGATTGACAAGCGTCAAAAATGAGTTTATTTAAAGAAAAGTTGAGAAATAAAATTTTAGGTATCTGCATCCATAATTGACCGTGTCTAATCAAGTTATAGTCGTCCTGTCTAAGCCGCGAAATCATTACCTTTGGTGACAATTTTTGACGACAATGTGTAGTTATAGCGCGATAAGTTTATCTGGATATCTATGAACCAGTTAGTTACAAACAAAAGCCTGAATAAAAATGCACTCCTAACTGGTAACAATATTCAAAATACCTATTAAAAATTGCTTTTTGAATGATCACCTTTGGTGACAATTTTTTTGGAAAATGTATAATTATGTCGGCGATAAGTTTATCTGTATATCTATGAAATTTACCTTAGAGATTCGGATTTTTCATTTCTATCATGCAAAAACCAACGCACGAAAAAGTGGCGAAAGTGTATAACGGTATAAAAAAAAAGAAATATACACAAAAGAAATAACGTCAGCGATTCATTGCACTCGATAAGGGGTCGCGAGGGACTGTTACGGTCTTCGGGTCAGCGACACCTGTTGGCTTAGTTACAATACAGAGTACAAATAAAAATACACAGCTAACTGGTTACAATTTTCAAAATGACTATTAAAAATTGCCTTTTAAATGATTACCTTGATGACAATTTTTTACGAAAATGTGCAGTAATAGCGCGATAAGTTTATCTGAAAATCTATGATCTTTACCTTCGAGATTCGTTTTTTTTTTTTTTCATGCAAAAATCAATGCAAGAAAAAGTGGCGAAAGTGCATAACGGCTTTAAAAAATGTAAATATACACATAAGAAATAACACCACAGATTCATTGCAATCAAGTTTAAAGTCCTTGATAGATTAACCAACGAATGTATTTACGGGCAAACTTCATCAGGACAATAAATAAATAAAAGTCGCTATATATATGCAACTGGATAAAACTTATTTAATATATTAGGTCGTTGGATTTTATGAGTGTTGATACCCACTGTAATTTTTAGTGCATTTTCCAGTTACATGTGTATGAGGTTTTGCTATAACTCAGTTTAGCTTCATATAAGTCCCACGAACGCATTATTATGAGAGATAAAGTGTGTTTAGTGGTTGAAGTACATGTACACCCGATATCCCAGCCATAGACGAGATTCGAAAAATCTTCGTAACACCCTCAGGCTATAATTCCTACGCGCTTTCTAAGCGAAAAGTCACATACCGATGATGAACGGACACAAAGCTTGAAAACAGTAGCATTCAGATGGCAGATAATAATCTACGAAAATAGTTATAAAAATGGGAGAAAATAAGTCGAAATTTGAGTTTATTAATAATATCTTGCTCTACATTCTTGTATGGTACGCCTGACATACAATTTTCATTTATTTGTTTCATTCAGAACATCGAAATTTAAGATCTCTTGCTGTAAATTTCCACAAAGTAAGCCTGACATGTAGACAGGCATTCCAATATTGTTTCAATTTAAAATATTAGAATGAATATTATTTTTGTCATTTACTCCCCCTCCCCCCTAAAAAAAAACAGAATAGCTCATAAATTCTTGATTACTTAATTACCAAAATGAAGAAAATTTATTCAGCACTACTTATACTTCTGTTTGCGTATGATTGTAACCAACAGTTTTAATAATCTAGGACGATTTGCAAAATAGTGATGTCCTCTCTATATTATATCCTGAATGACATGACCCTTTGTTATGTTTTAGGTCGCCCTGGCCTGTATTGCGGGCACGGCGTATTATTACATTTTTCGTTTTTTTTGTTTTAAACCGTGAATCAACCTGCAACTCAAAAATCTATTTATGTAAACCGTTCGGACATCCAATTTAATAAAAGTTCAAAACTGCGGTAACACATCCGATATTCCGGTAAAATATTTGTCACTCTCAACAATACCCGATTCCATGAAATCTCAAAACTGCAGTAAAACCACCGGTATTCCGGTAAAATATTTGTCACTTTTAACAGTTCGAATCCGAATCAATTTGTAAATTAAAAGTCTTCGTATATTCGATTTAATGACATTTCAAAACTGCAGTAAAATATCCGATATTCCGGTGAAATATTTATCACTTTCAACAGTACCTGATTCCATGAAATCACAAACTGCAGTAAAACACCGGTATTCCGGTAAAATATTTGTCACTTAACTGTTTGAATCCAAATCAATTTGCAAAAAAACAACGGTATTCCGGTTAAATATTCTTTAATTTCAACTGTTTGTACAATATTTACATCATTATATGACGCACTTTAACACAACGCTTACTCACGATGCTACCATGTAGCTGACATAAACAATGTAAAACAAATTTCCGACCTTGGATAACTTCGCGTCCGGCACCTTTTGAAAATTTCATTAACGAGTGTTTAGATTGTCATAACTCTCCGACGTTATCGGCATTTTGATCATGTTGTTGGAACTAACGCTTCCATGACTTATAATTCCGTGTTACCTACAAACGTGTGGCTGAATATTAATATAATGAAGTTTGTACGTGGCACTATACTTCTGAAAAACCTTCATAGCGATATCTCATCATTTCACTTTGTAATTTTTTTTAAACTGCAAAGAGTATTGGATCTAGATTCTCAAATTTTATATTTTTCGAACAGCAATGCTTCAAATTTCACTCCAATTGATATTTCTGAGACCCTGAGTTAACAAGGCCATGGACAGATACCGGGTTCAAGAATCAAGCAAACGGGAAACATACCTAAAAATCCCGATTTTATTAAACTAGCTGTAAATCCGCGACAGATTTTTTTCTGCATCATTGCGCACCATTGCGTCATGGCCAGATATGGATGTTACTGAACTAATGTTCAACAAGAACATGCTGGGGAGAAAATAACTTCGAAACCCACAATAGACTGGCCCATGCAATACAAATATCAACTCATATACATCACACTGATAGTCCTTTCATGATCATCTTCATTTTGAATTCCCAAAATGAAATCAAATTTCGAATTTTCTTTGTTGCCAGAGTTTACCCCAAGCTAGATAACGGTGTCTGATTGTCAGATGATTGGCTACCAAATCATTTTAGGCGCTCCAGAAGTGTGTACCAGTATGGAGGTAACTGATTTTCTTCGCCTATTTTACATCAAGTTGTGTAAAGGGACTGAATTCTATAGACAGGGCAGGGGGTATATTCACTTGGATAAAACAGACAGAATCCAAACTAGTAATAGAACTCAAATAAGGAAAATCGGAATAAAATTATGGCCTAACCCTAACCTGGTACACACACTACGGGAGTACCTCATTTTATATTAGAGGTTGCAATCACCATGATCTAACGTTAATTTTACTAATGACATTTCACAGTGTGTATTCCAATTTCGTTTATAAACAAACCTTTGTTTAAGTCGCTAGACTTGGCACAAAACTACGTGAGGGTTGCCAGATTCTATACTTCAAAGATGCGACTTCAAACCTAACACCGGGTCCTATTTCCCCGCAAGGATTTGCATGATATTCCCAGAGAGACTGTTCTGTCGTGGTGACCCTCGCGACATTTGAAACCTTAAAACCGTTCATCTTCAAACCGTTCAAACATTGCTAGATAAATTGTATTGATATTGCGTTATGAATATGCATATACGAATGACCTCAGTTTATTTGAAATAACGCTACTATTTTAAACTGAAAGTGAGAATGACTACTGATAGGTGAGTGAAACAACTGTTATTTGAAAATGCTCTATTTTAAGGATTTCAAGCCATCATTTATTCATTCGCAAAATTATAACTCAACTTCAGATCGTCTCTTACTCTGAAGTAAGATTGTGAAAATTAAAACTTCCTATTTTAAGTTTCACGTCGAAAACGTTCCGTTTTATTTACTTTCCCAATCTGAAAATAGTCCAAGTTATTGCGATGTGTAGTTTGTTTACAGCGACATTTCTAGACCGGAAATTGTGGTATTTGTCATTGCATGTTAATACATATCTCAACTCGAACGCACCGATACAAGGATGTGTGACATTAAACAAGATATTCCTCGAACTATATCGAAATTCATAAGAAACTACTGCATTGAGTGTATGTTCCACACCTCTATAAAATTGAAAACTGCTTTTAAAAAAATGGATGCAATAGGTCGCGCGCGCACACCGAATAATTGTAAGAAAATCGGGAATCATTGATTGGAAACGGGGTGAGTGGAGAGACCTATGGACAAAATTGCGCTTTACTTCTTGACAAAATGACAAATTACTAATAAAAAGCGCGTAAAATACAAAGGTATTTCAATAACCCTTTTCATAGTTCTCAAATACGAATGCACTTTATAAGTTTTTGTAACAGGACGAGTAAATATCAAGGTACAAAATAAGAAATACTTTATTTCTTTGAGTTGTATTCCCCCAAAGTAAGTCTTAATCTCGACCAGACGAAACGTTGCAGAATTACATTTTTGTTAGCGCGCGACGAAACTCTGACTGAATTCACATAGAATATTTAAACTATGCCGTATAAGCTGAACATCGTCTAAAAAAATTGGGAGTAAACTTCACGTCAAGAGAACTTTCGAAATAGCCTTATTAAACCAGTGGTCTGTGATTTGGTATGAAATCATTATTTCAAATGAAACTTAGTCAATCAATATGGTTATAATATAAAAACATATCAATTTACTATTTTGAAACTTAGGTTAGGTGGGAGTGTCCGTTTATTAATTTTAACAATCAAAAATACTTGCTTACACACAGAATGTATAAAACAAATGTCTGTATACTATAAATCAGGTGTGGGAAATTACTTTTCATAGTGGGTCAGTCACAGAGAATAGACTTGGTTACTGTGCCAGAGGCACAACACTCAATATGAAAAAGTGCGAATAAAAAAGTTTATTTACAACAGCTAGGTCCAACACCTCGTTTAACGTTTATATTTTAATAAGAAGCACAATGTAACAATCGGGGTCATTATGACGTTATTGTTAACGATGTTTTCAATGGAAATTTATATCCACGAAAACTAAAGCCGTAATTTCTGCAGACATGATTGCAAACTAAAAAAAAAAATTTTTTTGAATTTTTAAAAAACCGAATACAATTCCTAAAAACTTAAACATAATCTTTTTATTTTCGTCTCAAGTCTTCTTTCATCGTCTTAAAATTCGCCCGGAAATGAATTCTGAAACGTGAGCTGGCCTACTTCATAAAATATTTAAATCTTAGCCAAGTTCACCTGCGCTGTTAGAAAACTTGTAAAATTATTTGCGTTTTGTGGTCATAACATTTATATGTTCAACATATCACTTACTGCACTGGTTTCCAACTTTTTTCAAGCAACCCAAGTTTTTTAAAAAAGCAAGATAAAGGAAAGCATTTCTTCGTAACATACAGCAATTTTTCGTAACTTGAAACGCTTTTCAGACCTTCAAAACTCTCCCATGTTTTGGCACCGCTAGCTGTTACTGTCTAACACAGGGTGGTCCAAGGTTGTCGGCTCCGCGGGCCACAAAATTATTTTTGTATTGTTTGCGGGCCACAATAATGCCAAGAATAGGTAAACAGTGCAATACAAAACAAACACTTTTATTGTACAAACACGTAGTTATCAGACATAGCCATTCTAGGCTAATAGAAGCCGCATTCGATTTTTAGTTTTCTCTGATGCCTATATTGTTAGCATATATTCCCGACCAAAAAGTTAGAAAACCAGATAACAATTTAAACTGACAAGCACATTATTTAACTTCGCTAGTTGCCTCAGCTAGCCATAACACTAGTCAATTCAGTGACATTAGTGACGACAATATGTCAAAGATTTTTCTGATTAATTTCATGACGAAACCATACGAAATGCGATTTTTTGATTACCCTCCGAATGTGACGCACGGGCCACAGATAATGAAGCGGCGGGCCACATGTGGCCCGCGGGCCTGGGTTTGGACCACCCTGGTCTAACTTGACAATTAGAAATTTCAGATTGCCCCCCTTGAAAACTTCTGGCTACGACAGGGGCGAAAGACGATGTTCGCAGTGAAGGCGAAAGTGCATGAAATACCAGTATAAAAGCCCTTTATCTATCAGTGACAACTTGTTCATCTTAGCCTTATTCGAAGTTAAAGGTATAGCAAAGTGTACGATACATTTCAGTTGAGTAGCCCTTGGTGGCGGAGGCTATTCGAATAGACAATTTGGGCCATACCTGGTAAAATATTTGTCACTTTTAACAGTTCGAATCCGAATCAATTTGTAAATTAAAAGTCTTCGTATATTCGATTCAATGACATCTCGAAACTGCAGTAAAACACCGGTGTTCCGGTAAAATATTTGTAACTCCTAACGGTTCGAATCCGACACCTTCTGAAAATTTCATTAGCGAATGTTTAGATTGTCATAACTCTCCGACGTTATCGGCAAAAATAAAAAATAAAATTTTCTGTAACATACATAGAAATGTTTCGTAGCTTGAAACCCGTTAGCTGTCACGTCTAGTTGTCTAATCAATTAGACATTTTAGAAATCCATTTCGGATTTAGAGACATAGCAGAGTGTGTGCCACAACTGAGTTCATTATGTGTTACCCTACAAACGTATTACTTTCTTATGCCCTTCTCTGGTGTCGGGTAACGACTCTAGTATCTCACGTTATAAAATAGAGAGTGAATTCCAGATAGTATACGTGTTTTATTTCTCTTTGTGTACCGGGTGTCATATTACCCCCCTATCATATTACTCCGCCTCCCCGAACAATGGAAAATGGGCCGAATCGTTCTATTTAGTACATGGGAAATGATCACAGGACCCTCGTAGGTCTAACATGTGTTATCAACATGTCTATTCATATGTAGAAATCGAATACTTTTCTGTCAATTCGGTCTGGAATTCGGGCTCAAAATCTCTGGGAATTTTTGGAAATTATTAGGAATTTTGTGTGAAAAGTGTATTTTGTCATAGGCCATAATTTAGTACGATTTTCCTTATTTTAATTCTATTACGAGTTAGTTCGGCGTCTGTCTGTGTTAGCAAAGTGAACATACCCATGCCCATAGGTTTCAGTACATAAATAGTACATAAACTTAATGTAAAGTAGGCGAATAAAATTAGTTACCTCTATATTGGTGCACATACTGCTGGAGCGCCGATTTAGAACATACAAAATTAAAATTAATCGCCGCTACCAATGTTTTCTAACTCTGAAATCCAACTATTTCAATTTTGTTACAATTCCCACAGAATTAATTTTCCCAAGGTGACATAGACTCCGTATCTCCTTTACAATGTCGTAATTAGGAACCTGATACCGCCTGATTTCCTTCACAATGCTACCAACATATTTGCCATGGGAATGTGTCTTTGAAATTGTCTTTGGTTAGCGAGATGTTGATACTACCCTGACATGGGCAAAATACAGCCACGGGCCAAATACGGCCCGTTTGGCAATTCAATCTGGCCCGCCTGATGTTGCCACAGCCAAACTGAAATTAAAGTTTGTTGTTTAAGCTGAACTATTTTCTAATCTGTAATTTCTAATTGCCAAAATAGACGGTAACAGCTGGCGGTCCGTGGGTTTCATAAAGTCTAAAAGCTTTTCAAGCTAAAATCATTATGTTTGATACAAAAACACTGATTAAAATGAAACCGAGCTAGTTAAAATATCATGGGAACTAACTATCACAAAATTTTGAAGTTATTTTGGCCTCTTATCAATTATTTGGATGTCGATTCATCTGCCTTAAAGACCGTTGTTTTTTTATTATATTTATGTTGGTTGTTTTGTTTGGTTTCAATCCCGAATTCCACTCTCCATTATGTTATATTAACTCGTCAACTCCTCAGAATTGACTAAATAAATGTGTTTGGAAACACGTTAATCATTTACTAGCGTGGGTTTAAAGTTTTACGTATGGCCATTCAAGGGTTAATGATAAATCGAGCTGTTATGCTAGGTTTAATATAGAATCATTCATGGCCGTATGTGAGTCGTTCTCGTTTACGTTCTGGGATGAACACGTGAAATAATTAAGGCACGTCAAAGAATGTTGAGATCAAAGACAACACCGCTGTTTTTTCATCGAATTCGCACATTAGTCACTTTTTGCTTTACTTATAGCGTGGAAGCACATGGCGATTTTTTTCTTGGAGGGGGGGGGGGAGTGGGGAGATCGCAAGAAAATAGTATCGACAAGTTTGAATTCCGATCGCAGTGGTTACCAATGGTTTTCATAGTAATAGGAATTATAAGTTCTAATAAATTTTATTGAATGATAAATGAGAACCACAAGATCAATAAGAACAACTGTATTTATAAACAAATGCAAATTTTTTAATTGTTATTACTAAAAAATCGGGCGACATTTTTTGGACATCCTGTATATAACAATAATACTAAATAACTCAAAGATTTTTGTAATCTCACACGCATATACTAAAAAAGATCCCCCATCCGAAAATAATAATTTCTGACCACTTTTTGCCTCCGGTGTACAATTACTGCGTGGGTGATACGCGGGACATTATTGTTTAAAAAACGCATTTTATTGTTCACTATGTCAATAAAAGTTTACAACTCCCAATTTTTTTTTACTCAAAATCAGATTTTTCTCGATGTGGTCATTCTTCTATGAATCACTGAACAATTAATCCAGTTTCATAAAGATACTTTGCCACAATTTTAAGAAACTTTTAATTTTTCAATCTTTTTCTCCGAAAGCGTAAACGTGCTTCTAATGAGTCACCACAAACAGGAGAAAAGCTGGTTCGCATACTTGTCCGGACGTTAAATTTTCACCGTCAGTTTGATTTTCTGTTTTCTTCATGTGCCTCAGCTATAGCAAGGGGTTGTGCCAAGGATGTAATCAAAGGTCGGGTTAGCTTGTAGTCTATTTTGCCTTGTGTGCCCCAGTGTTTTCCCGACACTATGTTACATACGTACCTTCCTAAACTATCAAAGTGTAATAATTTCTTCTGCAATTTAATTGAATAAACAATAAATTGGGCTTAGCAAGTGTAGCCAGCTCTGTACCCACCAGGTCAGTGTTCCCCCAACCCTTTATGGCTTGTGGCCCCCTTCCATAGCCTTTTAAAACTCAGTGCCCCCCTGTTTATCATCCCAGCGGTATTAATAGTGTTATTTTGATTGGTGGATTTTAAATCCCATTATGTTCAAACAATTCATGGTCGACAAAGTGAAAACACCCTGTGAATTTTTTTTATTAAGATATGAACGGAAGGACGGAGAGTTTTCTTGTAAAAGAAATAATGAAGTAGCATTGTGGCCCCCTCCGAATGCTGTGTGGCCCACTTGAGGGGCCATGGGCTACCGGTTGAGAACCCCTGTAATATGCCATCTCGTCCACTTAATTTTCTAGGCGACCGACTGGCTAGTCACCACAGGTTATCCCCCGTGAAATTATGGAACTAAGACAAGTTTGATTCGTACATTTGTGTTAAAATTGGAACAATTTTCATACTTTCAATACAATTATGGTATTTTCCGCACACGCTGGCTGGTTTTTCCCACACTTTTGTAGAAATATTACATTAATTTACATTTTATCCGATTGTATTACATTAAATAGTCTCGTGGCGCCAGGGCCTTGGTAGTTTTGGAAGAATTACGAATAAATTTCAATGAACAAATAACAAAATAATTTTTTTTCAGCTATTTGTATTTTGGCAACAGACTCGATGAATAAATTAAATTACCTGGCTGAAATAATGGGACAGAAATCGGAGTAAAATACACCTTTCACTCTAGCTAAGGCTATGTGCAAACATACGCTAGCTAAGAAGCAACACAGTTTGCTTGGCCCTTCGTGGAAGGGACATCTCCAGGAATTTACAAGTTACGAAAAATGTATAATAAATAAATAAATTTTTCTCCAAATTTCGAAAGAGGCGGGCCCGCGTAATATTTTCTCTCGTAACAACCTCCCCGCTTGGCCTCAATCATTGACGAAAATGGTATTTAACTGCTCGACAGTGATGTGTGTTGTATAATCAGAAATGTAACCGATACCAGGGTTGTATTTGGGTCTGGGAACGTTTCCGCATTGTTAATTCAACACCGATACTTGAGTAAGTTTGCAAAACAAACTATTCTACTACGCCTTAGTGGGAGAATTTTTGTAGTTGGAGTCGGAGTTTGATTGGCCGGATTTTATTGAAATTCGGATTATATATGGGTGAAACGATTTTATAATCAAGAAGGGCATTACTTTTCTCAAATTTCCTTCCAGTGCCATGATATACGATATTTCATCCAAGTTTTGTTGTTCTATTTTAATCAAGAAAACGCGGTTTTTATTTTTTTATTCCATGGCTGGATACATCATGGCTGTCCTTAGTTTTGATTTTGTTAAGTCAAGTGTTCAGCCACATTTCAGTGTGAGTCGCATAGGCGACCGGTACTGCGGTTAATTATTGGATATTCTCATTGGATGTATGGATGGTCATATTATGGCCTCCATCGTCATTTCAGCGGCTTCTACCGTTTAGTTAGGTCATCTTTGTCTGCCATATTGACTGCAGGCTATAAATGGAGATGGATACATGGTGCCAATCGTTATTTGAATGTCCTCAGCCCTCACTCTTAGTGGGCATATTCGACAGCCATTTGACAGTCGGATTGATTTCTAGGGCACAAGATGTTTATGTTTCAGCATTACTCTTTTGTTTAATTTAACGATACATTAATGTAACCACCATTTTGTAAGCAACTCGCTCGGTTTCCTTTCAAGTCTCGTGACTCATCGACGCTGTCGTCTGCATGACAGGTCAACTATTGTGACGTCATATTCATTTACTGGTTTAGCGGTTTTCATTAATTTTAACTCGTTGTTTTGAAAAACAATTATGCGTTTTTATTTTATTGAGTTATTTTTTTTTTGTCCGGGGGAATGGGAACTTAATCTTTTGATAACTCAGTTCAAATTCGATGTATTCACAATTGCAACAAATATTTTCAAATTGTTTGTAATAAGCTTTCACAACGGGATTCATGCTATGTTCTTGGTTAGGATAGCTATAGAATTTCCGAGCCCTCCAGAAGTGTGTGTACCAATATGGAGGTAAATAATGTTCCCTACTTTACTTAAGTTGTATAAAAGGACTGAAACCTATGGGCAGGGGGTATATTCACTTGGCTAACACAGACAGTTCTCGAACTCGTAATACAACTGGAATAAGGAAAATCCGAATAAAATTATCGCCTAACGCTAACCTGGTACACAAACTACAGGAGTATCGAATTTTGTGCAAATGACAAGCACGCGCCTTGGGTTATGTGAGCCTTCTATCGATACATCTTTGTTTTGTAGTACATGGAAGTTTCACATCGCCAAGGTGGAATATTGTTTTTCAATCGAAATAGCTTATTCATCATGTGATCTTCAATGAATGCAGCGTGAAGGTCGATGCCTATAACTGTACTTTTTCAACTATTGATCGCTAAACGAAAACGATAAACACTAAATAAATTATAAAAAAAAAAAATATATATGGATGTATATTTGCATGGCCTTTTTGATAGAGGTCTGTTAGCTGTTATATAAACAGGCAAGTTGGGAATAGGAATGTTATAAATGGCGACCTGAATGCCCTCTTCTCTAGATCATACACAAAACATCAACCTTCTACAAAAAACAACTCCAACATGCCTGATCTCTAGACGAAAATGGCAAACATCTATACAGGAAGTCAACATCAACTTACAAAAACAAAGTTACAACAAGTACTCCCCTTAAAATTGCATCGTCAGTAACTTTATTTAATTGCGGATTCACTCCCACGCATTTACGGAAATTTTAAAGGTCGTCAGGTTTGCTTGAATCTGGCATCAGTAACTGTTAAAAAAATTCGATTATTTCAACTGTGAATTTCAATTTGATTGTCGTGACTTGTTTTGGTACTCCCGAAGTATGACATCGGAACGTAGTATATGTACCAGGTTAGGGTTAGGCCATAATTTCAGGTACAAATACTACGGGAGTCACTTGGCTAGTCCCTGAATTCGTAATAGAACCAAAATAAGGAAAATTGGAATAAAATTAATTTAATGGATGGAATGTAAATGAGGTGTTTCTTTCCATTGAAACAGATCGTTAAAAAATGATACCAGCGTTTAAGTATATGCAGATATTCACCCCAAAATAACTGATATACAGAATGTCCATGAAGTCCCTTTACAGTTTCAATTTTGATATGAAGTCAGTTCTCAATATATCTTGACCAGGTTTGTTGATTTTTAATCAGTAATAGTTTAAGTAAGTATTTTACTTCATTTAATACATTTGTGAGGGCCAAAACAATATATGGTATCGATGAATTCCCTTTGCAATTTTAAAGAATGTAACGACTTTAGGTAAACCCTATTTATATACCGATAGATTTGAAAACAATATTTACCTCAAAATATCACCAAATTGACGATTTTTTAAGAGTATTTCTTGATTGCCTTTTTGACAGTATTGCTCAAATAACAGGGCAATCGGAAGTCATAGCGTGTCAGTCGACCCAATTTCACATTCGGCATTTTGAAACTGGACCACATAACTCATCGGGGATATTTTTGTGCCAATTAAGTGCCCCGAACAAATAACAGTTCTATAATTAAATTCCTATTTTTCATTTAAAAATTTCGTCATTTATTTATTTATGTACTCATTACGCTACATCCGTTCCCAGGGCAAACTAAAATTGGGAGTAGCTTAATCGTAGCAATAGGTTTGTTTTTTTGTTATTTTTTTGAACAAAATAAATTTCCATACTTGCGGTGATGTCATATGGGAGTATGGACAACAAATAAATGCTTGAAAACGGTTCGCAAAGTGCAACAGGAATTTGTACTTTGAACGGGTAAAAATAGTTATTGGACACTAAATGGACCTATAGATCGGTGTGCTATTATGTTGTTGTGGATCTCGTTGGTGTTTTTTTATCCTTATTAAAAATGACTTTTGTCACCAACGACCAATTGCTTGAAATTTTCAGTTGTTGAGGATTGTAGAACATTTTAACTTTTATTTATTTGTGTGCTCTCAATGGATTAGTTTCTCGTGTGCGACGAAAATTACAATTTGCCCCATAACGCCATAAATTTGTTTAACCTGGTCAATACCCTGTCTGAGGTCTTACTTTCGCAGCGATACTTTTGTTGTCTGCCATTTTGAATTTGACTATGAAGTCACAGACAAGTAATTGATCTCAATTGTTTTGTCATAATACGTCTATTAACCAAAGCATATGTTGTCCGTATCATTATACTTTGATATTTGATATAAATCATCATTTAAATGTCAAAAAAGCATTTTTGAAATGGTAATTTTAATTTTCTGAATTCCTAATTTAATCCTTATAGAATGATAATAGTTTCGATAATTCAAACATGATTTTTTTCAAACATGAACTTTTAATAACACTAACCCATGTTGGCCTCGGAAGTTCCGGTATATCTGCTACTCGCTAGCCGGGAATAATTTCGATTTTGAATAACCTTCAAATTTTAGTGAATTCACAATTTTGAGTTGTAACGAAGTATTTCCTAAGCCTAATTTCCATTAAATATTAAACATAGTCTGGTCGGTCAGGTATCAGTTTTCTTTACTGATGAAACACGAGTAGAAAGTTTCAAAACAACATTGCGAATTTCTGCTATATTTGGACCTAAATAGCGAGCATTGAAAATGCAGATGTAGACACATATCTGTTCTCGCTATGTGTGTTATAGACACACGAGTGTATGTGACAAGTGTCCTAATTATGTGTATTATGAATAAGATATGTTATAACTATTAATAAAGTATATTACAATATAATTTGCTACGTTTGAGACCGATAATCGTATACTAAGGGACTTATCGGGTTGGACCTCTCCCTTTTAAAATGTATCATACACAGCTGTTTCGGTCTAACTTAGGAATTGTACATGTCAGACCCCGCCCCTTTTTAAATTGTGCCACGCCCCATTGCTGCTTGTGCATCGTCTTGTTTGTAATGAACTCTGAAATCTCTCAAAAGCACGCCCATTCATCAAGCATTGTACTTGTACATGGCCGCTTTCAAGGGAGCTCCAGAAATATGTGCACCAAGATGGCGCACAACCTGAACACAGTATGTGTACCAGGTTAGGGTTCAGGTTGTGCGCCATCTTGGTGCACATACTTCGGGAGCGCCCCTTCAACGTATGCCCTCAAGAGGCAGAGCCTTATTCTGAGTGAATGCATCAAAACGCTCCATAATCTATAATCTTCAATACAACGAAATGCCAAGTTCTCGCAACTCGAATTACATGTTGATAAATTATTTAAGAAAACAACTATTATTTCAATTCATGGTATTACATACAATTGGTCTGGCCTTCTTACGGTCGCGTTCCGCGGCTTCAGGTGACTAAAAATTATGAATTTTATGAAAGAAATATACACTGCTAAAAAGGCGTAAAAGCCACGAGCGTACTGAAAACAAGTTTGGATTGTGAAATTTATTAGGTAATTAATCAATATTTATTTAATTAGTTATTAATTAGAGAAGATTTTAGTTTTTTTGACAACAGTAGCGTTTTACATATGTTTAACACGTTTTACATATTTTACATACATTCATCTTTATCAATGCTTCTACCATTATTTGACTAAATTCGAAATTGGGATAGGGGAAAGAGGCGTCCGAAAAAAACTGCGCCAATTCGGACCATGCAGGCTGGAAATTCAGGAATTATTCCTATGTGTTATTTATGCTTTCGTTGTTACATGCAGTTCGATTTGGGCTGTTCTGTTAGATGTTTCTTTTTTTACCGGCCAAACGATGAACTGAATGATTCTTTCCGATCTGAAAAAGTTGCCGTGCGGAGCAGATCCGGAAATATCAATTTCTTAGTTGACCCGTACGAGTTCATCGCTATGGATTCAGATCTTAATATTATTATAAATGATTTCCACGATTTTATGTTGCACATCCCTGTTTAAACCTATCTATAAGGTATGTCGTTTATTCTCGGAACATGGCTCCTTATAAGCAATCTTTTTGTCCAAAAGAATCGGGGATTGTCCAAAAGACCGGTTCAAATGGACGTGGTTTTAACGGTTTTTGGAAGTTTTAACAAGGTTTTTTTTGGTGGTTTTCGACTCATTCGAATTCATTACCATTCTATTAGTTTCCTAAATTGTTTTCGTGCTTTCACGTTAATATGAAACTAATACCCATGACTTTCAATTAAGTATATTAATCAATCAAGCCCTATTTTTGATTTGTTCTGTTTTTAAGCTCATTGGGTGGCTTGGTAACCATGTCTCTGATTAAATTTGTGTTAAAGTTACCAATGGAAACTTTTTGTATAAAGTGGTCAATTCAGACGAATTAAGTCTTTGTAACGCTAGTAAAAAGCAGGTTCTGTTCATTACATTATTTTTTAATTAAGTCAAATTAATTTTCCACTTTAGAAGTTGGTTAATGGTGTATTCGCCTAGTTTCCATGAGCTACTTTTGTTATGCGTTTGAAAGCTTGTGATATTTTTTAATTTAAATCGATGGCCTATTGATTAAAGTGGTTGAATTAACTATGTTGGTATCACAGGTTAAAATCTAGAGTTCCAATTCCATCCTCGCCACCTTTTCCAGAAAATATGCCAAACTACAGTATAGTGAATACTTACTGGGTGATTTATGCTTGTACCTTATTCTGGGTGCAAGGTGTATAAAATGTATAAAAACTAGCGAACAAATAACAGCGTTGGTGTTTGTTATTTATTTTAGTATATATATTGGAGGTCAAAGTCACTTGAAGGTCAAAACCTAGTAATTTCGAACAAAACAGAGGAAATACAGAGAGAACTCCCGGTCTATTTTGGAGGTCTAATCCAGCACTGTCCTAAGAATTAAAATTAAATTGAAAATTTCGCTGGAGATCTTTATTACTTTTTACATTGTATCGTAATAATGTTGACATCCCACGATAGCCTATTGGTAGTTATTTGTTGCCACATATTCTTCGTTCTGGGCCGTGTTATTGTTGAATTTCATATCGAAGATATTCTCCGTGATGGTAATATCTGGCATCACTATCGGTATATAATCTCTTTGCCTTATTACGACTCAAATATCAACCGATGCTAAACACGTTTTACTTAGACGCGGGGTGTTATTGCAACGCAATGGAGCGTAAAGAAGGAATATGACCGAACAATAGTAGTCAACTGGTCTTATTCATACCATGAAACACTGACACAAAATTCAGTAAATTTTACTAAAATATTCCAGATATTTGGACTCGTTTCGTTTCAAATTGGAGCCTAAACGATTTCCCTAATACAACAATTGGCGCGATTTCAAAATTATTATAGAAGCTATGTTTTTGTGCGTTTATATAACCTTTAAATTGCCTTTAAATCGTCTACTTATCTATAAGTGTGGTTCTGTCTGTAGAGGGTTGGCTACACGCCTCTCTAAATCATATTATACCGTCATTTGTAAGAGAAATGATCCTCGCTGGGTTCTTTAACGCTAATATCCGACCGCCCACTGTGTCCGTCGAAATAGGCAACGGGCCTGTTTTTAGCGTATCGCTGCTGTTTCTCATAGTAATACACGCACTACTGGAGTCTGGTTCTTTTCCGGTTTTGAGAGCCGGAGTTCGAAGTATTCCGGATTAGAGTGTGAAGTTGTACTTTTTGCACAGCACATGTTTAATCGACGGAAATAATTTCGTTCGGTAAGACTACACTGAAATCAAGATCTAGGCTTAGACTCCTCTCTTCGGAAACTGTTGACCCCGGCTCTTAAATTCGCAGAATTTTGACTCCGACACCCCATGTTTGCGAGTTCAAATTTATGACACCGGCCCTCAAATCTGATAAATAAGACATCTGTTCTTAAACCGCAGAAAGGTTAGACCCCGACCCTCATCTCCGGCAAATGTAAAACCTACTTCCAAATCCGGAAAATTTAGACTCCCGACACCAAAAATCTGAACATTCAAACCGAAAACACCAAACTGTTAAGGTTTAGAGAGTTCAGGATGTAAACTCTGAACTTTCAAATCATGAGAATTCACCAGATTCTCAAATCCAGACAATTTAGACTCCCGATTCCACAGATCTCCGATTGCAATCTCCTTCTAGAAATTCAGGGTTAATATTTCATCTCGATTGCTAATCCTTTTTGATAAATAGACGGCTAACGCTCGGTGTCGTGTTGCGCCAGTCATGTCTTTTCAAGCGTTAATTTTGTTATGGTACCTTCTCTTAACATTAACCCCTTGTTTACATTTGCCGATTTCAGCGATATAATTTTTACAAAAATAAGTTTAAGGGTTAATTTTTGGAAGATCTTCAAGATCTTCAGAATCAGTGTTCTGTATAAATATTGATAATTGTGTTCACACGCCTGCTTTAGTATTATTTAATTGGGTTTTGAGATTTCTAAGTGCGTCTTGCTTTCATAATTCGTGTTTTGATTGAAAGTTGAATGAAAGAGTCCAAAATTTAAAGATTTGAATAGAATTCGTACAATTTTCCTGAGATAGTGTCAAAACCGGGTTTGTTGCATAATGCATCAACAATTTTTATAGAACTCTGCAAAAATAGAAAAAAAAAAATTTTCATACTCTTCCTCACCTACCAAGTGCTAGGGCGCTCCGGTAGTAATCGTATCAAGATGGCGTACAACCTGATTATCCTACCTGGCACACATACTATGTTCAGGTTGTGCGTCATCTTGGTACGAATACTACGGAAGCACCAAGTTTTTTTTTGAGGCCTTCAATACTCTTGGAAACCCACGGGCTCGCTGGCTGTCATGGTCTAACTTGGCAACTAGGAAATCCAGAACCCTGGCCGCATGGTTTTCCGCATATCGCTGTCAACGAAAGAATATACTTTTGTATTTAATGTGGAACTTATGATAACGGTGACAACTTCTTTGATGATTTTAATTCAGTAATTTTGCGCATTTAATCTTTGTTTGCCATTAATCAAATATTTTTTGGTGTATTCATATCAGTCTATAGATTTAGAGAATTATTTTCCGACGACGACCTAGTTTTATCATTCTTAAGTATGTATTATCGCGTCATAGAAAGAGTTAGCTTCGCGGAATTGTGTCGAAACAATCGAGAAAGCAAGTGACCAGAACCTACTTGAGGAAGATAAGTAGGCGACACCGGAAACTCAACTCATTCGGTGATTTTTATGCGGTCATAATTATGTCAATAGTGTTATCATATTAGGGGTTTGGCTCGTCATAATCGATCATTCATGAGCAAACTATAGAAGAATAGGGCTTTTTTTAATGCAATTTGTCTTATCATATTTCTTTTCACGCCATAGTGGATTGCATGGAAAACAACATTATTTTTCGCGCCAAATTTCCCTTAAAATATTATCCTGTATATTAGGTATACAAGAGGGCGTATGTTGAAATTTCGAAATGAATTATTTAGAAATATTGCTTAAAATAGCTTTTAAAGCTGAATTTGAAAATTTTTAATTGCGAAGTGCTATTCCCATCAGGTTGCGGGTCCTGTCAGAACATGTGCGCTTTCGAGAGTCTTTGGGGTCTAAAAGGCGCCCACTGGCCCGTGTACTCCATACTCCAAAAAGGAAAAACCTCGCATATTTATGTGATATATGAGCGTGCCTGTTTTAATATTCCTGCCCCGCCTTTTACACACTGTTTTATTGACATAAGTTATTTCAGCTGGAGTAATAAAAAGAGCGTACACTATATCATAAATTACATTGAACGCTGGTTTTTTGTTTTCTTCGCTTTATTTGACCAGCGATAACATATCGCTGTTGTGTATATACAGTTTCGAAGAATATTACCAAACTTGGTCCAAATATACGCTGATATCTTTATCGACAGGGTATCTACGGCCATTTATGATTGTACTTTTAGTTCAAAAAACATTCTAAGTGCGATATATCAATCTGCGTGTCTAAAAGAGCGCAAGGAATAAAACTATACAGTCTTCACCACACGAAGGGTTTATAAAAACATCGCTTTTATGCCTCACGAACCAAATTAAATTTTGTGAGTATATATCTATGTTTATGGTCCATATTCGTTGTTTTATAGCCCAATTATATGAATATACTCAATTTCTTTCCGAAAAGCTATTTTTGGAATTGTCCATTTTAACAAAAAGGCATTTCACAAGAGAAGTAGGTTATCGCATCATATATTTTACTTATTTATTTCTCTATATTGTAAAACTTCAATATACGTTTATACCGTATTCATCAGTTTGTGTAATCTAAAAAAGTCCCATTTTACACCCCTCAAAAAAATAAAAATAAAAGTTCGTTGGTACCACATAATTTAAATTTTTTTTGTCCAACTTTTTTTTATAAATTCAATTGGTAAATTTCGGAATTGCAAAATTGCCAGCTAAGCATGTCAGGGTATTGTTTAAGTAAACGATTTTGTTCTAATCAGTCAAATTTAGGGGTCAAAATTAATTAATTAAAAAATAAGTCAATCCAATGTTGCAACAAAGTGATATATTTACTGGTGTTAGTTCATTCATGCATGTCATATTCTTTATTCGGTAATAATACAACATGTCCGGTGTGTCAATCAACATGGCGCCAAAAAATAGATGAGGAATTGACTTAAGATAACGTACTCTTAACCCTCTCACGTCATGGTAAATAGTATCGTATAGAGCTTAATGAGTTATTAAAACAGGGTTTGGTCATCGGGTTAATATCACGAGCACTTGATGCTAAGTTATAACTATTATGAAACCAAGTACCAAATATTGTTTGTTTCAAAGAGGATGGTTCAGCAACATGCGGCCGGCAAGAAAAATTGTGCGGCTCGCAGAGAAATGCCAACTTTAAATGATGTTGCCCGGGAAACGAGTTTTTAATTAAGTTTAATCTGTTAGATACGTGTAAATCAAATCCTTTTGTGTTGTAAAGCCTCTACTCGAGTATTTTATTGAACAATTTATGATTGTGCGATGCGAATAACGTATGTCATAAGATCAACATCCAAAAGTTTTGTTCCTGCAAGTACTAAAAAGCCTATGTTAAATAATAACCAAAAGATTTGTTCCTGCAAGTACTAGAAAGCCTATGTTAAATAAAGTGCGGCCCGCGGTTTCACCCAGTCATTTCTTATTAAGGCCCTCCTGTATTAAAGGTTGCACATCCCTATCATAAAACATTCAGTTCGGGAAATTAATTTTTTTTTATTATTGATAAAAACTATAAAACTTCATGCCAAATGAAAATATCGCACATTTTTCCTCTTTTCTTGATTGAAAAATCGTTTTGTACGAAAACGATTAAAAGAGGACAATGATCTTTATTGTATTTCTGGCAACTATAGTTTTCCCAGAGCATGACCTATGATGTCATCAGTTACAGATGACTGATCATGACCTGTGATGTCATCAGTTACAGATGACTGATCATGACCAACCGTCGTGAAGGTGGAGTGATCATTTCTGTAATTGGTTGTTCATTCCTGTTGGTGTGTCTGAAGATTTACATTGGTTACGGACGGTTATGGGTTCTTACCAATCATAGGTTTGAGATTGAGATAACAGCTTTAATTTTTATGGGTTGTTTGCACTCCAGACAAGACAATTGCGTCTTATAGAATAGGCCCTTGTTTTGGGTGGAAGGGGTATAATAAACAAACGTCTGGTAGAAAATGGATGACGTGGCCCTTTTGCAACGTTCAAGTTCAAATTTGAAAATCGTCACGCATCATTAAAAAACGCGGGAATTTATTTTCAAAATTGAAGATTCAAATTTGCTTTCATTTCAATCACCGCGCATGCGTGGTAATTTGTCAGTTTTTCACACAAAAAAACACGTTTTTCCGTTGTTTATTACCAGAAATATGTATCGGAGGTATTTATTGTGATTTTGTGGTAATGTAGAGATTATATCACACGAAACTAGTCATGCCAGATGTATGCGTTGCACCTGCCGATTTGTGATCTACCATTTACATCCTAGACTGTTCAAAAAAACGACCGTTTTAATGAAATTTTACAGTAGTTTCGATGAGTCGGGATTTTAGCCAACAACGGCCATAGCTCGTCTAACTCTAGAAGGTACCACAATTACAATACAAGCAAAACGATTTTTTTACTGTTGAAAAAATGACATTCTCACTGTGATTTTCAAGTTTTTTTGATAGGTAGATCAGGCCAGTATTTTTGTCAACAACGGCCAGGCATATATCGTACAAAAAGCTTCATTTTAGAAGCATACCATGTCCAGTACAATATAAGCAAAACTATAAAGTAAAGTTATTTTTATGTATTGGGTTTCAGTTTACGACGGCCGTTCCTGTAAATAAATTACTCGCTTATTTTCGAAGTATTCGATGTAAATTTGAGTATAATACACGAAGTATTAATATACCTCAAAATCCACGTAAATCGCTACCTCTTTTTAACAGTATAATTACAAGACAACATTAGGTATAAGCGACTAATCGCCTCATAATCTATCGCGATCATAATATATACATTTGAATTATACATCAACATTTGCCATTTGTCAATTTTGCGCTGAAAATGTACGTAACCTCGGATATATTAAACTAGAAATACTGCATTTGAAAGTAACTTGGGAAATTTTAATTTTTGAATTTTAGGGGGGATAAAAGTATAGAAATACCATTCCCGACACCTCCCTCAGCCCCCCCCCCCCCCAGACGGAAAAAAAATAAAAATTGTTAATTCATCTAAACGACAATGGCTCACAAAAATTTCAGTATCGTGACACAGCATATGGAAGGCGTATTTTACCACAAGGCCTGCATAACTACAAATATTACTTTTTTTTACTCCCCCCCCCCCCATATTCAAAAATTTCCACCCATTTAAAACAATATTTTATTATTCTATCTTCGTACATCAAGCATATGGAAGGCGGAATTACCACAAGGCGTATAAATACCTCAATAATTAGCCTGTTATCTTGTTTATATGATTACTGACTGTTATCCGCCTTGTACAACAATATAAAAACATGTTATTCGTGACGCCATGTCTTGTTAACGAGATTTTAAAAGATTTGAATCGCTAATGATGGAAGGTTATTAATATTTAAGTGCGCAAAAAGTTTTGTTGAATTTTTGAAAGAAAATTAGGAATTTCAAATTGACAATTTAAAAATTGGAAACGTGTGTTCTCGCATATAAACTGGGTTCAAAACTCAAAAATTAGGCCGACCCTACAAATCGTAACACGCCGTATTGAGAACTAATGAAAATGATTATTGTTGCGTTTTCGAGTTTTTAATAAATATTTTGGAAGCTGAATTTGGCAATTTTAAAATTTTAAATGTATTCTATGTTATTCAAGATTCTTTCTGCAATTATATACCCAATTAAATTTTATGATTATCGATTATTTGATCTAAATTTTCTAAATCTATTTGAACGTAAATCACAATTTTGCCCACCTAGACTGGCGAGTCATGTAAGTGTAACGTGGAAAGTTACATTTCATAAACAATTTTTTCAGTGTTACAAAAGCAAAAGTGGAAAACAATAAGCCTCGTGCCAAACTTAATTTAATTGGCTTTAGTTTGGTTGTGGCAATTGTCAGATTTGAAATTTCAATAACAACTATGTAATGCGTGCAGAATTAGTTAAAATCAAAAATTTATAACTACGTCAAGCTGGCCAGATTGGATCACCCAGCGGGCCGTAGTTTGCTCATGTCAGTTCTAGAGACTAAAAGACTGTCATAGGGCAGGTGGAACTAAGCTCAATTATCTATCTCATCCCTGTTTTGTATATTTTCATACGATCGCTGTAAATCTGCCTGATGTTTTTGTGTTTTATATGAGATTACTAACTATGTGGTTTCAATAGTTTATTTTGATATAGAATAGTGTTTGTTGCCTTGTCGAGACAATTTTTTGAAGGAGATTGAACGATAGTACGCTTATTATTGTAAATCTGCACACCTTTTGATTCTAGGCTGGTATCTTTGGCGAAAAAAAAACTTATTTTTGTATATTTTCACACTGTTTTTGTTAGGTATAGTACGAGTAACTTGTTTCGTGATTATTGGACACGGACTGTACCAGGGGTAATTTTGCAAAAAAAAAAATTTTTTTTTTTAAAAATAGCTTTCCTTTGAAACTGATAAGCCGATCGTTCTCAAATTTTCAGTACTTGAAGCTGAAAGTGGTCGGTAGGAGGCGATTAATTTTATTTTTTTCAAACTATCTTCAACACTCAAAATTTTTCTGGCTTCTATTATTCACTGTCACTCTCGTATGACATTCGACCATTTTGAATATTTGATTATCGTGTCCATGTATAAATCGACCGTGCGCGATCCATATCGACTTGCAACTTTCCTCTGCCACGACCAAATAGTTTGAAATTTGTTTCTATGTGTATTTATGCTTCTACATGCTATTTCATTCACGTTCGATTATAACGCAGCAACCGCATACTTTTAGGTTGGAGGTGAACTCGTTTATTCGATGAATACCACTATTCCAGGTATTCAGAACGCACAATTCTCATTGGTTAATGAGTGTTTGATATCGGTTTAAAAGTGATCTGAGCAGCGAAAGCAACTGTCTGCAACTCTTCGCATTATTGCCGTTAATTAATTTAAAGAAATATATCCGTAACTCGGAAAGGTCTTGGATATTTTTGCGGGTGCATGTCGCACAAGCCAGTCGCACTTATGCCAGGAAGGTCGTGCACATGTATCTCACATATATTCTCATTGTCCAATTCCAATTCCAAGCTCAATTGAACAAAATGATGGTTTCAATCAAAATGGCGCCGTTTATGTAATTATAGCTTGCTCGTAAAATGCTCTGCCCGACCTTGGGTAATCTAATAAAAACTATATTATCCGCAATAAAAAGTCAAAACCATTACTCTATAATAGCACAAACCAGTACTGTTACAAAAGTTCGTTGAATTAAACGATTTTTCGTGGTTGTTGTCTAATTTATTGGAATAGGTAGCACCAAACCATCGCTTATTTCTCTCTGCTTTTGTGTTGGCGGATCTGTATGTAATGGCTGCAAAACTCTGGCTGGAACAAAGCTGGAATGGCTCAACGACCTTGCCTGTTTTATCAAACATCGGCTGTAGAAATACTCTAACCGTATGGTATACAGATAATCAGTAATGGGACAAACAGCATGTATTTCAGGTTTAAGCGTGATCTTTTTGGTATGGCGTTAGCTAATTTAAATCATTCTTTTGCGAAATTAGGGTATGCTCTGGTAAAATCTTGATAAAACGTGTATTATGTGACATGAGATTTTGCTCTCTTTATGAAGATATAATAGTTCGCAAATAAATTCTATTTCCAGTATTTTACATTTTCTTTTATATATACAATGATTTATGATCATAATAATTGAGGGTAGATAATTTTCACGAAAAACAACAGCCCCGCCAATTTTCAAATTATATTTCTTGTCATTATCGGCGAAGCCATACTTTCACAATCAGTCGAAAACAGAGAATGTGTTAATTATCATGATAAGCGATTCTTCACATGCTATGTGTGGCGTCATAATTAAATAATTATACGTAATAAACGGTGATTGTGACGTTATTTGTTGGAAAAATGTTGCTGTCGTCTGCCAAACCTATAGTTAGATAACATCTGCCTAAAACATGATAAAATCTCATTATTTTACTAAAAACTGGTATTTTGGGGTTTTGTTGAATATTTTGGGTTTTCTGTTTAAATGGTTTCGATTTATAATCGTTTTTTAGCCATAATTACTTGAATTTGGTTAATTTACTTACGTATCGGTGATGACCACCGTCAGCGGGGATTTCGAATTCGAAATTTTAAATTGCACATGAAACTTTTCAAACTTTTTTTTACAAAAGAATTTTCATCAAAGCAAGGTCGCGTGTGTACCAAGATGACGCACAACCTGAACCCTAACCTGGTACACATACTCTGTTCAGGTTGTGCGCCATCTTGGTGCACATACTTCAAGAGCTCCCATTTATTTGCACTGTTGGATCTGCGTGTATATAATACAAGAATACTTTAGCAAAAGTAACGATAACTATTATGCGTGATGCAGCAGATCTTGAATTACTTAAGAACATTCATCTTAGTACTAATTCAATCAAGATAATGCTAATTTCAATTTAGCACTAATTATCCGGTTAATTTACAAACGAAAACCCACCCAACGTCAGATTAACGTTACCTGGAGTGGGAATCAGGAACCCAAAATGTGTTTTTGAGTTTTGTCGACGGCAAAATGTTACTCTTTTTCTGGGTATTGTGCTTGTGGGCAATGTGAAAATTTGGCGCAAACGTGGTGCGAGACGCCTAAACGATTTAATACTCGAGAGTTCTTAGTTGAACTACCGGTACGATCGATTTTTCCGATATCCAATACCCATTCGATATGAATCTAACAATGTTTTTATTCACAAATACCATGATGTGTGAACTTTGAGTTAATGAGAGAAATGTTACTGTTTTTTCAGGAATGTTGCTCATTTCACAGTTTAGTGATTTATGATTTGATTTGAGAATTATTATTTCTTAATTCTAAATTATGATCCGTTCTTATACGACAAGACATTTCCGGCGATAACCCAAACATTGACATAAATTTTCTCCCAAAGTGTCTTCCCGAGAAGAATTCTTTCCCGTAAATAGTGCACGGTCGGCAACTCTGATATAAGGCGCCCAGGCGATTCATAATTTGAGAGGGAGGGGATGTCAATTTTCATTTCCTTTTGAGAATTCCTATATTGAGGGGAAACTCATGTTTCAACTCAATGACTCAATATATCCTAACTCAAATTATGAAAATTATGTCAATCTTATTCCGCAAAGGTGCTGATCCCGACAAGGCCAAAATGACGACGAAAATTTTCCACCAATTTTTTTTCCCTACAAAAACCTCAATCTTTTCCGTAAATGGTCCATTCTCGGCAATGTACTCCGAAACCATGAAAACTTGAGGTATCGTTGCACGACAGATTAACAAAGTGCGCCTCACATAAGGCTATAATTTGTAATCATTAGTGCCGCATATTACTTTATACCTGCAGCTATTTATCAGTATACCGCACAAGTGTTTCAAAAAATTGAGCTTGCGAATTGTTTCGAGATACTATTAGAGAGAACAGTAAAATATCTTACATTTTCTAGTTATTGTAGAGTGAAGACAGGGTAGTATAGGCTTGCCCCCCCCCCCCCCCCCCCCCCCCCAAAAAAAAAAAAAATCCAGGTCATTTGGATACATGTTCTAATCTCAAGCAGTGGTTCTCAACCTTTTATGGCTCGTGGCCCTTTTCTGGCGGCTTTCAGCACTGGTGGTTGGTGGCCCCCTTTTTATCATTCCAGTGGCATTTATAGTGTTATTTTGATTAGTATTATTATTATTGGCATTTAGCATTAGCATTAGCATTTAGCATCATTTGTATCATACTCCATGTAACAGAGCATACCACATGTTTTTAAACAGTATTTTACGAATTTTGTGGTCACTTGGTTGATCTTAAGCCGGAAGAGGCCGGTGTTCATAATAATTAAATTCGTGGTTTTGTTAGACTGTTGCAAATCAGTTCGTTCTTTAGTAAGAGTTTATTTGAAAAAAAAGTAAATTTGTTGGGTGTTCATAAAGGCCTAAAATTTTTTTAAATTGCAAAGGGAATTATCGATACCATATATTGTTGTCACAGATGTAATAAATAAAGTAAAAATACTTGAACAATTACTGATTAAAAAACAACAAACCTGGTTAAGATATATTGAGAACTGACTTTATAACAAAATTAAAATTGTAAAGGGACCTTATGGACACCCTGTACATTTGGGGTGGGGCAAAAAAACTCCCATATTTCATTAATTAATTAATTAATTGGCAGGGAATTTGAAATGTTTTTTTCTGCCTCAACCTGTATTTTATTCGAGTATGTATCTCGGATTCTGAATTCTGTTAATTCTCATTTAATTTTATATTTCTATTTATTTCAAAAATCTAATGTCGTCTTATTTTTCTTTTCCATGTTCATCTTCAAATTATGACAAAACAATGAATACTGCAACTGATTATGAACGAACAAACATTCTACAATATGAATTTCGGAATATTAGGTAAGTGTAAATTAACCCTGTGTTTTTATAATTTTTATTCAACGACGTTTTTGGCGGTTTCAGGATTTAAATTTCTGCAGTGTTCCGCAGCTATATTGAATAGGCTTGTGTGAGAAATTCCGATTTTGGTCAGACGGAACGCCACAGATATACTTTTGTGTTAGAATACAGCAAGACTCTCATGGAACGCTTTTATTGAGCGTTTTTTCGCATTGTATTAAATGCGTGTGGATCTTCGATGCTAAAGCATAAGTGATGTACAGTTGATATAGTTGATAATGTAAGTGTGCTGCACGACTCTTGAATAGCCTTAGAATAGATGTCTTCACTCTTGTTACGGCATCCTTGCATGCAACGTTCTCTCTAAAAGCTTGCTTAGTTGCGCGGAATAGAAGGCCACCATGTGAGCTCCAAAAAAAGGTCTGCGCAGAAAATTAAAAAAAATAGAAAATAACACAACATTTTACATTTTAATACTTATGCAGTGCGCGGCAGAACGAAACATACTGCGCGGGGATTCTCGCCCAGCTGCGCAGCTTAGAGGGAACGTTGCTTGCATGATATACATACGAATCTTACCAGTGCAGAGGCATCGAGGAATGATTGGGAGTTAGTATCGCGTAATCCCAACTGCAGCAGTACTCTTAAACTGCATAGTATGGTAATGTTTATTCCTGCTACAGCATCCTTGCATTATATACACACAAATCTACCAGCACTAAAGCATAGAAATTCCGAAAAAGTTTTTTTGAAATGTCACTAAGAAAGCTCATCATAGTTTAATTTAAAGTAATAATCACCGGAACGTAGTATGTGTACCAGGTTAGGGTTAGGCCATAATTTCAGATACAAATACTACGGGAGTCATTTGGCTAGTCCCCGAACTCGTAATAGAACTAAAATAAGAAAAAATTGGAATAAAATTATGGCTTGACGACCCTAACCTGGTACACATATTACGTTCCGGTGTCCGCCATCTTGGTTCACATACTACGGGAGCGCCAGTATTTCAATAAAAAATTACAAAACTTTACTTTTTTCTCATTTTCTCGAGACAGGTTTTTCAAGTTTCAGTTAAAGCCCGCGAAATGCGCTCAGAAATGTTGGTTTATCACCGCATATTTATGGCACGTCGGCGCGCTTGTCTGTACATTTACAGATTCGTGACATATTTTATGGGAAGATATTTGAAATGATTTGTGATTGTGACGTTTAGTGGAATTTCATTGTTTAATCATTGTGATCGAATAGAGTGTTTTTTGTTCTTATCTGTCGTTAAAATGGAGCAGTCATCAAAATGTTAGTTATTTGTCGAGAACGTAATTTTAACCCTATATGGTTGTTCAACTCATTATTTTTGAGTTTATTTTGTTGTAACTCACTTAAACGGGATGAAAGGGTTAATATTCATCACGAGTGGAGACTTCTATATAATTTACAATCCAAACAACTCGAGATTTTGAAAATTATTAACAAAATGCTTTATATTATGATGTCACAAGATCCTGTTGAGATAACGTGGCAACGGAAATAACATTCATTGTCTCATCACAATTATGCGATTGTTTTGCAATACTGAGGTCAGGTGTCATATTTTAGACCAATATTTACTTCAGATTGTCTGAGCGAGTTTACATAATTCGCATTTTTGTAGCATTGCTAGTACATTGCGCGTTTCGTAGAATTGGCATTTCAACTTGTTCAACAAATTTTTACTCCCCCCTCCTTTTCAAACACGGAAAGTGACGTCATAACTATCAATATATTCCCGCGTTTTCTTGTTTTCATTTTTACCTAAAACATTGAATAATATAAATAGCCAACCGTTTTTTTAACAGATTTACCCCCCCCCCCCCTCTCTATACCTTTTAACCGCGTAAAATGACGTCATACCCAACAATATACTCCCACGTTTATTTGTTTTCTCGGTTTTATGCAAAACTACAAATAAAAGAGATCATCAAAGTACAGTCCTTGACTTCAAAGGCAAACGCCGTAGCCTCATGTGTTGAAGTGCTACGGTCAATTTACCGTCAAAGCTTCGATATAAACGGATATTTTGAGAGCGTTTGTGTTTTTAAAAAGGTATTGTGTGTTTATTTATGGTAAAAAATTGTCGGCGTCCATTTGTTGTGGTTTAAATCTCTCATTTCCCGCTATTTTCGGGTTTAATTATTACCACATAAAACACTTTTGAATCATCAGTGATGTCACAATACACCGTTCACCTGGTCACTTTCTACCACTCGTAATGTCATCAGCTGTCGCTTCAAAGCAGATATTGATTATAACTATCCTCTCATAACTTGACCCGATTAATAGTAAAAATATTCACAAATTTTACTTTAATTTCTGTGTTTATAAATTTAGAAAATATTAATATTATTAGGGTAATATTGCCGTCTATGGCCGTTTATTGAAAAGCATTATTCTTGATGTATTCGCACTTTTCGTAAGCTAACTTTGTAAAACGTACAACACATTTTAGCTTAATCATTTTATCTGATATTGAGCATTGAAATTGAAAGCCACGTCGATATTAGGTACTTAGGAATGGCAATTCGAAATTTGGGTTTAGAGTGACGACTTTGTGAACTGAGAGGCAAGAATTTGTTCCGAAATGTGTAATTGCCAAGTTAGACTGTGACAGTTGGCGGGTATACAGGTTTTTAAGAGTCTTCAGGCGGGGGTATAAAAAGCGTTTCAAGACACGAAAAATTGCCATGTATGATACAGAAAAATGGGGTTCCGAACCCCGCCTCCCCTGCCTACCCCTCTGCATGCTTCTACTGATTGTTAATATGGTAAATGTCTTCAAATCAACACGTTGCATTACCAAAGCCTCCTCTACCGACCGAATAGCCACATCAAAGGCTTGTCATACCTTCGTGATACGTTTGCGGTATAGCTCCGTCATGTTTTGCATTTGTGCCATAGTTGGGTACTTGACATTATGAAGAGTTATAAATAAATTAAATGTGCGACCTTACCTAACGTACCCTCTAGCCAGGAGTTTTCAAGGGGGCTTCTGAAATTTCTAATTGTCAGGTTAGACCGAAATATAACGCACGGGTGCGGTCAGGAGGCTGGGAAACGTTGGGTTTCAAGTGTCTTGACGGTCTAATTGCGTTACATGCTACGGAAAATTGACATTATGAATGAGTTATTTTTAAATGAGATGTGTGATACCCTGTCAGATTAATGGCGATGCAAACATTGCAAATGGTGACCGTACATTTGAACCCATGTGTGTATCCGCGGGTTCAATCTATATGCGGGTGCTGAAACCCATGGGTTAGGGTTAGTATGGGTTTAAATATCCGTAAAACTAAAAAAAATTCATAGGTGCAATAGCATGCCGGTGCAATTGTCGTTGGTTCAAATGTACGTGGGTTCAAATGTAATGCAAAGATCGAAACTACTAGCGGGTACGATCGAATGCTGGAATACGCGTGTTAGTAGTCCTGAGGGTCTAAAAAGCATTTCAAGCTACCGAAAATTGCTATCTATTATACAGAAAAATGATTTTATTTTTTTTACATTTCAAAAGGGGGGGGGGGGGGTCGACCCGCAAAACCACTCCCCTGGCTACGCCACTGGTAACAGCTAACGGATCCGATCAGACGCTGGAAAAGTGGGTTTTCAAGTAGATTTAAGCAGAATTTCAAGCTTCGAAAAATTGCTATGTAATTTCCTAAAAAAAAATTTCAAAGGCCACGCCCCTAATGGGACTACATGCCTTCCCTCTCGGTTATCTGGGATTTATAGCTATTTTCCAGATCGTATTGACTTGAAACGCACCTCACAAAGAAATAGGAAAACGTTTAAATTATTGAATGAAAATCCATGGAACCCACATCCGTCGTTCCAATCAATCATTATACTTTCGCAAGTCGTTTCTAGTTTACCTCACCAAGCCCTGCAGTGCGCTGCGGTTCTAATTAATAGCCGTTGAAATCCTTCATTTGAGACGAAATGACACGTGCGAGCTCAGATCATATAGCAACCTTAGCACATTAATTTGATTAGACGAGCTTTTTATGTCAATACTGTTAAAAATAATGTATATTTTACAGAAATTTTCATGTAATTCTTTCTCTATCCGCCTAGTAGAGTATTGGCATGTACTCAACATAGCTTAGAAATCGATACTTCAATATAGACATTTCAAGACTGCTGCGTTACTGCTCAAAATGTAATTACTATCAAATTCCGGGTGATTTACTGAATTTTTTTTATTGAAAGCGGCGATTTAGAAAATACTTTAGGGATATCCCTTGCAAGGTTTATAATTCAATGGCAGTGTTCACAATGTGAAATTTTGTGTTTTAAGTTGTTTGTAATTATAGTGATATTCTGTAAAAAGAATTGTGTAATGTCTGTTAAATGGACCGAACGATCAGGCAGAACATGCTTCACGGTTGATTTGTATAAAATATCATTAAATTAATCTTAATGCTCTTGAGAATTCTAATGAGAGCACTATTTACTGTCGCGATTTAGTCGTCGTCTTCCTAAATTCAAGATGAAAGGTTGTTTCGGAAATTGATTGTGACATTTTAAATACGCATTATGACATCAAAAACACATTATGAAGACACAAAAGAATGTTTCATTGATGTGTTTTTCGTTTAATCATCATTTCTGTTCTGTCCCAAGTCGCTTAATTAGGTTAAATGTGTCTCAGATCTCGTTAAGACAAAAGCGCACTTTCATTAACGGTTACGACTTGAAGTAGACCTAAATGTCGTATTGTTCAATTATTGTTCTTGTTTGTGGAAAATCGCTGGATCTTATGTACAAAGTCCCCTCAGAAAGCACCCCCGGCGCTAGTTAGGGCAGGGGTGGGCACGGTTTCTGGATCAAGGGCCAACAATTTTGCCTACCTACACTGGCGGGCCATGTAAGTATGACGCAAAGAGTTACCTTATATGAACAATATTTACAGTGTTACAAAAGCAACAATGGAAAACAATAAACCTCGCGCCAAAACCGCAATCTCAACAAATTCTATGAGCTATTTTTAACTAAAACATCAAAATTGGGTTTCAGTTTGGTTGTGGCAGCATCAGGCGGGCCAGATTGAATTACCTAGCGGGCCGGATTTGGCCCGCGGGCCTCACTTTGCCCATGTCTGAGTTAGGGTTTGCGTTAGGATTTAAGAATGCAGATTGCACTCGGAATTCAAACTTTTGAATTATTTCTAACCCCAAGTCCAACCCTAACTTGATGATTACTAATTTGTCGTACTACCAACTGGTTTGAAGCATTGCACACCTAATTAATTAGCCATAACACCCTCCCTGATATGACGGTGTACATTATTAAAAGTTACCAATAGTTTGATTACTAATAACAAAATATCTACCCCCCCCCCCCCCCTTCAATTTTGAAACATCCCTAAAATGAAAAGCTTTGGGACATACTGCTCTTAACCTCTTACAAAGCCATAAAATTAGACATTTGAACAATTCTCATACATAATTCTCATACATACATAATAACTTGTTAAATTCTCTTTTGTCGATCATTTTCGTGTCTCCAGCATGTTAGCGAATCTTATTTGCACTCAAATTAAGCGAAATGAAGCCATGCGTGTCAAAACAACCCCCAAAAAGCCATTGATATCATCGTCACCATGTTTATGTGACCTACCTGGGCATTTAGCGATGCGAAGCATTTTTGCTTCATTTTTATTCAATGGTTCGCTATTTCTGTAACACGGGGTAGTATTTTAGTATAAAACGTTCTCAAACGTTTTCACCCGCTGCCCCATTTTAGAATTTATCAAAAATTTATTTACAATTTATTAACAATAATCTACAAATAACAGATAGTAAGACGAAAGTATGTTTTATTCAAAAACACGTTGAAAACACGTATAAATACTGAAATACTTTATTATTAAGGAATTCAATTTTTGTAATGTACTAATGTTTATCCACTATCTTTAGGAAGCTACCCAATAATTGTCTAGTCAAGTAACCATTACTCATTTGACCTTCAATACCATGGCAATGACCTTCGAACTTTCCCACCAAAACAAATAATGGAAATCAATGATGCGTGACTCTTAAATTTCAAACTTTCAACAATGTCGCAATGATTTTTTTAATGCTTTTTTATTACATTTCTTCGCCGTTTTCCAAACCAAGTATCATTATAGGCAACATGGGAACCCGGCCATTCAATGGCCGAGTCGCGTTAGTGAAAAATCTTATGTAAATTTATTGTTTGTATTACTTTTTAAATTGGAATTTTCGATACTCTCATAGTGTGTGTACCAGGTTAGGGTTAGGTCATAATTTTATTCCGATTTCCCTTATTTTAGTTCTATTACGAGTTCGGGGACTGTCAGTGTTAGCCAAGTGAATATACCCCTGCCCATAGGTTGCCGTCCTTTTACACAACTTGATGTAGAATAGGCGAACAATATTGATATACATACTTTTAGAGCGCCTAAATTTCAACTCAAAATTTCAGTAAGTTTTCAAAATGCCCATAGGTTGCCGTCCTTTTACACAACTTGATGTAGATTAGGCGAACAATATTGATACACATACTTTTGGAGCGCCTAAATTTCAACTCAAAATTTCAGTAAATTTTCAAAATCCTATTCCTATTTAATCTGTACAAATAAAAACCGGAATTCAACTCCGTGTGCAAAAATTGGACTCCCGACACCATCCCCCTCATGAATTTTAGCATGAAAACCCTTGTGTATTAAACTTAAACTCAAAATTCCACCGAGCCTCAAAGCCATCTCATTATGTGCAAACAAAAAGCCGGAAACCCCGTTCAACCCTTACCATTGCTAGTAAATTACAGGTTTCCAATATATAATAGACTTCACGCTTGGGTCGGAATACGTCACAATACGTGTACAATTTGCGGACAGGAGTGAAAAACAATTCTTTTGTGTGAATACTGCTTACAAAATAGTACATATTACATGGAATTGTCAAGTTACTAACAAAATACCTTCACTTCCAGCCAGCTGTTACCCATTTAAGTATTATCACGCAAGTGTAAATCTTTTCAATTTATTGGTCGCTATCATCTCTTCTATCAGTGGTATTGAAGATCCCCGTTTTAACCGCGATATTTTTACATTTATATTTCAAGCATAAACAATTATATAGGTCTTAGGATTGAATATTTTACGCGACAAAAAAAAAGTCATTATACGCTGAAAAAGTCGACTCTTTTAACGAACGCAAAATCTCTGCAACTGTTTCAGAAGGGAATTTCCGATTTGAAACACCCCGTTATGTAAATCCTGGCTGCAACCCATGGGTCTTAGCACCGTTTTTTTACAGCCTTTCTATCAGTAATGTTTCCTAATTACTTGAAAATAAATTGTTATTTGTTTTCTGGCGAAGTACTCCAAATTCTGAATATATATTTCACATAAATTTCGCGCCGCTTAAATATCTCAAAATACAAAAGCAATTTAAACAAAGCTAAAAACCCATTTGTTTCCATTTCATTCACTTTCTAGTGAGGGGCGTAACTGTACCCCATTCAATTGTGTTTATTTTTGCGAAAAGAGGTTCTATATCACCCATTAACCCACCCCTATTATTACCTCACAATGAAAGCGATCCTATTTTCCCGCCCAGTTGTAATTTGACACCCGGATACCAAAACCCGCCAATTAGCCAATCCGTCGCCAAAACCCCCGTTCTCAGTTTTGAAAAATGTAGAATTTTAATGACATCAGAGGCGAAAATAATGTAGGGAGTAACAAAATGCATCAATTGAACTTATGACGTCATTGGAGGGGCGTATTGTAGTATGTTCAACTTATGACGTCATGATAGTACAAAATGTAGATTTTTCAACCTATGACGTCAGTGGTGGACATAATGCAGGATTTCAATCAGTAAAAACAAGAGAGTAATGCTCAGATCTATGGGCACGAAGGCCAAGACGAAATAGCGTCAAGTTTTTCTTAGTACCGGTAGTCTGACCACGAGATCGCTAAAATACGATCACGGAACCACGGCACGGTGCGCAATTTTTTTATTTTGATGATTTCATTACATGATTTTTTCGCAACAACGACATAACAACAAAACGATGCATAGGTCCACTAATTTTTGTTTAATGTTTTCAGAAAATGTCGTTTTGCTGTTTTTAGTGATTGACATTCAGTTTAAGCGGTTTATAATACCATTGTAATCGTCACAATAGAATGAAGACAAAACGTGCGAAAACCATTATTTTGTCACAATCATGTTGATTTTGGATGACATTTTGCTTTGAGATATTTGTTTTGATTTAGCAAAGCTGTTTTATCAAGACGCATCTGTAAAAATATGAGAATTGAATCGCTTTTAAGGGTAATTGAAGATAACTGCCACCTACGGGCGTTTTTAAGAACGTTTTTCCACTTTCTCCCTCAACAAGGATCTATACAAAGCAGTCACATATATATTCTAAGCTGCTATTTCTTTGTCCAGCGGTTCCAAAACGTTGGTGAATTGCTCAAAAAATCACTCATGATCGCTAAATTCGGCTCTGCAGGTAAATAAACTGCAGATCGCGAAATTGCAGTAAGTAGTTTCTACCTGTAATGTTACAACCCTTTGGAAACCACTGACTCAGCACAATTTAGTGTACGAGGAGACACATGTAGGGTTTAAATGGACTGAATTCCTTTTGCTCTGCATCGTCTACCCAATGTAGTACACAGGCGGCCGCTGATATGCATTGAGCTACTCTATTTTTTAATAAGGCAGAATTTTTCGAAATCAGATAACAACAAAATCTCAAATCATATTAGATATTCATTTTTTATGAGACGTTTTTACACTTCCACGCAGAATCTTCTGATTCCACTTTGCCTCTTTATTATGCCACTCAATTTATTACACTCTAAATGAGGCATGGGATTCGCAAGTTGAAACTCAACGTTATTTTTAATAGCCTTCTTGTATAGTGAAATTGTTTATTCAAACAAAATAAAAGCTTCTTAATGCCCTCTTTCATACGCGGTTTATTCTATTCTTAGTTTTATAAGTGGACGCGAAAAAAATGCTTTTGTTACACAAGATATTAAACTAAAAACAAAGCGGTCAAAGTTATTGACTTTTATTATTAAAAGTTTAAACTTTATTTACACGTATAAGAAAGGTTTAGAAACTTTAGAGGGTACTCCAGTAGTATGTGAACCTAGATGGCGGGCACTGCGCGTCCATTGCTTTCAAAAAAGGCAATTAAAATTTTATTGCCCTTTGCAGCGACATACATGTGTGAGGCAACATTTTCCTACCAATTTGATGACAAAATACAGGTCTAAATTTGGGGTCCGTTAAAAATAAGAATAAAAACAGGTTCACGCCTCAGAAATTTGGGAAACTCTGCGTTAGATTGTGGCGGCTGCTTGTGCAGGCCCCTTTTCGAAACGAAAGGTTTTAATAAGCGTCGTCCAATTCGTCTACTTTATGGCGCCTAATTCATCAAAAACCCGCTGAAATGTCTGCTTTAAAAGCTTCCAGCCACAAACACGGATATCCGGTCCCTGGGGAAGCGACTTTGACATTTTGTAACACTTAAAGGTTAGTCAGGGTTGCCACATTACAAATTAAACATGGAGGTGCCAAAAATGTGGTGATTAGAGTTATTAAACCCTCCATAAATACTATCCGATCCGGTGAAATATTTCTCATTTTTTTTTATTAATAATTTTGCATTCTTATATCACTTTTAGAGCAATTCTCTTGGGTGTTTTTTACCAAGTTATTAAATATATAAATTTTATCGGATTTGACTCTGTGCACCGCTAATTCCAATCATGTTGAAAACTTTAATCAAGTGAGAATCCGAAACCACAAACGCTTCCCACAAGTTGCTGACTGACAGGAGGTCGTAATGGCAACACCCGTTAGTATAGCAATGTCGGATGCCGATCTTGTAAACAAATTAAAAATGTTACTGGAATATCGTTGTGATTTTCATTTATTCAGCTCAATTTTTTGTTTAAATTACACTTTTAATAGTTGACTAAATTAGATTACAGGTACAATACAGTAGAGTCGATTTACTGAGCTGTATATAAAAATGTAAATTATCCGAAATTAATATAAATACCAATCGACCGAGTCCCGCGTGCAACATACGGGGTGTCCAAAAATTTCGCCCGATTCGATAGTAATAACAATCAAAAATTTTCTTTTTCGTCGTTTATTAATAGTTTTTATTGCGCCTGTAGTTCTCTTTTTGCATACCATAAAATTTATTTAAACTCGCAATTACTATAAAATCGAAATATTTTTGAACATCTTGTATATTTATTAGATTTGTATTATACGCTATGGATGTGTTCTGCAACCACCGATCCCTCAGTATTCAGATAAGTATAATTCGCAGGAGTCCGCATCCATGGTCTATGATTCGAGGGAGTCCGCCTTATAAATATCGGTGTTATACATCTATGAACTGATTCGCAAGCGTCCGCCTTCTCAATATTAGCGATAACATCCATGGCCTCGTAATTGGCCCTGTAACTAGTAGTGAAATGCATCTAAAGTCCATGGTTCGTAGGAGTCCGCCTTGTAAATACTAGCGTGAAACATGTATGCCCTCGTGTGATTCGAAAGAGTCCACCTTGTAACTATTAGTGTGATGCATCCATGAACTATGATTCGCGGGCGTCCGCTTTCCAAATATGATACATCCATAGCCCCGTGGTTCGAAGGAGTCCGCCTTGTCGTTAATTGAAACAAGCATTGTTGATTAACATTCAAGGGTTGGTATGTTGGGTCATTTAATAATGATAGATTCCTCGTACTCGACGTTGATTGAAAACATCGCCTGAATAATATGGCTCGTCGTTCAGTGCAGTAAATACTTGATTGTATATAGTTAAATGGTCTGCGTTCGATTTTATGGATATCAGCTCTTCAGTACATTTTTTTCAAATGTAAAAAATAGATTTTTTTTTGTATCATACATAGCAATTTTTTCGTAGCTTTCGTAGCTTTTCAGAGACTCTTAAAAACTAACGTTTCCGTCCGGACCCGCTGGCCGTTACGGGCTAACTCGGCAATTAGAAATTTCACAACCTCCTTTTGAAAATTGCTGGCTACCCCCCTGCATTAGTATATGCCTTGTATTTGGTGCAGCTAAACAATTTCACATCCTGATTGAAATGGACTTGAGCTGGACATCTAGTATTCGCCCCAAGGATATGCAACCCCGATCTCTACATACTTAGGTCACTGCTCTAACCGTCTTGAGGTGGCTTTTTACAATGTACCGGAAGGAGGAAGTAAATACATACTAATATTACTCGCAAATGAAAGTAATATCCCCCCTTCCCCCGAAAATATTCAAGTTTTTCCTTGGGAGGAATTCCTGACCGGTTGGGAGCGGCCGTAAGCTTAGGCCAATGACTTTTTAAACCATGGTATTGTGCAATGTTCCAACAGGACAAAGCAATTATCTACTAATGACAGACACTACTTTTATTATGATCATTCTATCATTATTATTACTTTCATGTTATCACGACAGCCGGGTCCGGGGTCGCATGGACTCATGCCTTCTTCAATTTAACTCTTTCTACGCAAGTGGGATTAATAATAAGTATATATATTAGCATCGCATGTTGAAATATCGAGTACAAACCCCAAGGGCAAAGCCAGGGGGCTTGAGGGTCGGACCCTTTTGAAATGTAAAATAAAAAGCATTTTTCTGTATCATATTCTGTATACAGACCCCAGTAATTTTGAAGTTTTCTAAACGGATTTTTAGTAGGTCTGGGACGAATCCGGCATTACAGAGATTCGACGAATCCGAGTAATAGGTTAAGGACTCGAATCGAATCCTCCGAGTCCGTGACGTCACAATGCAAAAGTAGAAAAACACGTTTTTTACCATACTACAGCATCGCGCGCTCACAAACATACGTCGTAGCTCATATTTTTTGCCTAATGGTTTCGCAGAAAGCTGTTGAATCAATTTAAAAATATATTTTTCTTCTTTTTTGGCTGCCATAATACAAACGTAAACGTGGGTCAATGTGCGCCTTGGCTGTGAACTGGATTTCCAGCCCACCACCTTGCGTCAATTCTGGACGGCTATTTAGAAATTCTTACATGTCCAATAGAAAAATAAAAAGCTTTTGACACAATGCTTTCCCATAATTCCAGATATTTCTAACCTTAAATTTACTATGTCGCGTGTCCAAATGGTAGAGAGATGCCACTCGTCGTCAATACAATGCTTGCAATTTAGTAGTTCATGTAAACGTTCTAAAACGCTCCATGCTTTCCATTGCTCTTATTTTAGAGAAAGGATTGCACGGAATAAACACGATTTAAAAGAGGTATTTATGAGATTCCCCCTTGGGTTGATCCTGCGCATGTTTCATATTTATTTACGCGAATCGAAAGCTCAAAAATATTGCGCTAACGCATATTTTATTGTGTACCACATGTATACCAAAAAGGATAGATAGTTTGAAGGCGACTGGCGCATCATTGTTATAAGCTATCAATAGTTTTTACCTTGCGTTATATTATCTGGATATCTGTCGTCGTTTTTATTAGGAGTGTTTATAATACACACGAGTGATATAGTTAAATATCTAACCTTGAATTTCAACTAGTTAAGGTATGTAGTGAGATTTATAGGGGTAAGAGTACAAACATAGGCGTAAATTAGTAAAAACAGAATTGATTATAGACTCGGTAAAAACGACGTGGACTCGAAATCGAATCCGAGTCCAAAAAATGCCTGGATTTGACTTGAATCCGAGTCCGGATCCGAATCCCGGCCCATCCCTAATTTTTATTGAAAATAGTTGAGTAGCCCTGCCCTATAGCATTGTTCAGGGCGAAACCGTCACAACAGGTTTCATATAGAGTTAAGTCATTTTTATTTCATTGATATAAAACGGATCTGTCTGTTGGCGTTTTTCCACAATGTCCGCGCAACCTTCTGTTGTATTATTCCCAGAGGAGAAGTACTATGTATGTAAGCCATTGTCGGGCACGATTCCAACGATTAATTATAGAAATCAGTACCGAAGTATATTAGGTGATTCGAGATAGCGTTGGGATTTTGTTTACGAGAAATGCAGCAATGTGGAATTTATTAACCTTATATCTTTTTCCTGGTCGGATTGACTCGAACTGACCAAATTTAACATCGGCATTCACTGTCGTGCAATTCATCGCCCTGATGCATAATATTACCCGATTTCAGTAGTCATTTGGGTTTTCCCATGGTGTCTGCCCCCTAGTTTCTACTAGGTTAAGGTTAGGCCATAATTATATTCCGATGTTTTTTATTTATTTTAGTTTTATTACGAGTTCGAGGAATGTCTGTGTTAGCCAAGTGAATATACCCCTTGCCTATAAGTTTCAGTCACTTCACACAACTTATGTAAAGTAGGCGAACACAAAATTAGTTACCTCCATATTGGTACACAGCACACTTCTGGGGCGCCGTCGTTTGTACCTTTGTTCAAAGATGAGTCTCTTTTATTTCAGGTAGTGAGCCTAATTTCGCATTTGACAAATATTCGAAATGAAACAATTCAAACAAACCAAATTAGCAATTTTTACAAAAAAATTTTAGTTTTAAAATTTCAGACGCTCACAAACGGAAAACATAATGTGTTGTCCAAAACGGTTAATGGACCAGAACAAAAACAAAGGTCACGGTTCACTACGAATCAAATGTCACGGTTCATTGCTTCTTTATTAAATTATTAAACGATCCGTGATATAGTAATTGCTGTAATTTGCCCATGAGCAGGAAATGGATTTAATCGCACACCCAAAGCCATATCAATAAAGCTTGCCAGTGAAAACATTCCCCAATGTCTAAAAATACATTTTGAAGTTTTCAATGCGCCTCGTAGAGTCGGTATTTAGCTTCTCTGACATTTCATTAAAGGTATTTGATCGAAGAGTCCTGCTGCACACACAAATGAATTTCAGCAACTTTCCTTCCGTTCGGGGGCAGTCAACTTGTAGTTGAAAAAGGCTTGTCTGAAGAAGTCTGACCCAGGTCAGACGAAACGTTACAGAAATACATTTGTGTTAGTGTGCAGCAAGACTCTTGAATTACTTAAAAAATAGTTATCTTTGTTCTCGTCAGAGCATCTTTGCGTTACACGCATACGGATCCACTTCCACACAGGCATATAGCAAGGAAAGGTAGTTAAGTTTTGCGTAACATCAACTGATAGTTTCATTAAAGTTGTTGCAATTTTCATATGTTGTTGGATAAATTGAAATAAACGAAAGAGCACCTGTTAGATTAGTATCGGTAGAGGTTGCGCGAGACTTACTCCCAATTCTTCAATACATGTGCGCTAGTGGATACGTATGCATACAATGCAAGTTGCTGTAGCAGGTATAAAAATATTATAATTCAAGAATCCAGCTGCACACTAACACGAATATATTTCTATAACGTTTCGTCTGAACAAAATCAAACTTCCTCAGACAAGCGGTTTCGATTGTTGCATTATATACATACAGATCCACCAGCATAAGACATAGAGGAAAGATAGGGAGTTAATCTCACGCGAACCAATTCAAATTTTAAGTAGATTAGTGCTTGGATAAATTGAATCTCGATAATTGTGAATAACAAGCAGTCACGAGACAGCAATTTGAGATTTATAATGGATATCTCCAATAAACACTTGAGGGGGGGGGGGCATGCAATTTTGAATAAAATTAGGGGGTACACAGCCAAATAAGAATGGGGAGCCACGTTGTACCGCATTTCGCGTCTGATGGCCAAACACAACGTTGCACTTATTATGAGTTCGTTCAACATACTTATTAGCATTTGCAATTTGAATTTATCAGCTGTATCAATTTATCATTAATTAATATTACATTTGTCAAATTTAATTTTTGAAATTAATATCCTGTGTGAATTGACGTTTCTAGCGGGTGTTCGAATCACATTATTACATCACAACCATTTTTCCTATTGTACTTATTTGATCATAATGAATTTGTTATCTTTCAATTGTGATGACATAAAAACTCTCAGCTGCGGTTGTTGGAAGCGATTGTGATGCTATTTATACGTCATAATGCTACTTTATTTAGCCTCGTCTGTCAGCGATTCTTGTATTACTACGTTGATTGACACGCATTTATAGTTGAAAATAATGATACCACAATTTCGCGCGCTATTGTTACATATCTGTCAGTTTTAATTTGGCTTTGGAATTTCCTCGGCTTTGCGTTTGTATTGGCCTCTGCCTAATTCAGATCTGTTATTTTAGATGTTCACTTATAAGTAATGAGTTCTGCTGTTCTAAAATTTCATTTGGATTCAAATTTTTTTTGGCGCGTAATCCTTCTATACGTTGTCAGTAGTCCTTGTTATCCATTGATTTGCTCAGAGGCGACTCAGCACTTGAACTTGTTTTGTTTAAATCTCTGTAAGTTTTTTTGTTAGCATACTGTTTAAAGATACTACCCCTGAAATTCTGTGACAAGTCTAAGAATATTACATTATAAAAATGAATCGAATGAAAAACGTAATTGAAAGTCATGAATTGGGTTGTATTTTGTCTCAGTAGGGTATTCCATGCCAGGGGGAGAGGGGTCAAGGGTTAACTCCCCCTTGAAGTGTAAAAAAAATCAGTTTTATGTGAAGCACAATGCAATTTTCGTAGCTTGAAATGCATTTTAGACCCTCGAAGACTTTTAGAAACCCATGTTTTCCGATTTCCGAACCCAGTATCTGTTACGGTCCGACTTGGCAATTAGAAAATTCGGAAACCTCCTTTGAAAATTCCTGGCTGTGTCTTTGTTCTAATCACAATTAGACCATCGTACTAACAGATTGACTAACTTTTATGTGATGCTACATAAGATCTATATTGGGCAATGCTGCTGTTCTATATTTAGCAATGGCGGAAATGAAATAACATATAACTATTGTGGGAATTGATAACAACTATAATGACAGACATCTGGTATATGTCAATGCCAGGGTGACAGTTCGCTATTTTGTTTTTCTCTTCCTAACATGGGAGACGAAATATTTGGTGAACAAATAACTGGCCCATGCTTGGACAATGGTAGTTGTTTGTTCATAACCGATGCTGTTATAAACAGAAGTAACATCACGGATTTTACGGTAATTGCAAATTAAGAATAGACTGTAGCTACAATTCAGATCAGAACCAGAAAAATTAGGTATTTGAAAATTTACCACGAGTATCCTGACTGGAATATACCTGACTACGGTTCTAAATATTCCAAAATAAATGAAAATTAGGATGGAACAGTGATGAATACGAGTAGAGGCGTGCCGTTTGAAATGCAAAAAAAAGCATTCTTAGGTATATTATATTGCAGTTTATCGTAGCTTGAAACACTTTGCCTTCAATAATCTTGCCCGAACCCGCGTTTTCTGGCCTCCGGGTAGGACCCGCTAGCTATCACTTTCTAACTGGGCATTTAGAAATTTCATAACCCCCCTTTGAATATTTCTTGCTACAACTCTGGATACGAGTATAAAGGCTCGTTTATTGAATAAATGGTTTAACACAATCACACTAATGCAATCGTTTTAATTTCTGCTACAATATTCTTGCAGTCAATACGTATGAATTCACAAACATAAATACCGTAGAGCTGTAGTTGGTATAACCGACACTCCAAATTTCATAGTAAATTTTCTGATTTTTTTCACAAGTTTCCGAGCCTTATATCGACAGATTAGTATATTAACATTCAGACAAATCCTTCAAACGGTCTAGCAACCGCATTCATTTCCATTAATTCATGGCAAAGTACCAAAGCTGTGATGGTGTGAAATTTGTTGATAGATTGAAAATTAGACTTCGTTCAGGATGTATTACCGGTTGCTGACGTGAGCGCCGAATACGGTACACTTCGTCACCCGCTGCTGTAATACGGTGTGTCCGTAAAGTCCTTTTACAATTTGAATCTTATTATAAAGTAAGTTCTAAATATATCTTAACCAGGTTTGGATTTTGCGTAAATTTTGAACTAGTTGTATCTTTCATGCTTTCATGGCTTTTGTGGATCAGTGTATTAGTTCGCTAAAATTATTATGACTTCATACAACGAATTTGACAACTCATGGTGACGATATAATAAATCCGCATAATATCTACGTATTAGGCTTTATGACGGTACAAAACATTCTATTATGCCATCATAATATTTTATAAAGAATGGAATGTTATCACAGCTCGCCATTGAGTGTTTGTGTTATTTTAACACTCTCAACCAAATCGAAGAGCTTCTGTTTTGACGAACGTAATGTCCGTGTCCCGAGCGCATTTTATGAGAGATTAGGATAAGTTAGACCAGTGGTTCTTAAATTTTTTAAGTCGAGCCCATTTTTAAGAATTTGTCAAGTCTGGCGCCCCATCTCGAAAATAACTAGCTACAAACGAGAATATCGGTCAGAGACCGAAGATTTATCGATCGAAAGTTAGGGGATCCCCCAAAACAGTGCTCTTACTCCATAGTGACACGTTGTGTTCCATCACTAATTAATCAATAACTCGCTAATTATACGACATAATTCGCCCAAAATCAATAGGCTTCTGGTCCGAGATATGATGAATGCACATGCAAAATCTGGAGCAGATTCATCCTCGCTGTCGTGAGATACCGCGTGCATCTAACAGACAAACAGACAAATACCTATCAACATACTTACCGATTAAAATCGATAAGAAATAACAGATAGTAAGCTGAATGTATGTTTTATTCAAAAAACACTTTGAAAAGACTTGGATGGAATCGCAATCTCTAAACTAAACAATATAGAAATGTAAATATCTAAAATAAGGCGGACAAGATCAGATCTGACAAATATTTTTATTTTTAAATCGTTTCACGCCCCCTCAAAAAATTGTCTACGCCCCAATTGTGTGGGGGCGCCCCACCGTTTAGGACCACTGAGTTAGACAGTGGGTCCAAAACCTTGCCGAAGTTATTCTAACCTATCCCAATATAAACCGAATATAAGAAAAAGACCAGAAAAATGATTTACCATCGGGGTAAATAATATTCATTATGTCTCATGAACAGTACTTGAAGATAATCTAAAATCCTTCATCAACATATAAAAGTTATATTTTATAATCCTCTAAAAAAAATCTCAAGGGGTCTGTATGACATTTATAATAATTTTGCCTTGAATATTTACATTTAGAATACCAGTATTTGGAATCTAAATTTGTAATTGCAAATTAGAATTTTACAAAATAATAAGTTAATTGAATATTCTACCGAACTGTTTGTTTTGTTTCATTCATGATTTAAGATTCGTTTACGTCATCCGGATCAGAAGTTAGCCAAACTCTTCAAACCTCTCCAAGTTTTTGTGAGTTTACGTATAAGACACTCTTCCCGCGCTTCAGTTTTTGGCTATTATGAAAGAACAATGGACTGGTCATGCTTGAATTCGTTTTTCGAGTGGTTTATCGTCATTTAAGACCTTTGTTGACCCTTTTGGTTGTGGAATTATACAAGTGTTTCATCCAGATTTTGAGCTATCCGAAGAGACCGGTTTTTAAATCCGGTTTTATAAAATTTTGACTCGGACACCCTGTTTGAAATCGAAGTATCATGTATCCTTAATTCCATAAAAATTTTCTAGTATGAATAAAAATTTTAAAATTTCAACTCCGACCATCACACTATTACCAGTAAAACGCCTGTAAGATTCTGTAGTTTCCTTGAAATTTTTTAACAAAAATCCGGATAATTTAAAATGTTGACTCCTGAGCATACTGTAATGCGGAGGTGCGAAACCTCTCGCGGGCCAAATGCGGCCCACAAAGAAAAATTGTGCGGCCCGAGAAATACCAATTTTAAATAGCGTGCATTCCGTGAAACGAGGTTTTGATTTGGTTTAATTTGGTACGTACAAGTAATTCCAAACTCCTTGTGTTGCAAAGACTATGAACGAGTCCAATTTATTATCTTATGCCTACGACGTTGCAATCCCCTAACAGCTAGTTTGTACAAGCGAAAAACGCATGCCATAAATTAATAACCAAAATTTTTGTGCATGCAACTAATACTAGAATGCTTATGTTAAATGAGGTTTCGGCCCGCCGTTTCAGAGCAATGGAAATTACTGACGCGAGGTCGCGATGACCTGGCATCGACTCTTTATCCAAAATCTTGAATATCGAATAACACATTGGGAAAACACAGCTGTCAGTAATGATTTCTTTTCCATTGATTTCCATCTTAAGTAACACTTTATTCAATTACGCGTGAAATGCAGCAAAATTGCACAAATTTTGTGCTTGTTCATGCTTGAAAATCTCATCCTCGATGCTGTAAAAATTTAAGCCGTAAATTTAAGTGATAATCAGGTATATATAAGTTTTTTAGACGATTGAAAATTTCGGGATAACTTTAAATACACCCCCACTCTTGAAAAGTATCTATGCGGCGGGGTACATGAAAAAAAAAATCCAATTTTTACCCCTCAAAAATCGAAAAAAATTTACAACTTTTCCAATAGCCTACTTGCCGCTAACTAGCTAGTGCAAGCCACTGTACAAATAAGAGGATTTCCTCCAAGAAGGACCGGGTCCTTGTTCAAGGACCCTACGAATCGACCTAGCCTACTTCAGTCCTATACTTGAAACTGTATCCGATTATAATTGCCACAAACGAAAAGGTTGTCGACTGTTTTGTTACAAACGGCTGTCTCTTGATGAAAAGGGTTTTGGGTTTTTGTTACGGTCGTACATTAGATCAAGTTCGTTTTTCTGCCAGCAAGTAGTGCTGTTGTAAATTGTGACGTCATGAGGCAGTGGTTCCCCACCTTTTCAATAAATCTTTCTCTATTTCAGTGTTTCCGAATCTTTTTTTCATGCTACCCTAATTTTTTGAAAAAAAAATTGGAAAAATCTTGCGAACCAAAGATATAGTCACATACTAAACGACATGTAGTGCTTTTATGGCCGCAAAGTTACATGATTACTATAAAACGATCATTTTTTGTTTCCGAATCTTTTTTTCATGCGACCCTAATTTTTTGAAAAACAAAATTGGACAATCTTGCGAACCAAAGATATAGTCATATACTAAACGACATGTAGTGCTTTTATGGCCGCAAAGTTACATGATTACTATAAAACAATCATTTTCACATAAGATTTATTTCCCAGAAATCACTCCAAAGTGAGAAAGCTGCGCCAGTTTGCCATCAACATTTTTTTGAAATAGCGACATATCTTAAAACAAAAAATTTTTTACACTGTGATACTTAGCGCATGTACAATTACTATTGAGAAACACTTAATGTAGTGCTCTTACGACCGCAAAATTAAAATGATATAAAACAATCATTTTTATATGAAATTTATTTTCCGCAAAGTGAGAAAACTGCGCTTGTTACTTGTTAGCAATGAGCGAGTTTTTGAAATCGTGGCGTGGGTTCAGTTCACTTAAGCGAAATAGATGTTGCCAAGTTTTTATGCTGTGATAAATCTCATATATACAATTACTATCGAGCACTTCAATACAATGTAAAATAAACGATAAAATATAATAAAATGCAACCGACAATTTTTAACTTTTTGTTGGAAAAATAGGCGACGCAAGATGATTTTATCACGACCCATAGGTTCGGAAACACTGCTCTATTTAATATTTTGCTTATTTTTTGAACTCCTGTTGTAATAAATTGAGAACGCTTATGGACACGAAAAAGTAATAGTCTTCTGACGAGCGCTGGAAATTTCGAAGCAATTGGTCCAGTAATTGAAAAGCTATGGTTCCATTTTCCATAAAGATAAAAAAAATATCAAAAAAAAGAACAACATAGTAACAAAACTATTCATAAGTCAATTTCTTGTCCAGTAAATTTAAAAAAAAAAACGCGCTAAAGACAATGTCACAGTCCATTATCATGTGGCTAAAAACGAGATGGTCGCTAGAAAAACAGAATATTTGTCAAACAGCTTTTACAAATATTCTTTCAAAGAATAACTTTTACAAAGTTGTTTTTTAAAATCGTTTTGAAGGTCAACTTGTGCGATATCGTTCCAATTCGACCTATACCCATTGTATTCATGGTCTCATTTGACCTTCAAATATTCTGCTTTTTCAGCAGCTATTTGGAATTCCTTATTATAAACCCGCACGCAGGTGTATAAGATGACAAAATTGCGCTATTACTCCAAAACATGTGGAATGGCTTTATATTTAGCGGTCGAATAATCGCTTTTACCGGTTAATTATTTGAATTTGAACCAAAATGTGGTCGATTAAGTGATTTGTTGTTAAACGGTTTCGATCGCGTGTATTTTTAGCTCGTAGCAAACGGTGGTTGACCGGTAAATTTGATCTGGTTAACAGTTTTAGTGTTTTGTGGAAATTTCCAGCCTTGGAATTCGTCGTAACTAGAATATTTTGAGGGGGGGGGGGGGGGGGGTCAAAAAGCAAAACATGACGTCAGAATAAAAACTTGACGTCATCAAATGTGATGCCACAAAACCACGGATCTGTCTTCATATCTGTGCCTAACCGTCTAGAGTCCCGATCGTGACGAATAAATATAAAACATGCCAAAGTTTAACAACATAAATATTCGAAAGGCCTCATATCAATTTAGAACACTCCTGTTTTATGCCACCAACCCAAACCATGCAAGTATTCTCATACTCGACGGTACTGACAAACCAACTAGTTACCGCGGACTACCGTATGATTTTGTCTTATCGGCTTCCCTCTATGTAAAATCGCAATAGTGAAATAGCATATTTTGCGCAACCTATATTTTCATTTAATCACTGCGTGACCTTGAGTGGTCTTTTCAAGGTCATAAAAGAATTAAAACCACTTTGCGACTTTGATGAGGCATTTTCAATTCAAATTATCTTTTAATTGGTGCATTTTAGCTCAAATTATCGCCAAATATTTGGGTGGGAAAATCATAATTTCGAAAGTTTTTCGTAAATCGCGTGATTCAATGAATTAACGCGTTTTCGATGCTAATTTTAACATCTGGCGTGTGAACTTAACATATATTTCAAATTTTCATGATTATTTTTCTATAATTTTGGACTTTTGTTATGACGTTGTACATTTTATGACGTCATGATTTATTGACTTCATAATTATGAATACAATTCTACAAATCTTAACCCTTTGGCTATCCGCAAAGAGGCTAATTTTAACTTTTATTCAGTAGTGTCAATTTCGAAACATATACAGTACTTTAAAATATTTCTGAATATTTTTCTATAATTTGGAACTTTGTTATGACACAGAACTTGTTGATAGTCACGATGGTGAATTTCATTTTACTAATAAGCAACTAAAAAGCCTTGGAAGGTTTTATCATAGTTTTATTGCACTCTCCAGTGTGACATGGAATTAGTCCTTTATAATTAGTGAGTGCCCTTTCCATATGTCAGTTTCCCACCTTTGGACTCGAAAAAGATGGAAGTTTTTGATCGTTTCCTCATGACTTGTCGCCGGAAATAGTTGAATGTGAATGATTGGTTGTTGACTTTTCAAAATATTGCTTACAAGTGGGAAAACAAAATGGCGTAATGTTTCTGGTACTCTCCTAGTGTGTGTACCAGGTTAGGGTTAGATCATGATTTTATTCCGATTTTCCTTATTTTAGTTCTATTACAAGCTCGGGGACTGACTGTGTTAGCCAAGGGAATATACCCCTGTCCACAGGTTTCAGTCTCTTTACACAACTCCATGTAAACTGGGCGAACAAAATTAGTTACCTTCACATCAGTACACATACTTCTGGAGCGCCATATTTTTACCATTTCTCTGTGATTTGTTGAATCAACTACAATTCTATAATTAGTTTCGTACATAACGCCAACCCGGCCATATATTAGTAGTGCATCGCACTTTCGCATGTTTTACTCTGTAACGTTTGCCTGGCCAAAAGTAGGAGAGAAACTCTATTCCTAATAATAAAATCCCCTTCTTTCATTTAATTTTTTTTTTTAATTTCCACATTCGCCCTTTTGCCTTGTAACACTCGAGTTGTCAAGAATACGCATTTATATTATAATACCAAAACGTACAAGATGCTCAAAGTCTAAAAAGACGGCGCTATGTCAATTACATGTCGAAATTCACATACGAATCTCCTGTCTCCGAAATTCTTGCACAGCGCTCCGACAAATTTAATTCTACAATGTTTCTTACAAAGACTGAAGGCCTAAAATACAATTCCTAAACGACACCAAGCAAAAAATTAAAATGTTAAATCCCGTATTCCTCGTAATACGAGAACTCAATTGAAGGTCGCCTAATTCGGCGAGCAACTTGCTATGTATAATAGGATATCAATCAAATTGGCATTTCTCCGCCGACCGCACAATTTTTCCTTGTAGTCTGCATCTGGCCCGCGGGCCACATGTTGCACACCCCCGTATCAGATGATCCAGAAGGCTTGCATTGCACTTTTTCGTTATTTGTCTGTTCAAAAGCAAGAGAGAAACTCCTGTTCCTAATTATAAAATTTCTTTTTTTCCTTTAAATTTTTTTTTAATTTGGGCTTTCGCCGTTTTGTCTTGTAACACTCCTGTTGTCGAGAATACGCATTTATATTATAAAAAAAAAACAAAGCGTACAGGGTGCTTAATGCCTAAAACGACGGCGCTATGTCAGTAACATGTAAAAAATTCACATATTCTTGCATAGCGCTTTGACAAATTTAATTCTGCAATGTTTCTCAAAGGACTGAAGATTCAAAATAAGATTCTTATTTAGAAACCCGAGCAAAAAATTCACATGTTAATTCCCGTATTCTTGTAATTCAATAACCCAAGGTCGAATGAAGGTCACACATTCCGGCGACCACTTGTCACGTATAATAGGATATTCCATGGTTTAATCGTTTCTAAATATCATAACGCGATTTCCGTTTTACAATGTGATATGCGATAATGTACACCTAATAAGCGTAAAATCGTATATCTTTCTATATGTGTGCAGTTGGTTTACGCTTAATAGGACGACAAACAATTGGTGGTATCCAGAAGGCATAAAGGTAAAAACATAGAGTGTTAAAAACTATTTCACTTGAGTTCGGCGGGTCATATTAAATCGTTTCAGAACCGTAAATGGCCCGCGGGCCACGGTTTTGAGAACCACTGCAGTAGAGTCTTATATGGGTAGATATAGGCGGCGTAAATATTCGTTCTTTATTGCACTATACACTATTTTTGTCTTCCAGACCGATCTACGGTCAATTTATTTTCAAATCGAGTCGTTTTGTAGATGTCTTCAATCAACCTTTACTTGTCTCATTCAATTATGTCCTAACAATTCCACAACTATGATATCATAATATACTTATTATTGTATCATAATAATATATCCATTGTTTAAAATAGCTGACGACAATTTGTTCATATCAAGTTACCGTTTATCCCGTCTGTGTCGGCGAGATCAAAGCATTGTTTATGACGTCATAATATAAGGCTAGTATTCGCGGGAAAGATGCCAAAAGTTCGCTCGAGTATTTGATTCTATATTAATGACTGTAGCTTTGGTATGTAAATTACGTTTTGACGTGTTTCTAATTTATCGTATAGAATAGCAATATACATTAATGATTTTCGTTTTTCCAAAGGGGGGGGGGGGGGGGGGGGATATAGCAATAACCCAAATATAGCATACTGATAGTTTCCATTTTTGGTGATCAAGTAAGGATGAATTTAGAATATACTCTATATTCTTCCTGTTGTTTCAAAAATAAATTTATCAAGACCCTATTCATAATAAATAGTGAAACATTGTATTTCTAACCAATTTCCACAATTAGAAATCGAAAACACTGTAACATTGTATATTTTCGCGTAGACTTGATCCATATTAAACCCGATCCTTCAGAAAAGTGAATTATCTTCCAAATGTCACACCTTATTGAAGAAAGGTGGATCATACCATTTACAATTGGGAATAGGAAACATTGAATATTTTCGCGCGGAAAAGTGATTTTGCTTCCAAAGGCCACATCTTTATTGTAGAAAGTAGTATCCTGCCTTTTCATCGTTTCAGATTGTTAATCGCGTTATCTGTAATCACCGTTTTGTTCACGTCAATCAAATTTTAACGCTGTCATTCTGCTGATCCGTGGCTGTGAGTTCAAAATGGATGCCTAAAACAGTTTCGAACCAATGCGAAATTAATTAGGTTCAAAATCTATAATTCTAGATTTTTTTTACTTAAATCCTCTTTACAAGTTCAATTTTGTTATGAAGTCAGTTCTCAATATATATCTTAACTTAACGAGGTTTGTTGATTTTTAATCAGTAATTGTGAGTATTTTTACTTCATTTAATACATATGTGAGAGCCAAAACAATAATATCAATAAATTCCCTTTGCAATTTTTAAAAATTTTAAGATTTTATGGACACCCTAAATTAAAACAGTTTATGTTTACGCCACAGGAAAAATTTGTCCCCGTCACCGCTCTGATCGATGGGTATTGAATTGAGTAGGCCAAGATTTCAAGCGGATGCAAAAAGGGGGCATTGTTACGTCACTTTTTGCATCTTGCTGATTGGCCAATGTCACGAAGTAAACAAGGAAGTCGATGCTCGGGGAAAGGTCCATTGGCTTGTTTATATCGAAAGTTTGATAAGGGAACTAGAAAAACCGTCAAAAACCATGCGAAAACGTGCAAAAACAGGGAAAAACCTCTTCCGCGATCGACGGTTCCAGTCTTTCCAGAAACAAATACTCTACTAGCATTGTCTTCTTGCTTAATTCCTCGTTTAACGCGAAGTTTAATAAGGCAAGCGTTCAATATTAAGTAAGCCAATGCTATGGGCTATATCCCACATTTTCACCGAATATGATTCGCCAGCACAGCGCAAATATTGCTTCCGCATTAGAGTCAAAGGTCGCCATTTTAGGAATAGCCAACTTACTCGAAGCCGTTATTTTTCGCCCGTTCTTTAGCGACACTTATCTTAATTTTTAGACCATGAATTTGTCATACATTTGCGGCGATTTTTCTTTGATCATTGAAGCGGGATAATCTTTGAAGTGGTAGCCTAGGGCAGTCTAGTTATTTGATAACTCATTTTCTACGATTTTTCATCGTTCTAGCAATACTGTTACAAAAAACATGAAAATTTTATGGAATTTCGATGCTATTCAAAAATTAAAAACACTGTTATAAAAGTTGAATCAAGTACGGGTCTCTAATAGATGGCGCTAGTGAGTTTACATGTGCAAAATCCGACCCCATTTTGGGATTCATGATTCATGATTCATGGGATTATGTAAAAAATAAGTAGTAGATTTAATTACCTTGTAAACCTTGTTGAAATTCTAATAATTGTATACAGTATATGATTAATGTAAAACGTTTATATTTACGGTTTCTGAGTAAGACTACACTCGACGCCTTGTGTAGGTGTCCTTGCCATCAATAGTTTATCATTTTTTTTCTTGGTACCGGTACTCCCGAAGTATGTGAACCAAGATGGCGGACACCGGAACATAGTATGTGTAGTAGGTTAGGATTAGACCGCAATTATACTTTGGCAGTCACTTGGCTAGTCCCCAAACTCGTAAGAGAACTAAAATAAGGAAAATTGGAATAAAATTATGGCCTAACCCTAACCTGGTACACATACTACGTTTCGGTGTCCGCCATCTTGGTTCACATACTTCAGGAGTACCTTTTTCTTTTTACAACACACTTTTTCACCTTTTCTTCTCTCTTAGAACAACGGTATATACTAGAGCAAACTTCCCTCGCCTTTTTTCTGTGTGGGATAAATATTCGAATTCTGCCTATACTAAAATATTCTACAAAATCTATTCTATGTTCTACACTTTTTCTTTTTCAGAGCAAAGTTCCATATCCATATAACCCATACCATCTGCTTTATGGGGCTGCAGGGGACGATGCAAAGGGAGGTATGTCAAGGGGGCATCACCCAGAAATTCCTGCTATGTACCCACTACCGGGACAACTGGGGCACATTCCTCACCCACTGGCACCTTGGTAAGTATATAAATATCTTTGGTTAGAGCAGTGGTTCCCAAACCAGGGGTCGCGACCCCAAATTGGGTCGGAGTGATAAGTAGGTGGGGACGCAAATAGGTCATGGGGTCGCTGAGGTATGGTAGAGGATTGATGTACAAATCATCTAAGATTTGACAAACCATGTTAAATTTAGCAGTTTGTACCATGGCTTACTGTAAAACAGGCCCATAGGCATCGCTCTATGCTTATGCTATAGGAAGTGTAGGGGCTTAATGTGACATCACTGCTTGGTTTTAGCTTATTTTACTTAATACCACCACATGACCAAACTCAAAAGTCCAGTGAAAGTAGCTCTAAAGTTCATGAAAAATATATATATTGACCTGGGGTCGCACTGGACACTTGAAAGTTGTTCTTGGAGTCGTCCTGAAAAAAGCTTGGGAACCCCTGGGTTAGAGATTCTATATAGATTTAATAGCTCTTGCTAATTCCGTGGTTTGCTCAAGTATGAGTCTCCTTTTCTGTATCTCTTGAGTGCACGTAATACACCATCCTAATTCTATTCAACTTCTGTTCCCAAACGGGGCACAGGGACCCCCAAAGGGGCCACAAAGCAGTCAGACAGGGGCAGAAATGTAACTCAAAAATCTGATTTTTCTTTTCCCGATTCTTCCCAGTTTCATTTCTTGATAAGGTTATTTCACAATAGGGGGGTTGGGCCGGGGTTCACTTTGTTGACCATAAATTGTTTGAACATAATGGGATTTAGAATCTCCCAATGAAAATAACACTATAAATACCTCTGAAATACAAGCGCTAAAATTCTCAGAACAGGGGCCAAGAGCCCTAAAAGTTTGGAATCCACTGCTGCCACTGTGGCATTTCAGCAGTGCTTGGAGCTTTGCTCAGAGATGGGTCTCCTTTATTTTTAGGCGAGTGATGAGTGTAGTGCACATGACTAATCTTTGAGCAAATTATTTTAAACTAGGTATTTTGAATGACAGATCCTTGTGCATCAGTGTCACCTATTCAGAGTCCTTTTCAGAGTGAACTTAAGTGTAAAAAATTAACCTTCTATAAGAATCGAATTATGGATACAACATGCTTGAAAGTTACAAAAAAAACTGAAAATAAATTATTTAGAAGATAATTAAGGCAAACTTGAGTTGACCTACGAACTATTAGAATCCTGCAACTCAAAGGGAATAGAATACACATAGCAAATTGCATAATTATGTTCTTCCAAGCCTAATCCAATGATGAAGTGGGTTATTTATATCTGGTCCATGTAAGAATTATATTTATCGAATACAAATTTGGTTTGTGTATATTTATACATGTAGATCCTATTTCAAAGCGATTTAATGATTTTGTTCATGTTTATAAACAAACTATCTTCAAATACTAGGTAATTTCCATGAAATTGTTTGAAATTACCCAAAACTTAGAAATAGTTTTTTTTGTATTACGTATAAATACGCCTTCGCTTTGAATAAGGCTATTCGCAATCAACCACAGATACCTAACTACAGTGACACCTCAAAAGCCGAACATATTTCGTTCAAGATTGGTGTTCGCGTGCTGAAACTCTTTTGCCATAACAAAACAATGGTAATTATTTTAATACAGATATTTTGCTACATCATCCAGAACGGCAAAATACATTTTAAGTCAAATATCAGGCGCATTCATTCTTTATCTAACATTGCTATATAAAAAAATCAGTTATAATCTCTCAGGTTTGAGTCAAACAGTGGTATATGAGGTCATAAATGACTCTCCTTTTTACTTGTCGCCTGAGGAAAGGAAATTTGTGTTACATTTACATATAGATTGTATCATGGTGGCATACAGAGTATCTCTTTAAAACAAATTTCCCAATATTAACACTTAAATTTTATATTTCAGGCCTACAGCACCGATATACCCAATGTGTACGGCATCGACAATTGCCCCCATGCTACATTACACCAATCCATTTGCCGCATTCACAAGCGCTGCAGCAGTGGCCGCGTCCAATATGTCACACTTTCCTCGAGCGCCACCTGGAATGCACCATACTATGATTCCTCACCCCGCTATGGTCTCGAATGGACCCCTCGGAAATTTGGGAGGCGGCCAACACCCCCATCACGGAAAACATGACGCTGATAAAATGGGGTAAGTTGTCATTTTTTCTAATAGAGAGTGAATTCAAAAAAAAATTGAAGTGTTTACTCTCAGGGATGGCCATAATCGGCAAATTTACTATTACAAATTCTCTCTGAAATCTGTGTTTGAATATGGAATACAGAATATATTCTAAACTAGGAGATGTTCCAAATAGTATTTTTGTAAATTGATAGAAATTATATTTAGTCAATTTTTTTGTCTGACTATAGAATTTTAAATTTTCGATTAAAAATATTCTTTGAATTTATACAATTTTGAATGCATTGAAATATTTTGATATGAATTGTTAAAATGATTGATTTTATCTTTCACAGTGGGCGCCATTCAAAATCAGAATCCGAGCACGGCGTAGGTCGAGCAAAACGTGATCGTCCGTATGTAAAGAAGCCGTTGAACGCATTCATGCTTTATATGAAAGAACAAAGAGCCAAAGTAGTAGCTGAATGTACATTGAAAGAAAGTGCAGCAATTAATCAGATTCTTGGACGAAAAGTAAGTTTTAATAATAAACCAGTGGGGTCTTCCAATTTTTCCCTCCCCACGGTAAACATTCCTGAAGATGTTCCTGGCAGGGATGGCTAGGAACTAAATAATATAATATTCTGATCAGTATATCTTGGGTATTAAATTTACCAAGTCGATCATTTTTAACATAAAGCACATAGAATCCAGTGTAATTATTCAATTTAGGTAACCAATGATTTGTTTGGTTTTCTCATTTTTTGCAGTTTTTAGTAAATAAATGACAGCATTTACTTTCAATTGCTCAAAATGACTATTTTGAAAAGTAACTATTGTAGACTGCCAATGTTCATGATTAAGTTGTGATACCGGCTTCATTATTTCCACAATAATATGAAATTATGGACATTTTTTCTCATTTTAGTGGCACAGTTTATCACGCGAAGAACAGCAGAAATATTATGAAATGGCTCGGAAGGAAAGGCAGCTGCATCTTCAAATGTATCCTGGATGGAGTGCGAGAGATAACTATGTAAGTTCATAGAGTCATGAATACGTTATGGTAATTTAATTGGCTCCACAGTGTGGCACATCATGGTACAAATTAGAAATACGCTCTATGTGGTTTCGCCGGTTTGAATCCCATGCGTGGATAGTTAAGTGAATTGCTGGACTCCTCGCCATCGTAGGGTGGTTCACCTCTGGTTGGTTACGATTTCCTCCACAGTCAATACTTCAAGGCCATGCTTCCGAAAACAATTTACTGGTTAACTAATCCCACACCCGACATGGACTGGTAACCGGACAAGAGGCCGTGGTTCGCTATATGGTCAAGCCATCTTGTGGGCTCTCCTCACAACGGGATAAATATGAAAAATCCATTCCCATTAATCAAAACTTTCTGACTAAAACATCCTTTTCAAACTTATAAAACCTGACTTCAGCAACCTTTGCACGCGACATATTGTATCGCTGTCATCAGCTCTTTTGTGTGGCTTAAGGTATTTCATAATCCTCTATATATCATGGGCTTGTTGTCACTTTTCAACAATACAAAGCACATACAGAAGTATTTAATCTCTTTGGGTCGGGAAAGTCGGGAATAGATGTTTGTTCGCCTATTGGTTACCTCCAGTGGTTCTCAAACTTTTTAGAATTTGTCAAGTCTCACGCTCCACCTCAAAAATAACTAGCTAACAATAAGCTACAAATAACAGATAGTAACGCGAAAGTTATTAATTAACAGATAATAAAAATAACAACAAGCACAACAGCTCTCTGCAATCACTGAACAATAAAGAAATGTAAACATCCAAAATACGAAGGGCAAGATTATATCTAATAGGTTTTTTTATTTTTAATTAGATTAACGCCCCCTCAAAATTCTGGCTACGTCCTTGTGGGTCTCACCCCAAGGTTAGGTTAGGCTGATAACGTTCCCTCTCAGAGCTTGCTCAGTTGCGGGAAATAGCAGGCCATGTGAGCTTCAAGAAAAAAAGGTCTGCGCGGAAAATTAGAAAAAATAGAAAAGAACACAACACTTTAATACTTATGCAGTGCGCGGCAGAATGAAAGTACTGCGCGGGGATTCTCGGCCAGTTGCGCGCTGGCGCAGTTTAGAGGGAACATTGGTCGCTGGTGAAGTACCTCGGATTCTAACATCATGCCCAATGCCCCACCTGGATGTGATGAGTTGTGTAGGCAATGCCAGAGCAAACAACTCAAAATCATCCAAATACAGTAGCTTTCTATATATCAATGGCTGTTTATCCACAGTGTTGTAGTGGAAAACATGTTGAAAAATTTCAAAGTTGAGAATTTCTATTTTATGATTCTAACCGAGGCAACCCCCGATGCCGTGTTTAGTTTCTAATTTTATTCAGTGCCTTTTTAGGGTTTTTATTTGGTGTATGAATTTAAAAAAATTAATAATGTCATATAATTATATGAAGATGTGAAGGGAAAGCTCCTCACCCATATCTATCTCTGGTATGAAAGTGTGCGCTCATCATTGTGATAAACTGAATAATATTAGATCAACTGCCTTTTGTTTTAAGGTACAACTTATTTACAAATAATTGAAACTAATGAAAAAAAATTTCGTTACAGGGCAAAAGAAAAAAGCGGAAGAAGGAGAAATCGCAAGGAGAATGTACAGGTGAATAATATTACGATGTCATAATGTTCATTTTACCATTGCAGACAATACCATGTGGCTGATGAGCACAACAGTAGTTCTCAAACAGTGAGGTGCGGTCCGCAAGTGGGGCGTATCAATTTTTTAAGTGGGAGGAGGTTGGAAAAAAAATATTTGTTAAAATTGATCTTGACCTTGTTTTGGATAAGGCGCGGCTCAAAACGTTTGAGAACCACAGTTCAATAACATAGTTATAAAATGAGAACTTCAAAATATCAAATTGAATTCTGAAGAACTAAATAAGCCTGCATATACTTCCTTATATACTTTACCATGATGGAACCAAAACGCAAACACAAAAATACCAGTAATAGTATCTAACCACCCCCTTATATTTAGCCCTTCATTATATTCATAGTGGCTGCTTTCACAATGGCTTATTTGGGGAATAATAGTACAAAAAATCTCGCATTCTACAATAAAATACAGTTATAACAGCTTATTTAAGTTACGAATTAAATGAAAAGTTGTAAAATAGTCCAAATAAATCTTTTTACAATGTTGTCAATGCAAATATTCAAAAGGTCATTCAACTGAAAATCTCTTTTATTGAATCACAATAGTATTGCTATTCAATTATTATCTAACAATAAATACTTTTATGTTGTCATCCCCCATTCGGCCGCTAGTACAGCAAATTTTATAGTTTTGATTGTAAAGTGTTATAGGTAATAATGTCTGCTTAACATCATTCTGGGAATGTGGAAAACAAAATTTAATTTATATTGTAAAAACTTTTTAGAAAAAATTGGCTGATACCATGTTCCCCCGAAAATGAGAGATGGGTCTTGTTTCAATTTTCTTTCAAAAAATAAAACTAGGGGTTATGCGTAGGGAATGTCTTTTATTTTTATATTTTCATTAATCAAAAACAAAATTACAAAGGAGAGGATTACGAGATTTTCAAATATGCAAAATATGAAAATCGATATCCATTTACTTATAAATAACACGTTAACATCGACGAGGTCTTATTTTAAGGCGGGAGTGGTTGATATTACAATAAATTGCTTTGTATAATGCAGAAAAATCTTTTTTTACCTTTCGAAAATGGGGGGTCTGCCCCCTTTTTCTTCTTTTTGTATCTACTATTATATATCTCGAAACTGTTCGCTCTTTCACTCCTATTCCTTTCGTCTCATCTAACTTTCTCTCTATCTTAGAATCTTCTAGAGATCGTACTTATGCAAGTCTTGCTTCAGAGCGTTTTTATACCAATCTTCCAAACGCTGGTTCGAGTTCTGGCATGTACTATGGTCTCGGACACTTCTCTCATTTTTCTGCAAGTTTCGGAAGCCATAATGCCAATGCTAACAACAACAATGATAAAACAACAAATTACCCAGAATGCAATTCTGATTTCACACAATCCTCTTCTATTTCTTTCTGTGACAAAAATGCTGAATCACCTTCTTCAGAAAATGATGAATCATGTGATATCACAATGAGGTTTGTGCTCTCACAATGTTCTTTTCTGCTTGTCTTGCCTGTTGTCACTTTCATCTTTTCACTCTTCACCTTCATTTTTTCCACTTTTCCAATTCTCCAGGGTTTTCCGTTCGCCATACGAATAAGTCGTCTTATTGACTTTCTTTTCCTTCTGGGCAAATGTACGAATCTTATCCTGAATTCAAAATGTTGTTCGAGACTTGCTTTTTCCAGTTATCCTGTATTATTTAAGCAAATTAATCCTTTAAATGCAGCTCAACTTTAGGGGGATGGCCAAATGCGCTCACAAGGTAAAATTGTGCGGCCCGCGAAAGTTTGATCTTAAGTTTTACTTTAGTCTGATCTGGTATGTGCAAGTAATTCCAATCCCTTTGCGTTGCGAAACCTATACGTAAGTCCAATTTATTGTCCATGCATATGACTTTACAATGCCTTAACAGCTAGCCTGTGCATACAATCAACGCATGTCACAAGATCAATAACCAACCAAAGCCTGCAACTACTAGATAGCCTATGTTAAGATGCGACCCGCGATTCCATTGGAATATGAATAAAATAACCAAAAACCGATAACCAAAATTTTTCTGCCTGCAATTAATAGACAGCCCATGTTTAATAAAGGTACAGCCCACGGTTTCACCCAGTTATTTGTATCTGGCCCTCCTGTATTAAAGGTTACACAACCCCTGCCCTATGTATATTTATTCATGAATGTTTTTTTTTTCATTTTTTGCATGTTCACCTTCACCTCCACGTCATAACTCACAGCTCAAAATCCCAAAAAATGTCGAGCAGTGTTCGGCCTGGAACAACAGCAGTTATGGTGTGCTCCATGCAGGTAATGATCACGTGTTTGGTTTTATTTCATATTACAAAATATTTATTATTATTGAACATTTATAATGATGAATCTCGAGTTACTAAGAAACATGGGTTAGTTTTTTAGGCGCTCGAGAAGTATGTGTACCAATATGGAGATTCTGATTTTGTTCACCTATTTTATATAAAGTTGTATAAAGGGACTGAATCCTATGGTCAGGAGGGTATATTTACTTGACCAACGCAGACAGTCCCCGAACTCGTAATAGATTTAAAATAAGGAAAATCGAAAAATATGCATTAACCCTAGCCCGGTACACACACTACGGGAGTCCGAATAGTTTTTATATTTAAGTTTCCATGCTGTCAAACTGGGCACTGACATTGTTTGAAATCAAAAATTCAAGTCTCATGTTAGGATTAGATTTAAAGTTGAATTTGGTAATAGGATTATTTTTACAAATTACTTAAAATCTTACAAAAAGGAAAAGCAACATTTTTGTTACACTAAATTGTAAAAATAACATTTTTTAGGTTTCTATGAATCAATCACCTCATTCTAGTTGTCATTTTAAATCCGTTTATTTAGTTATCCGTCAAAATCAGCGACCAAAAAGGTCCTCAACTTATCGGGGTAGCCCATTAACAAATGTCTGTATGTTTATACTGTAAGCAATACAAATTGGTCCATGTTTATCCAAGTGCGACTGTGCTCGTTCATGTGTGACTATACTTTGTTTTGTACATTCTTTGAGCTTGCACGCTCCATGGTTTTTTGAAAATCGCCTGAAATAGATTTTACAATTTGTATTTCACCTAAATAGGAATGTCAAAAGTATGTAGTTAAAAAGGATTCAAAGCTATTACCTCATTGCCTCATTACTGATTTTTTCCTGTATATCTTAGCTTAAATTAGGACAGTGGCTTTCATTTCAACCTTTTATAGCTCTGGCCCACTTTCGGAGGCTTTTGGCACTCATGGCCCTTGTTCATCATGCCAGTGGTATTTATAGAGTTATTTTGATGGTTTTCCTGAAAATCGCTTGATATAGTTGTTATAAATTGTATTTAACTTTGGTAGGAATGTCCTAATTAGTTAGTTAACGTTAACAAATTTAATATTATATCCTTCTTTCCTTCTAACAATGATAAGGGGGTTGTTCGCCTTTTAATAACAAAGTAAATGGATGTTTCCTTGATCATCGATTTCCTCGTTTATTTCCGTAACAATGACCAATCAGCATAATGTTAGTGAGTGTCAACTTTCCAAACAATCTCAAAATAAGCATCTAAAATTTTGCAATAGTAAAATATCGCGAGAATTTTTCTTCTAGGGTCAAGGGAACATCCATAGAATCCGCTTTTATAGTTTTAAACAAATTTGCTAAAAGTGAGGTACCTACCCCCCATGTATGCAGACGCTCATTCTGTTACTACGAGGGAAAGAAAAACCGATGAGAGAACTTTATCATATGGAGAACAAGGCCTCTTTTCCAGTTACCAGGTCGAGACTTGATGGTGACTGAAACCGAGTTGATTATACTTCTAACAATTCCTTCCTATTTCAGACGGAAAAAGAAATGTGTTCGATACCAGCATGACGATGACAGTGATGATGATGACTTGAGTCCAATGGGCTCACCCCAGCAGTACCAGGTTTGTGAACTCATAATTATTGTTAAATCGGGTCCCGAAAGCCTTCCCCATCCCCCCTTTCAACACCCTCCAGCCATACCAGGTGTATACAAGCATGACTATCAGTAAGTCGAGTCTCGTGCACTCACTCAGAAGTAAACTCATCTCTGATCTCGTATGGCATCGCAATTGTCACATCTTAGGTTTTGCTACTGTTTGTAAATAAGTCAGAAGACCTAGGATTTTTCGGTGCGGTATTTCGCAGGCCCTTTATTTAGGCAGTTTCAGCCGGTTTAGACCTCGACTTGGGGTGTGGGATGAAATAGTTTTCGCCCTCTTTTCATCAGAGAAGGCTGGATGTCGATGGCTTTTGAGTTGTGTTTGCTGTCATTACGGATTGGTTGTGTATTGTACGGCAGCTCTACACTCAAACACTTATAACAGCAATAATGACAGCAAACACAACTCAAAAGCAGCCGACGGCAGCTTGTCTCGATGAGAAGAAAGCAAAAACTATTTCATCTCACACTTCGTGGGTGGTCGGAGATCAGACCCAGCCAAAACTGCCTAGAGTAAGAGTCTGGGAGATAGTGCACAGAAAAATATAAAATGATATTAATACAACACACAGTACAACCCCTAGTAATTTGGAAGCACAAGGCCAAGCTAACTTGAAACATGTAATTTGAGATATTTTCATGTTTATATATATATTTCACACATGTTTCTATCACAGGGCTTCCCTGGCCAAGGTCACCCATATGATTCAATCCGTTCCACATCGCCGCTTTCGATAACATCACAATCAATCAATATTTCAACCAATGGGAACGGAGAATTCAATCCAGCAACTACAAGTTCCTCCTCAAGACTCCACGGGGATCACCCCTCCCCCCAGATGCACCCCCACGCTATCCGCGAAAATCATCCCGATATAAAGCAGGAATATAGGACATCACCAAGTGGACTGGATGGCGCTCACAATAATATATTGAACGGAAACAGCTTTGTAAGTTTATTTTTGATTTAGTTTCTGAATGCTTTATTCTGGCGGAGAGATAATAAAATTTTCTTTAGTACTCGATTACAGATGAGTGAATCAAAATTTCTTATTTGGGGAAAAGAGACATTGGTCTAACAAAAAAGATTGCGGGACTCCTTGTCGCCGTAGGGTGGTTCACGTAAACGCTGGTCGATTACGGCTTTCTCCACCATAAAGTCCATGCTTCCTAAATGACTAACTAATTTCATACCAGACATGGGATGGTAACAGGACGAGAGGCCGTGGTTTGCCATATGATTAAGCCGTCTTATCGACTTTCCTCTCCCCTGTGATAAATATGTAAATCCTATTCTATCCAGTTTTACATAACTTAATCATGTTTCTTGTTTTCAGGATAAGTTCAACGGGAGGCATCCAGCTCGCACATCGAGCAGTGAAAATTCTTTCAAGTCGGAAGGTTCTCCCAACAGCCAGGGTGGCGATAGCAACGGCGGTCGTGGCAACAGTCACCACGACAACGAAAACAACAATAACAGCAATCACAAAGATCAACAACGTCGTCCGAACTTTAACAGGGGAAACCACGGAAATAACCCCCCACAAAACATTATTCATAGGCAATCGTCAGTGCCACCTAGCGGCAACGATAATAGAAGCAGTTTTAGAAAAACAAACTCTCTCGATAGCAGCGACATGCCGGGGCCATCCGGGCTCGCTGGTCGCAGAAATTCAAATCTACATAGCCATAATACTAGTGGTAACTCTAACACCAGCGATGGATCGCCGAGTTCACGGTCTCATCACAGAAGTTCATTTAGTAAGCCCTCTAGTGGATCGAGTAGCTCGCACATGCACCCCCACCCCTCTCCATTGCACCCCCAATCAGGGTTGTACTTGCCGAACCAGTCTGGGACTTCCCCAATTTTACCCGTCTCCCCACCATATAACCACAGTCCCCATGCTTCGCCTTTTATACCTCCTTACTCCCCTTACCTCTCTTCGGGTATGTTAGCTGCTTTTGCCCCCCCTGCCTCCCCCCTCAGCTCCCCACTTCTATCAATTTTCAAAGGAATGTCGCCGTCTAGCCTCGGAGGAGGAATGGGGGTACCAAACCCCGGATCTAGTCACGGAAACCAATCAAGGGTGACACCGGGCGCAGTCGTTGAAGGAAAATCTTAATTTAAAGACGAAATTCCTATTATGTAGCAATGGAGGCAGCTTTTCTGGTTGGTCGTCATGCCAACCGTTGCTAAGCAGAGACTGTCTGTTGTCAAGGAACCGATACGCCTGAGAGGTCACAGTTGACTACGGCAGGACTTTGATGACAAAAAAACGACACTTTCCGAGTTGTCATAGCTACAATGAGTAAAGTAACGGTCACAATAGTAACCCGGCCGTAACCACGGTAACTGATGACCATGGCAACACAAGCAGCAATTTTCTAATGTTCCATACTCAGAATGATTTTTACTTGAGATCGACTCATTTTATTTTTGAGCCATTATATGGCGGGGACTACCTATACCTTTTTCGCAATTTTATTGTTTTTATTACTTTTTATTATACACTGCTTTTTTCTCTTTGTTTTTATACACTTTGCTGTCAGATGAATATCAAATTTTTTTTAATATTTTCAGATAGAAATTGTGATTTTTAGGCCGGTTTGAAAAATATATCAAAATGTTGGGCGCTCCAGAAGTATGTGTACCAATATGGAGGTAAATAATTTGTTGTGTTGAGGGACTGAAACCCATGGACAGACAGGTGGTATATTCATTTAACTAACACAGACAGTCCCCGAATTCATATTAGAACTAAAATAAGGAAAATCAGAATAAAATTATGCTATAACCCTAACCTGGTACACACACTACGGGAGTACCAAAATGTTGTGTAAATAGTCTACCATATATGGACTGTTCTCATTATTTTTAAGGTCCCCCCACATTCTCCCACAGATGGACTACTTCTAGTAACATGTCACCAGAAATTGGGATTTTTAGGCCACGTCACATCGAAATGTACGAGACATAGATGAACTCAATTAAAGTTCCTATATTTCCCCTTAAATTGCTTTTGTCTCACAATATACCCACAGAATTCTATTTTATAAAAATAAACGTACAATCCAATGATTTGATACGAACACTTATGCAGTTTCGAGTTATTTTCCAAATTTGTGGAATATGTATAAGGCTAATAACATCATTAATGTTATCACCGTAAGCTTTAAGAAGTCATCCAAACCCATAGAATATTTATGGGGTGTCCATAATGTCTTAAATGTTTGAATTGTGAAGGAATTTATTGATAACATATATTGTTTTGGCCCTCACTGATGTATCAAATGAAGTAAAAATACTTAAACAATTACTGATTAAAAAACAACAAACTTGGTTGAGATATATTGAGATCTGACTTCATAACAAAATTGAAACTGTAAAGGGACTTTATGGACACCCTATACATTGAATTGCTCTTCAATGAAAATGACCCAGTTTGAATTGTACTAGATATTTCGAATTTGAAATATATTATTTTATAATGTATTCAAAATAGCTGATTTCTCAATTTTGGCAATTTCCCTGTTTTCATGATAAAAACCTCCTTTTTCTGTAAGGTTAGAATCTTTTTAATGAAATGTCGGTCCCTAGTTCGTCAAAAAAAGAATTGTCTCAAGAACCAGTAATATTAAACATAGATTCTACATTATTATTTGCATTTTAATATCCCAAACTTGCCTTATCATTAATGCCAACCAAAAATGTAAAATTTGACATAAAATTGTGATTTGATTCCTCAATGCAAATTAAAATACAGACGCGTGTGTATGCATCGACTTTAAACTCAAAACTGATAACTGGCCCATATATACCCTGATGGTATATAGACCAGGTGTGTGACGGCCCGCAGGGCACAACCCAGCTTGCCAAGCTATTTAGTAGGCCCTTGTCAACAATAAGGTTTTCCCCATCAAGCATAAAATCATAACCTGAAAGTTTATGTTCAAAAAGTTGCTCGCATGGTTAAATATACATAATGATTCTTGCTCTTGTTGCTGCGTTAAATCTTTCCCCGTTTTGCCTGGTGCATTTTTTCTGCAATTCGTTGCATAATTGGAAAAACTAATTTTTTTTGTGTGGCCCAGTTAGATGTCTGAAGTTAGTTACATGGCCCACCGTTAAAAAATTTTGCACATCCCTTCTTTAGAAAGACTGTACTACAAAACAACCATTTCCGAGTTGTCATAGCAACAATGAGTAATTTAACGGTCACCATAGAATGATTGCATTACCTTGAATCCATACTAGCCTAGGGCCCATCAGCGTAATTTATTGTTTCAGTAAGGTTAATATCCCTCAGTGGTGGCCCGTAACTTTGATCAGAAATGAGTTTTCTTTATTTCTGAGTGAGTGACCGCATTTTTGTTGGAAATAATATACTGTTTTGAAACCCATATATAATCATGCCTTATTTTTATAAATAGATTTTGTATTTTCACAATTCAAGAACTAAATTTTCCGTAACTATTGAAATCCAAAACAAGAATGATAACAGAATACTAATTTTATATGATAACTTTGTTTATCGCAACTAGACCAGAAAATATATATTTTTGCAAAAAAAAAATGAAATTTTCAAATTTCTATAGATTATGCATTTGAATGCAGTGCCTTTCATCTTGAAATTGTGAACTCATAATATAATGCCAAATATTTCGATAATGATGTCACTATAAAAATATTAAATGACAATTGTTTTTTACAGTATACCAATTTATACTATTACTGAATATAGTTGGGGGGGGGGGGGGTATTCCCCTCCCTCTCAAAAAAAAACATGGGACTTTCCCTGTGAGTAAAAAATATACTCTGATTTGGGGGAAATCATCTTTTTGATCATATTGTATATTATTTCTCTGCATATTTTTGCGCATTTTTAAATAAAACAATATTAACCAGACGTTTTTTCAAGCAATTTCGACAGCAAAGTTTTTTTTTGTAATTCACCATTTCTTGTAACCTATTTTTTTGTATTTATGTTTTTGCCTTTTTTATTCTTTTTTAACATTTATTTCGTCAGCTGCAAATTTTATTCAGAATGATTTTGTCATATAGTGACGTCATAATTTGTTTATTATGTAATCATCAATGATGTCATCATCTGAACTGTTTCAAAACCATTTTATGACATCGTAAGTTTGTTCATGCTTGACCTGACCCCTGAACTCTTTAACATAAAAACAATTTTTAGAGACAAATTCGAAAGATTTTATTATTTTTGATTAAATGAAGAATTTTAACTTCCTGACCATGTTATTTTCAGCAACAATGAAATCTTTTTGTTTCATCATAATGATTTGTTTGTTTATTACGTCATGTTCGTTATTATGATGTCATACATGAATCAAATATTCGTTCTTTGTTAATATGATATTATTACTCTTATTAAACTTTTTGATTCAAACCAAGTGATTTCATGTAGAGATGTGTTTGGGGAACGTCAGGTTTAATATAATTCAGAGGTTGGCCCCAGTGGTACTGTGTTATTACTAGAGATGTACCGATACCATCTTTGTCACCGATCCGATACCAACTAAAAACGTCGATACTGATATTCCGATAACCGATACTATGTACTTTTTACCTCAACCAAGTGTACAGGGCAGACTGGTTAAAACAGTAGTCTTTTAGCAATATTCATAGTGCACATCATCTGGATCAGATTAGAAAGCTAAATATATTGGAAACATTAGTCTACATTTAGCCGATAACGATACACTGCCGATACTGAAAATTTGGGCGACGATACCGATACATATGTACATCTCTAGTTATTACATAACGACACCAATAGCTTTATATCGTCGTCTTTTTAAGTTGGGTCAGGATGAGTAATGAATGGTTCACAGCAGGGGTCGGCAAACTGCGGCCCGCGAACTAATCTTTTGCGGCCCTTTAACTTTTAAAGCATAAAACAGAAAATGATCCCTAATTTATTATTGTCTCCACACGGAACGTGTCAATAGACCCGGGGTCATCATCCTTCACATCGATGATAAGTAAATAAAAACAATGGATTGTTGTATAAAATATATATTAAAAAAGGGTACTCACGAAGTATGTGAATCAAGATGCCGGACACCCCGGACGTAGTATGTGTACGGGGTTAGGGTTAGGGCATAATTTTAGTTCTATTACGAGTTCGGTCCGCCATCTTGGTTCACATACTTCGAGAGTAGGATACCTTAAAAAGGACCACATACACGTATCATTGTGGCAACCTTTTAACGCAGCAATAGAAGGTGGATGAGAGCAATAATTTGAAGTTAAGTGTGGCGATTGTTCGCAGGCAGAACTTACGGTAATGCGGCTCGCACTCTACCGGAAATGTGTATATTTAGCCCGCAAGTACATAAAGTTTCCCGACCACTGGTTTACAACATTATAGATAAGAAGACCATGATAAACGTATAGGTGCGAGGTGTTGTCAATGTATTTTTTATTTTTTTTTAATTAAGGCTTGTGGCCGGTGTTCTTACAGCATAGATAGCAAGAAGTGAATGCACGAGTATCAGCGTAGGAAAATGGGGATGTCAGTAGCAGTCAAAGCAAAGGAGATACAGACAGACAGATTCTTTTATAGTGATCACCAAAACTAATTAGTTTTATTTCGTTTTGAACAATTTTTTTTCTGATTGTGGAGTCAAAATAAACTTATACTTATTATGAAGAGTAAATTTTTCCAGTACTATAAATATATATATATATACTTTAAAATTTTAAATGATTGAAATAACACGCACAAATTTGCCTGGAATCAGGGTCAGACATATGCAGAATTACCTTAAAAACAAGAGATGGCGTGAATTTTCATCATGATGTTTGATATAAGATCCAAGCCTTTTTACGTTTACATACTTTCTTCGGCGCTAATCTCTGAATGCTATTCGCGTTCTATGAAGAGATCAAATACATAGTAAGTGTGTATTTCGATTTCCCGGTACAACAAAACAATGAAGCAATACATGGCAAAACAAAAGAATGTGCGGAAAATCAGAAAAGTGGGCTAAAACTAATAAATATTTAAGACGTGCTGATGCACGTGCTCACTTACCCCAATATAGCTTACATTTATCTTGTTATCTATGGTTTCTCCTATTATCTAAGAAAATAGCTGGAGAATTTTCACTGAAAAAGGTCCTAAAATATTTCTGGTTGATGAGATAGAAATATCTTTCTCTTATGGATGCCGCTGTTTCGTAACCAATATTGGTTTTCCTCGTCTCACCTCACCATGGACGGCAATTCTTCATATATAACTTATCGTAATCTGTATGCTACGAGTGCTTTTTTAGCATAGTGAAAAATAAACTACTGATTACTGAAAATCTTATCCAATTTCACCCAAATTGAAATCTTGGTGTCGGCGACTCCATACCGCTACCTAGCGAGTACGTATAGTGCATTTGTCAACTCGCAGTGAAACTCACGTGTCACACAGTAAGTGAGTTAATGGCCGTAATTGTGCATTGCTGGGATTGTGGGATATATGGGACGAGTCGGATTTTCAAGATTTTTACAGATAAATGAGGTAATGCGGCTTGATCATGTAGCAAACCACGGACTAATATATGGTTAGCAGCCAATTTGGAATACTGGTACGGTACAGGAATAGTTAACCAGTTATTTCAGTATTTGTTTCAGGGTCTCCCTAAAACCAGGCACTTGCGAATTCAGGCACTTTTTCAGGCACCATTTCAGGCACTTTGATATTTTTTATTTTTACCTTACGTCATTGGGGTTTCCAATTTACCTGACAAGATAATTAGACTTTAAATAATTTTTTGCATTCCTATATTGCAATAAAACAATATTATTTCCAATTTATTAGGGTATAAATAATTTTTCAATAGTAAAATGTGGCAACGTTGATTACAAAATATAGAAATCAGGACAATGTATCATACAATGTATCTGATTACTCTAGAGCAGAAAATTAAATATATACACTTTGTATGGTTGAATTTACAATATTTTGGTAAAATACAATACCTTTTGTGACTGATGGAGACGTGTCATATTTTGCAAGTGCCTGATTTTTCATTTTTCTTGGTGACAGTTGCCATATTTTTTCACAATTATTTTCTTAATTTATTTGCGTCAGCACTTACTATTTTTTGCTTTTTAACGCAAATTCATTGTTCCACAACAATTTGAGCATTTTTAATAATGTAATGAGCAATACCATTTGACAATATATGGTCAACCATCGTACTTTCTGGATTTATTTGAAATTGAATATGAATGATAAAATCTGGCAACCACAAGCACAAAATACTAAAACCAGGCACTTGTGAAATTTCAGGCACTTCGTAAAAACCTATTTTTCGATGTTTTTACTTTGAAGCAGAAAACTAAAATATACACTCTTTTGTATGATTGAAATGACGTCTTTTTGGTAAAAAACAAGAACGATTGGGACTGGTGATGAGGGGTCAAACTTCGCAAGTGCCTGATTTTTCATTTTTTTCGATTACAGTTACCATATATTTTTGCAATACTTTTCATAAAATCATTTTCGTCAGAACTTAGTACTTACTATACTTTTCTTTCTCGGTAAAATGTTTTTTAAGACAATCCGATGTATATTGAGTGCTATTCTTATCGCTAATTTCAATTCGACGTCTGCCCGAAGGTGGTGCAAGTATTTATATTTAAAGTGAGTACATACCTCTTCAAAACGCCCAGATGAAAGATTGAACAAGGCGGAGACAAAAAAATTCAATCACATTTGGGACGTTGTCGCACTGCATCGTCGCCACTCATATACTCTGACATTCCGATGCATGAATTTTGCTTTCTGGAAAATAATAATTGGAGTGTCTGTTAAATTGCGTAATGTATACGGGAGCACGTACAATACTAATGCTGCGTTTGCTAGCGTTGGTATCATGATACATGTGAAAAAGTATCGAAAGCGAAATTGTGGAAGTGTAAAATTTGTATTTGGTAAGTCGGTGTTGCAAATGTGGGTATTTTCAGGGCGCTCCCGTAGTAGCCTATGTGCTCCAGGATGGCGCACAACCTAATACCTCTATCTTTGTACATATACTATGTTCGGGTTGTGTGCCAACTTTGTGCACATACTACGGGAGCACCATTTTCTGCACAACCTATTCTGATGCTCATTCGCGACATGAAGAAACTATACGCCCGACATATAAAAGTAGCAAAATATACACAAAACCTTTTCATGTTTAATTTCAGAACGGACATTTAAAATTTTCAATTCTTAGATCTGTGGTTTTACTTTATTGCAAGATACGTAAATCATATCATGTCAAAATAGAACAAATAGTAAGGATTTTTATTGAATACTCAATATTTCTAATAATTTTCAAACTGAAAGCTTCAATTAGTGTTCACTCATACACTTCCTTTGTGAAGTTGTGTTTTTAATGTTTTATCTCCCTAATAAATTTAAATTCAAATTTAATTCCCCAATTACTGATGGAGAAAGATCTATAATCGAGAGTTTAATACAGCTTCTGTGACATTAAAAACAATTACTGTTTTACGTTTTTATATATTTGCAACTTTTTGAATAACGCAAAAAAATTCGTTGGCTGACTACCGGCGTGTTGAATATTGAAGGATTTTTATTGTAACATTCGTTTAACGATGCTTTTAAGCCTAACTTTGGGCATATCAGCTACCTGATGTCATTCGTCGAGCGAATTTTGTTTAGGTGACATTGCCATCTCGTATTTACCATGAACATTGAACACCGCTGGTTGTCAATATAGATTTTGCACAGGCTTTTATACATTTTGTGAACGGTAAATTATGTTCTATTAGGGGATAATGTGACTTGGATACGTATTATAAAAGATTCTCTGCGACATAAGTCAATTGTTTCTGTTATGTAGTTTATATGAAGTCGTAGGCCAAATTACATTATTAAAATCGTCGTCCGATAACAATTAAAACTGGAATTTTGAACTAATATTGCCAGAAGACAAATTAGGTTGTTTATAACGATGCGATTGTTACTACCTGGGTAATATATTACGTCGAAATGTTTATAACAAATTAGAAGAAGTTTTGAACCAATTTCAAAGGTTCCGAACATTACTATAAAGATGTCGTCTGAATAACTAATATTCCCTACAGATCTGTCAAATTTAAACCCGTATTTAAATAATACATATGTCATACTTTTGAATTAAAAAAAATAAACAACACAATGTCATTCAAACTTTACAATATTCAAATAGTTTTGCAAAAGCGTGATTGGTTTAATTAAATACCGATTTCCGGATGTAAATACTGATGATAAAAGTTTAATTCCATTTATGCTAAGGGAAGCTCTCATACAAACATTGACTTTTCTAAAATAATGCAATAGGGAAACAACATATGAAAAAAAAAATAAAAATTATAGAGATATGGCAACTACCATTGACAAAACCAAAAAATCAGGCACTTTTTAAACTTGCCACATTCCTACCAGTGATAGTTCTTCTAGTTTTGGACAATAAAAATACCAAATTCAGTCATACAAAATATGTATATTTGGATTTTCGCATTTAAAGTAATCAAAAACATCGGGAAATAGTTTTTTACAAAGTGCCTGAAATTTCACAAGTGCCTGATTTTAGTATTTTGTGCTTGCGGTTGTCAGATTTTATCATTCCTATCAAATTTCAAATAAATCCAAAAAGTACGATGGTTGACCATATATTGTCAAATGGTATTGCTCATTGCAATATTAAAAACGCTCAAAATGTTGTGAAACAATGAATTTGCGTTAGAAAGCAAAGTATAGTAAGTGCTGACGCGAAGTATTTAGAAAAATTGTTGCGAAAATATATGGCAACTGTTATCGAAAACAATGAAAAATCAGGCACTTGCGAAATTTGACCCCTCATCACCAGTCCCAATCGTTTTTGTTTTTTACCAAAAAGACGTCATTTCAATCATACAAAAGAGTGTATATTTTAGTTTTCTGCTTCAAAGTAAGTAAAAACACCGAGAAATTGGTTTTTACCAAGTGCCTGAAATTTCACTAGTGCCTGGTTTTAGTATTTGTGCTTGTGGTTGCCAGATTTTATCATTCATAATCAATTTCAAATAAATCCAGAAAGTACGATGGTTGACCATATATTGTCAAATGGTATTGCTCATTGCATTATTAAAAACGCTCAAATTGTTGTGGAACAATGAATTTGCGTTAGAAAGCAAAGAATAGTAAGTGCTGACGCAAATAATTTAAGAAAATAATTGCTAAAAACAATGGCAACTGTCACCAAGAAAAATCAGGCACTTGCGAAATATGACACGTCTCCATCAGTCACAAACGGTATTGTATTTTACCAAAATGTTGTAAATTCAACCATACAAAGTGTATATATTTAATTTTCTGCTTTAGAGTAATCAGATACATTGTAAAATAGGTTTTGACCAAGTGCCTGAAATTTCACAAGTGCCTGATTTCTATATTTTGTAATCAATGTTGCCACATTTTACTATTGAAGAATTATTTATACCCTAATAAATTGGAAATAATATTGTTTTATTGCAATATAGGGATGCAAAAAATTATTTAAAGTCTAATTATCTTGTCAGGTAAATTGGAAACCCCAATGACGTACGGTAAAAATAAAAAATATCAAAGTGCCTGAAATGGTGCCTGAAAAAGTGCCTGAATTCGCAAGTGCCTGGTTTTAGGGAGACCCTTTGTTTCATACTTTCAGATGCTTTAATGAACTTGACATTTAGTAGGGTCCCTTGACAGATTGGATTAGTGACTTGAGTGTTTGGGAGTAGTTTTTTCTACCTGTTGTTGTAGTTTTTTTGTAGAATGTGCTTGAAACGGATAGGATTTATATATTTATCCTGGGTAGAGAATAGGGATCTCGTGTAGTTTCGTACCTAACGTACTTCTAGTGAGCGTAGCATAACAATTCTTTGATATGTCAATCCTAACCCCCATCTGATTACGCAATCCAAAACTTAAATCACTACGACATCACAATCACATCATAGAGCTTGCCAAATATACGCACGATCGACCGAAATGGCATTGGCGCCGACGATAAAGAACTGACTGACGTTATCGGTCTCTCTCCTATTGGAATCGTTCTTTATCGTCGGCGCCGATGCCATTTCGGGCGATCGTACGAGTATTTGGCAACCTCTATGACGTGATTGTGACGTCGTAGTGACGTAATTTTTGGATGGCGTAGTCAGGTGAGGGTTAGGATTGGCATGTCAAAAGATTGTTTTGCTACGCCTACTAGAAGTACGTTAGGTACGAAACTACACGAGACCCGAAAGAACTCAAACCCAAACACTCAAGTCACTAATCCAATCTGTCAAGGGACCCTACTAAATGTCAAGTTCATTAAAGCATCTGAAAGTATGAAACAAATACTGAAATAACTGGTCAACTATTCCTGTACCGTACCAGTATTCCCAATTGGCTGCTAACCATATATTAGTCCGGGTCTAGTATAGTTTAGTACCACAAGTACTTCCAGTGGGCGTAGCATTTTTGCATATGTTATTCCTAATCCCCACCTGACTATGTCATTCGAAAAAAAAAGGTCACTACGACGTCACCATTACGTCATACAGTCAACAGGCTTGCCAAAGTATAATTACGATCGTCCGAAATGGCATCTGCATACTTTGGTGGGCCTCATTACGTCACTGTGACGTCGAAATGACGTAATTTTTTGGTGACGTAGTCAGGTGGGGTTAGGATTGACATATGCAACAATTGTTGGGTCTCGTGTAGCTTTGTACCCAACGTACTTCTAGTGGGTGTAGCATAACAATTTTTTTACATGTCAATCCTAACCCCCACTGTGACGTCATAGTGACGTAATTTTTGGATGGTGTGGTCAGGAAGGAGGTTAGGATTGACACGTGAAAAAATTGTTATGCTTCGCCCACTAGAAGTACGTTAGGTACGAAACTACATGAGACCCAAATTGTTGAGCCAGGCCAACTAGAAGTGCATGTGGTACTAAACTATACCAGACCCGCTTCTTGTCGGGTTGCCAGTCCCTGTACTGGCAGACTGGTATGTGATTAGTTAGCCAGTGGCAAGCGTATTGCTAACGTTTAGCACCATGCACCGAGTCAAAAACATTAGCCGAATATCTCAAAAGTGAAGTGTCAGAGTGTGAAAGTAGATGATTGAGAAATTCTTCAATAACTAAATGACGTGCCTAGTTCTCATTCTTGCTAAGTCAAGTCTTGCCAAGTATAGCTTCTATTGTCCGAAATGGCATCTGCGCCGACGATACCGATCTCAATAACGCCAGCAGGCTTTCTCATATTGGGATCGTTATTTTTAAATCTTTAACCTCAAGTTGCATTCACTCATTTAACTTTCAACAAGGGTGTATTAAATAGAATGTGCAATGGAGAATCCGGGACATGCATATCTTTCCAAAATTAGAATCCTTTCTTTATATGGGTACATGTTCTGAACGTAAATCATGAAAAAATCTTTTGTTTTTGCAGTGGGTTATTATAGAAAACTCTACATTCTATTTTAACTCTGAAAATGGAAAAACCAAAATCAGTGAACGTTTGGCTCGGATCAGAACCTGGAATCCTAAAAGCCGTTGATCTTGTCGGAAAAGTTGCAACGAATTATTACGATCAATCAAATATCGGGAAAGAACAGGAAATTGTTTCAATGTGTCGGGATGGTAGTGGCGGCTCTAAGATTTACACGGGACATAAATGTGGCACAATAAGACAATTTGACTACAATACGGGGCAGTTTAACCCCCCAATTCCAATCCCCGAATTTGATACCTCGTCCGATGAGTTAGTAAGAATCTACAAACATGATGAATCCTTCGTTACTTGTACTACTAAAGGAAATTTCTTGGTTTGGAAAAATCAAGAAAATACCTCCGAAATTATACAAAACAGTAATTTAGGGCCTAATATCCATGATGTTGTCTTTAATAAAGATAGAAGTAAGTTTGCCTCCGGTGGTAAAGAAAACGCTTTAAAAGTTTTTGATTTTGAAAGTTTAGAAAACCCGATTTTTAAAGCGAAAAATGTTCCACATGACTGGTTACAACTCAGAGTCCCTATTTGGGTCACAGGAATTCGTTTTTTCGAAAATTCGTCCAAAATTGTAACATGTACCGGGAAAAGTCAAGTTAGATTGTATGATACTGCAGCTGAACAGCGAAGGCCGGTAATTGAAATGAAATTTGATGAATACCCGCTTACTGCTGTCTCTTTGACGCACAACGAGAATCAAGTTATAGCTGGAAACACCAGGGGTATGGTCGGAATGTTCGACTTACGAAAAAGGGGATTGGTTCGTTCTTTTAAAGGATTAGCGGGGGGTGTACGATGCCTCGAATGCCACCCTACATTGGATTATATTGCCTCGTGTGGTCTCGATAGATTTTTACGGATCCATAATATAAACACTGGTAAATTGGAATATAAAGTTTATTTGAAAGCGAGATTAAATTGTCTCATGTTCAGTGATCTTGATTTTATCGCTGATGCGCGAAAAGCCGCTGATGCAGAAAAAGAAGCGGAGCAAACTCGAAAACGTAAATTTGACAACGAAATTTTGGATGGGGAAGATGACACCTTGTGGCGAAAAATGAAAACTATTAATGACAATGATGACTCAGCAAATTCCGAAAGTGATGATGATGAACAAAATGATGAGTCATCATATTCTAGTGATGATTCTTCTTAACAATACCAGACAGTCTACCTTTGTTAGATTGTTTGTATGTATGGTTATTTGCTGTAAACTGTAACAGCATTTGTACCAAATGAGTATATGATTTGCAGAGGCACTAAACCAGGTGTCAGCAACCTTTTGTCGCTGGCGGGCCAAAATTAAGGTTGCAAGTCATTAGCGGGCCGCACATATTTTTAGAAAGTTGAAAATCCGATCGGATGGTACTTTTTATAATAAAAATCAAGCATCTCTCGAATAGAATATAGATTTATTCCCTCATTGCATCTCATAAAATTCCATTTGAATATTTTCAGCGCCATTGAACCCTTTGCATCAACTTTTCTGCGTTTTGTTGCCATTTGCCTAATTATTATAATTAAATTATATGCTCAATAAACGAGTAATTGTGAAATATATAATTGTTAGGTTATAATATAATTTGGTCTAAAGAATATATTCGTCAAACCGGATGTTTTATTACTATAATTTAGTGAAGCGTCGCAGGCCGGATTATAGTGTTATGCTAGCTTAAGACAGTTGTGCGACATGTACCTTTTCATGATTTTTTGTACAAGTCAAAATTAAACGACATCTGCTTACCATATGAATAGCGAAGACGGGGGCATAGCAAGTTCTGAAATTTTCTAATTGACAGGACTGTAACAGCTGGTGGAGATTTGGGTTTTCAATAGTCCTAAAGGTCTTAAAAGCTTGAATTGCTATGTATGATACAGGAATATGTTTTTTTTCCACAATTTAAAAGGGGGGTTCTGACCTGCGATATAATTCAACCATTAAGAGTGTTTTTTTATTCATTTTTCCTTCAACAATACTACTCTGATCGTTTATCTGACATGTATGAATCAAATTTGACTTATCTCAATTGAATTTTGAAATATTGTTATTCAAAACGAAATATATAAACTTGAACACACAAAGTCATTTTTTGATTGGTTCTCGTAACTGGTGCGATGGCTCAAGGGCATAGCCAGAACTTTCGAAGGGGTTATTCTGAAATTCCTAATTGCCAAGTTAGCCCGTAACAGTCGGTGTGTCTTTAAGAATCTTGAGTCTAAAAAAGGCTTCAAGCTACGAAAGATTTCTATGTGTGATTCTCATACAGATGCTATTTTTTGGGTCTCATGTAGTTTAGTACCTGACCTACTTCTAAGAGAGATGGCTGTTCTATTTCGGGTTCTCGTCTTGGATGACAGTTCGTATAGTTTGAAGGACAGTCGTAGTGACGTAATTTTTGGATGGTGTGGTCAGGTGGGGCTTAGGATTGACACATGAAAAAATTGTTATTCTACGCCCACTAGAAGTATGTTAGGTACGAAACTACATGAGACCCCTTTTTTTACATGTTTTGACCCCCCAAACCCCATTTGGCTTGCCTCTGATTTCCGTCCCCTCCCTCCTAAATTTCACTTATCGTGAGATATCAGTACATGCTTAAACACATGGCCATGTCAGAAGCGTGTAAAAAGTACTGCAATAATCTTGTCTCATCTAATTGTAAATTTGCTGGCACCTCGCTTGGCTGATATTCCGTAGAATTGACAGAAACAATTCGCTGATCATGAAAAATTTATTTTACACAAATTTGCATATCTGATGGTTGAAGCAAGAAATAAAATTTTAAAATGATAAATAAATTAATACAGATTTTCATTCTTGTGGCTAATTGAATAAATTAAATTCTTTGTATTGAAAGTTTCAACCAGTGGTTCTCAAAGTTGATTGATCGGGGGGGGGGGGCAAAATCAAAAGGATATCAGGTCCTTGTCAGAAGCGTACAACAGAAAAAAATACTGCAAGTCTCATGTATTTTAATTTTGCTTGACTCGTATTCCCAGAGAGTTGCCAACAACAGTTCGCTGATCATGAAAAATTAATTTCACACATATCTGATGGTTGAAGCAAGAAATAAAATTTTGAAATGATAAATAAATAATACAGATTTTCATTCTTGTGGCATGATTGAATAAATTAAATTCTTTGTATTGAACGTTAAAGAAGTGGTTCCCAAATTAATTGACCGGGGACAAAATTAGAAGCGTAAGAATATTCGCTGGCCGGGAGAAGGGAGCACCCGCAAAGGCGCTTCTTGTATGTGATCCTAATACCATTACGTATAATTAAGATCCAGTATAATTGAATTGTTAAGAATATACTCGATAATGATGTAACTAGGGTTGCCATACCGTCCGGAATTTAGGGTTAAATTTTGCGTCCGGGAAGAATTTAAAAAATGCTCAAATGTCCGGAATCCGGAATTTTACTGCATCTGCAATCGTACTGTGCACACTGCTAATACAGAACATTGTTATTTCGTACCGTGCGCATATTTTTTTAATAGAGGACATGAAATTAGTCATGGACTGTCCGGAATTTTGCTTTTTCAAATGACCCTAGATGTAACAATATTGGCGATATCTAGAATGTAAATTGACAGTTAAAGTGTAAAAGGTACCATAATGGGCCACAGTTAAGCATTCTAATATAATAAGTATATTGAAAAATGAAGTAAATATATGAACCACTGAAAGAATTTTGTTTTGTGAGTTTATTGGGGTGCTGTGTCAGGTTCAAAATCCCATGACCTCCACATCGGTGAAGGTTATTATATATTAGATCAGGGGTGGGCGCGGCGGTGTGGCTCAACGGGCTAAGCGTTAGGAATACGCTCGCCACCGCACCTCTAATTACTCTGCGTGGGTTCGCAGGTTCGAATCCCATGCAGGGATGGTTATGTGCGAGAGGATTGCTGGGCTCCTCACCGTCGTTGGGTGGTTCGTTACGGCTTCCTCCACCACCAAGTCCATGCTTCCAAAAACAAACAATACAGTAAAAACTAATCCCATACCCGACTTGAAATGGTAACCGGACGAGAGGCCGTGGTTCGCCATATGGATAAGCCGTCTTATCGGCTTTCCTCTCCCCCGGGATAAATATGTAAATCCTATCCTAACTTTTAATACAGGAGGGCCAGATAGAAATAACTGGGTGAAACAGCGGGCCACACCTTTATTTAACATAGGCTATCCAGCAGTTGCAACTTGCAAGCACAAAAATTTTGGTTATTGATCTTTGGCCATGCGTTGTTTGCATAAGCTAGCTGTTGAGGCATTGTGAAGTTATAGGCATGCCAGATAATAAATTGTACCCAGTACTCGGCACTTCTCAGCGGGCTGCACAATTTTTCCTTGTGGGCGGCAGGTTCCACACACCTGTATTCGATAGCTAATAATGAACTGGAAAGATTCTGGCTTTGAAAGCGTGAAGTGTCTCTTTGGGGTCATGGCAATATTGAGGACTTCTCGTGGCACCCAATAGGTGCCTCATAAGTCTGTTGAATTGATCATAATTTAGGGCACTTCTACTATGATCCATATTTGGTCTTATTTTATTTTGGCAATTCGAGACCACAGGAAACAACGATACAAAACAATAAATTAAATCAGAGGGCGTGAGAGTCAAATGAATACAGACAGCCTTTGCAATACATACCAGCGCCTATGTACAGATTTATACCGCTTTCTTGAGGGTTGGTCTGAGCTATGACTGATACAAATTAGGGTTGGGGTCCTGGAATGAGAGCAACTAGCAATTTTAGCGGCCAAGTTGATCGAATTATTTTTTCATTGTCATAATTTTCTAATACTTGAAACAAATGAAAAATCTATCTTTTTCAGCAAATATAGGATGCCCATAAAGTCTTAAAAAATTTTGAAATTGTGGAGAGAATTTATCGATACCATATATTGTTTTGGCCCTCACAGATATATTAAATAAAGTAAAAATACTTGAACAATTACTGATTAAAAAACAACAAACATGGTTAAGGTATATTGAGAAATGACTTCATAACAAAATTGAAATTGTGGAGGGACTTTATTGTATATATATATTGATTCAACACCTTCAAATCATATTTTATATTAAAAGTTAACTATTAAAAATTTTTAAATCCTTCGCATCATGACTTTGAATCATGTTACCATAAAACTGCATTTGGGATGATGTTTCATGGTAGCGGTCATACCAAAATATTTGGAAAGTGAAAAATGAAGCTACGGAGCTAGAGCCACTCTGGCCCTGCTACAAATTAACCAGTGGTGGGATTCAGCCGGTTCGCACCGGTTCTATGGAACCGTCTCACAGAATTTTATGAGATCAGCAAACCGGTTAGCATTACTGGTTACTGTCAATGACTTTTTGTAACAGAACCGGGTGAAAAATATGACTTTTGTGATGGAACCGGCTGACAAAAAAATTGAATCTCACCACTGAAATTACCTTATGGAAGAATACCATTTCTATGGACATCTCAAACTGTAAGACGTACCTTAATAATAAGAAGAATAAAACATTTTAAAAACATTTTGGTCAATTAATCTCAATAAAGCGAATGATGACTTCAGAAATTGTCTTTGAAGAGTTCTATAATTGAGTTACTGGAACATCTTTTTCTACATTCTCGTAAGCTCGATATTCTGAAAGAAAAGAGTAACGGTCAAACACAGGCGTTTTAACGACATGCCAGCAAAAATAAAAGAAACAATAACGTATTTGTGTTCAATGAGAAATAAAGGGTGTCCATGAAGTCTCAAATTTTTTAAAATTGCAAAGGGAGTTCATCTATACCATATGTTGTTTTAGACCCCACAGATGTATTAAATGAAGCAAAAACACTTGAACAATTACTGATTAAAAACAACGAAGCTGGTTGAGATATGTTGAGAACTGACTTCATAACAAAATTGTAAAGGGACTTTATGGCAAAACGGGGAAAGATTTATCGCGGCTACAATAGCAAAAAAACATGTATTTTTGTCCAGGTGAGCGCTTTTTCAAATATAAGCCTGTCGGATTAAGATTTTAACTCTATGAGGGAAAATCTGAGTTTTGACACAGGCCACACTGAATGGATTAGCGGCTCGGGTGGTGGCCGGCAGGTCGCCTGTTGCACACCCCTGGTCTTAAGTGAATAACTGTTAGATCAGCGGTTCCCAAACTTTTTGTTCCTGTGGGGCCAAATTATTAGAAAAAAACTCACGGCGTTCCTACACAAAGAATAATTGCTGCTTTTAAATGACACTCAATTTTGTGATTTTTAATGTGTACTTTATGTTTTTTAACGTTTGTAAACATGTAGGCCCGATGGATTAATAGCAAAAGCTCATCTCTGCCTGATTTTTCTTCGAAATGCTTTGGGAACCGCTGTGCTAGACCATTCCCATAACCAACATTGACTAGTAACTGAACGAGAGGCCGTGGTTCGCCATATGCATCAGCCAGTTTTTTCAGCTTTCCTCCCATCCAGGCTACATATCAGAACTCAAATCTACCTGTTTTATCTTCAGGAACATCTTCCTTCATCTCCATTCCCCCGTTGTCATAATAAGTGTTCCCATTTGATGGAGAATATTTCGTTTTTTCTTGTTTTGTTTCATAGTCTTCAGAAGACTAAACCAAAAATACAATGTCAGAAGAACAAAGTCTATTCCAATGTACATTCCATAATGTTTTTCTACACCAGTGGCGTTGCCAGGAATGTTCAAAGGATGCACCAAGATGGCGTATAACCTGAACCCTAACCTGGTACACATACTATGTTCCGGTTGTGCGCCATCTTGGCCACAGTTTGAAATATAATGTTGCAAATGTGCAAGAATGGGATTTTACTGCGCGAATGGTCAGTTGTGCACTTCAGAGGAAACCTTGATTAGGATCCTTAAGTACCAGTAGCTGCTTGTAGAAAGCTTTGTTCTGAATGAAGGCGTATGAGTGTCTCATAAAATATCAACTTATAGGCTTTCCTCCCAGAAAGTAAATACTTACAATATCATTTCCTTTATTCTTTTCATTAAAATGCATCACTGCGGCAAAATATATGACAGCAACAACTAAGACTGATCCAACAATGCAGAAAACGATTTGAGTGATCGCAAATGATTCTCCTGGTTGGACTAAGTACCTGTGAGGAGAGTTTCAGTAGATAAGATTCAGGATTTACATATTTATCCCGGAGAAGAGGAAAGCCGATTTTACGGCTTATACATATGGCGAACCACGTCCTCTCACCCGGTTACCATTCCAAGTCGGGTATGGGATTAGTTATATTGTTTGTTTTCGGAAGCATGGACTTAGTGGTGGAGGAAGACGTAACCGACCAGCGGTTACGTGAACCCCCCAACGGCGGCGAGGAGTCAAGCAATCCTTTCGCACATAACCATCCCGCATGGGATTCGAACATGCAAACCCACGCAGAGTAATTAGAGGTGCGGTGGCGAGCGTATTCCTAACGCTTAGCACGATGAGCCGCGCAATAATGCATTATTGGAATAGAATCACTGCTAGAGTTGGCTTGTTAGTGCTGGCTATAAGTAGGCTTACCATATATACAAAACAAATAACCGGGACATTGCAGGTTATACAAATCTTGGGTCAATTCCGATGCTTAGTAATATTAAACCCATTCAAATATCAGTAATATATTCAAATCATTGGAAAACTTGCACTTGAGAATTGAAAAAAAAAATGGACCTCCTGAAGTATGTGCACTAAGATGGCGCACAACCTGAACTCAGGCTGTGTAACAGGTTAAGGTTCAGGTTGTGCGACATCTTGGTGTGCATACTTCAGAAGTACCAAAAAAATTGGTATTAATATTAAATAAAAATAAGTAAAACTGCCATACTGAATGACCGAGACATTTGAGTCTACTGGACTGGATGCCGGAACATCTTATCAAAATTGGGACTTTCCCGGCTAAACCGGGACGTATGGTTAGCTCAGGTATAAAGTTTTCGTCACTGTTCTTTCAAGCCTGAAGTCGACTCAATCCTGGAGTCTCATTGGCAATCAGACAAGCCTCCACTTATGCATAAATAGCTACCAGAAACCATAATCTTTTGATCTTTAGCTTGTGACACAAATACTCTCACAACAAGGTCATTGTAGCCTACTCACCTGTACATAGAAGCTGCGTCATCGTCACTCACAATGTACGATTCGTTCAACCACAGAATCGGGAAAACATAATACATGTCTGGGAATTTGTTCATGATGCTAAAAAGTAAAAAATATATTTAGACTCGGCAGTGTCGAACTTTGGCGTATGCAACAGCGACGTAGCCAAGAATTTTCAAAGAGGGGAGAGGGGTTCTGTAATTTCTAATTACCAATTAGACCATATCTGCTAGCGGGTCTGGCGGAAAAACGTGAGTTTATTAAGACTCTCAAAGATCTAAATCTCAAGCTACGAAAAATTGCTATGCATGATACAGAAATTGTTTTTGGATTTTAAAAAGGTGGGCGAGGAGGGGGGGTTGCGACTCTGAAATCTCCATGGGTACATCTTCTGGTATGCAAGTCTTTTCCAATAGGCTGTTTGAAATGCTCAGCAAACTCAAAAAATTTTATTTCACAATTGAATTTATATGAAATTCCAACTCCCGACTCTGGGATATTCCAAATTTCAATCCACTGGTAGTTTGAAAGTACACGTGCAGCTCTGCTTATTTGGTCGCTTCCGTAGTATGTGAACCAAGATGGCAGACACCGGAACATAGTATATGTACCAGGTTAGGGTTAGGCCATAATTTTATTTCAATATTTTTTATATTAGTTCTATTACGTGTTCAGGGACTAGCCAAGTGACTCCCGTAGTATTTGTACCTAAAATTATGGCCTAAGCTAACCTCAACCTGTACACATACTACGTTTCATGGTCCGACATCTTGGTTCACATACTACGGGAGTACCCTTATTTGTCATTTCTAAAAATGAGAGAGAATAAATACAAACTTACTCATAATGTTCAAATGGCATCATGTACATGTTAATTTGCAACCTTTTGTCAGCTCTGATACAGATCCCTGTGCTCTGAAAACAGCAAATAGAACATGTTCGGACATCGCGCTTAGCATTAGGATTACGCTCGCCACCACACCTCTGATTAACCTGCATGGGTTCGCAGGCTTGAATCTCATGAGGGGTTGATTATGTGCGAGAGTATTGCCGGACTCCTCGCCGCTATGGGTTGCTTTACGTACGCTGTAGGTCGGATACGACTTTCTACACCATAAAGTCAATGCATTTGGAAACAGATAACTGGTAAACTAACCCATACCCGACATGGACTGTTAACTGGATGAGAGGCCGTGGTTCAACATATGCTCAAGCCCTCTTATCGACTTTCCTCTCCTCCAGGATAAATATGAAAATCTTATCCTATGTTGAATTCATGTAGAATCTGAGATTGGGAAAGTCGCTTTTTATCCAGGACATATGGGAAGCCTATATGACAGTGGTTACAACAATCTTTGAATGTAATTATTTGTGCCGATTGTAAGGTGTGTATCACTGTAAGACCTCACTACTGCAATCTCCATGGTTACCGAGTTAGTGGTGTTTGGAGTCATTTTTATTTTGTTGAAGCGAGCACCTGCTGGCTATAGCAGATCGCATCGAGGTATTTTAAGGTTTTTCAATTAACATACATAGTTAAGACTTTTTATTTAACAGCTTATGTTTATAATTGATTGCAATTTGTATGTCTTGCGCCTATTTACAGTATAGTGGAAAAATAAAATATTGATTACTGATGTAAAAACATAAAAGAACTCACAGGTTCATAAACTAAAGGAGTGGCATGATCATCTTCATTTGGTTCCAAGCCTTCAACAAAATCTAGATAATATTCTGCGTACAAAAAGTGAGGTGACGTCATGAAGATTGGGGCACCTGAGAAAATAAAATTGGTCATTTTATAATTGGGAAAAGGAAAACTAATAAGACCGTGTGTAATATTCAAAGGCTTGAATCCAAATAACACAGGCTTCAATTGCTCACAGAATATATTATATTGCATGAAAGTAAATAGAAATACAACATACGTCCGTCGCTCACATAGATTAGTTCTAGAATGTTCTATCATGCGGCCTAAACTAGATCACTAGGTGTCCTCATATTATTATGTCATAGACCAAATATAAGACATAAAATATAGCAGTATTTCATGGAAATTACACCGTGTACCCATGGAGTTTGACATATTTCTATTCTATTTAAGTCTTCATTTCAGACAGCATAGGCATGACAGTGGGGGCATGTCATAATAGACAAGAAATAACATAGGTAATAAGGCAATAGGTAATAACACTGATATGACATACAAATTAAATTTCTTATACATTTACAAAAGGGGGTTCCAACCCATAAAATGGCTATCCATAGAGAGGTACAATGGCAAGTGTGTTCGCAATGTTTAGCACTATGTGCCTCATCTTCTTACCATATAAGCATGAAGAAAGTGGCAATCCTCCGCTGTGTTGACAGACATCCAAACTGAGATCAGGACACCAACATTCATTGGGTTCATAAGTACTAGGCGCTTCGAATAATTGTCGCGGGATTCTGTATTCCCATCCTGGTACGCCTTTAATGTTCACTTCTTCATAGAATTCAGCATACATGGACCTGAAAATTTGAAATGACATTTTTTATGTATTAAAGTTCTTACATTCAAAATTAATCGGTTCAGAAAGTTGGGGTGCTCCCGTTGTATGTGTACCAAGATGGTGCACAACCTGAACATAATATGTGTATCAGGTTAGGGTTATCAGGTTGTATACCTCGGTGCACATACTACGGGAGTTACAAAGTTTGTGCTTCGTTCTGAAGCAGGGTGGTGCAAGTTGCAAGATTGAGAAGCCACAAAAATTTTTGAGAAGGCCTTGCGGGCGCATTCAGGAAAACTCAAAAGTGAACAAAAAACACTACAAGATTAGTTACTACATGGTCTCCGCTTGAAAATAGAGGTAAGTTTTTATTGAAATAAAGGCACAAAATGTCTCTCAAGATAAGGAGTTGCTTGATGCGAGCTTACACGGTGTGAAATTGAGATGAAAACAGTGACTCATCTCATCCCAAATTGCCTTTCTCCTTATTGCTCCAAGCAAACATACACTCATTATCATTATTTTTATAAAACAAGCACACGTACGGCTGTCTTGACATGCATAGCCTCTCGAATTTCACAGGACGTCATTCCCATACCGGCACCGCCTTATTTCGAACAATAATATTTTGAAGGAATTCTAGTATGAGAGGAAGCGGCGCTCCGGGAGTATGTGTACCAAGATGACGCACAACCTGAACCCTAACCTGGTACACATACTATGTTCAGGTTGTGCGCCATCTTGGTACACATACTTCGAGAGCACCGAAGAATGAAGGTACCTGTTAATTATTTTGGCATTACTCGCACAAGGTGATTACTGCGTTAAAATGGTAAAAAGTTAAAAATGCAGATAAAACTTCACACATACCTACAAATATCATCCACAAATATATACATTGTTTCATCTTTATTCATAAAAGCTGGCATAGTTGTTCCATCTAAATGTGAAATGCATTCAGTGAATGAGTATGTGTACCATGTTAGGGTTAGGCCATAATTTTATTCCAATTTTTTTATTTTAGTTCTATTGGGAGTTCGGGGACTGTCTGTGTTTGCCAAGTGAATATCCCCATGCCCATAGGTTTCAGTCCCTTCACACAACTTGATGTAAAATAGGCGAACAAAATTAGTTACCTCCATATTTGTACACTCTTCTGGAGCGCCAAATTATCATCTGGTGGGGATAATTAAAAGTGAGATAATTGCTATACTCAGTATGCTCCCAAGAATATTCATTATATAAGGGAGTTCAACTTTAGATGGTTGTAGTCAACGTTCCCTCTTAAGCTGTGCAGCTGGCCGAGAATCCCCGCGCGGTACTTTCGTTCCGCGCGGTACTTTCGTTCTGCCGCGCACTGGAGTTTATAAAATAAATTCTGTGTTCGTTTAAAATGTTTCTAATTTTCCGCGCTGACCTTTTTTTTGAGCTCACATGGCCTTCTTTTCCGAGCATGTAAGCAAGCTCTTAGAGGGAACGTTGATGGTAGTTATTTTGCTATAACACTATTTTCATTCTACAGGAATGTGTTATATATTTGACTAACCATCTGTACTGCTATATCCCTTTTCTGGATATTTAAATACAATTTTATTCAAACTTGCGCTGATTATTTGGTTTCTGCGAGACTAACTACTTAACCTTCTTCTATGCTTTTGTGCCGGCGAATCCGTATGCATATATTGCAAGGATGCTGTAGCAAGAGTAAAGATAACTATCTTAAGTGATACAAGAGTCTTGCCGCACACTAACACAAATATATTTCTGTAACGTTTCGTCTGACAACGGTCAGACTTTTCATACATAGTTGAACTATGTACGCCTGTACGGTATGTCTGAAGAAGTCTGACCGTTGTCAGACGAAACGTTACAGAAATATATTTGTGTTAGTGTGCAGCAAGATTCTTGAATCACTTAATTTTATTCAAGTTAGGAATTAAGGTGTGGTGTCACACCTCTAAATTAGAGGTGGGAGGGGCGTTCCAAAAATTTAAGAAGGTTTTTCACCTTGTGTAGTAGGGAAATTAATGGCTGTACTCTTCATTGTCAGCGGCTGGTCAGACACCAATCGAATACAAGAACATCTGGTTAAATTATTTCCAATCACTTAGTTTACATAGTTCCATCTTAAATTTTCATTTCTGGGTCAGGTATTGAGTTCGGGTCTTTAACTTGTTTTCAATTTCACTACTAGAGCCACTGATACTAATAAACACTCACCGGGGCTCCCGAAGTATGCGAACCAAGATGGCGGACATCGGAATGTAATATGTGTACTAGGTTAGAGTTAGGACATAATTTTAGGTATAAATACTACGGGAGGCTCTTGGCTAGTCTTCGAACTGATAATAGGACTGAAATAAGGAAAACTGGAAAAAAATTATCGCCTAACCCTAACCTGTTACCCATGTTACGTTCCGATGTCCGCCATCTTGGTTCGCATACTTCGGGAGCCCCCACTCACCTGTTCCATTTATCATGTTGCATTCTTCTCCAAACCAGAAATCAAGTTCCCTGAGAAGCAAAAAACGTGGCATGATCAAAAGATAACTTAGCATTCTGACACAGACATGTTTCCCCACATACATAATTTCTTCTATTTTAAGAGTGAAATTCGCAAGCATATGCGGGAACCAGGGGCATAGCTGGGAGGGGGATGGGGTGAGGAAATTTTACAATACATAGGAAATTTTAGTAGCATGAAATTTGAAATGCTGCTTGGACCCTTAAGACCCATTACCCGCCTGTTGGACCCCCCCCCCCCCCCCCAACTCTTTAAAATTGTTGGCCCTTGTAGGACCCGAAATCTATGTTCAGTGGTATATTCCAAATTATAAGAATAATCTCCCTTTTGTATGACACATACCAACAACGGTTCCATTACATTTGAACCCACGTACATTTGAACCCATGACAATTGCACCTGTATACTATTGCACCTATGGAATTTTTTTTGTTTTTCGGATAGTTGAACCCATACTAACCCTAACCCATGGGTTTTAGCACCCGCATATAGATTGAACCCGTGGATATACGCATGGGTTCAAATGTACATGGGTTCAAATGTACGGTCACCACCAACAACATGCAGTGGTGTATTTAGGGTGTGTCAAACTTGTGTGTGCCAAGGCAACCGTTCTGAAAGCGGTGCCAACGTATAAGTATCTCAATCCGATAATAATTGTTAATAATTTTCAGTAACCGATCAAGGAGGGGTGAAATTTTTAAACTTTGCAAAGTGTGCCAGTTCACACAAATACGCCATCAACAACATGTACATGTTCAATAAAAGCAAACATAATATATATTTAATTATATTTAAACAATATACATGTATTAATATAGACCAGGGTAGTCCAAACCCAGGCCCGCTGCTCCATTATCTGTGGCCCGCGTCGCATTGGCGGGAGGGTAAAAAAAACTCATTTGGTGTTGTTTCGTCATAAAAAAATTTTTTTTGCAAGTTTTAGTGAGTTTTTGCATGTTTTAGCTTGATAAATGACAAATAATGGAAAGCGTTTGTTTTGTATTGCACTGTTTACATATTCTTGACACTATTGTGGCCCGCGAGGTCGACAACCTTGGACGATCCTGATATAGACTCTGGAATTTGTATGACAACTTGCAGAACCCCTGGACAGTACTGGTGAAACCCTAAGGTGCCGTGGAGACCAGGTTAAAAATCACCGCTCTATTTCCCTCACTCTGATTTTGGAGCCAAAATAATCTTAGTAAATATGGGGAGGAGATTTTACCTGATGTCATTATAAGCAATGAGCTTGTTCATTAAGAGGTAACTCTCCTTCCCTGTGTAGATCGTATAGTTGTACCATCCTGCGGAGTTATTCATCTAAAAGTAAAAAATATTTGAATTAACATGACATTAACATTGGTATAAAGCAGCAATACCAAGCCGGGAGCCACAGGGCAGTTGGAAGGGGGCCACAATGCTAGGCGCAAAACTGATCCTATTTTCCACTTTACAGGAAAACTTTCCGTTCTTCCTAGTTTCATTGCTTGATAAGGTTATTTCACAGAGTGTTTTCACTTTCTTGTACATGAATTGTTTGAACATAATGAGATTTGGAAACTACCAATCAAAAGAACACTATAAATACCACTGGAATGATAGGATAGGATTTACATATTTATCCCGGGGGAGAGGAAAGCCTTTCCAAGTCGGGTATGGGATTAGTTTTTTACTGTATTTTTTGTTTTTTTCGGAAGCATAGACTTGGTGGTGGAGGAAGCCGTAACCGACCAGCGGTTACGTGAACCACCCAACGACGGCAAGGAGTCCAGCAATCCTCTCGCACATAACCATCCCTGCATGGGATTCGAACCTGCGAACCCACGCAGAGTAATTAGAGGTGCGGTGGCGAGTGTATTCCTAACGCTTAGCCCGTTGAGCCACACCGCCGCGCCATGTCAAACAGGCACTCCGTCCGGAAGGGGGCCACAACCAATAAAAAGTTGGGAACCACTGGTATAGGGGTATAACCCATAGAAAAAGAATTCAGATTATTTTGAACATATTCTAGAGCAGTGGTGCCAAACCTTTTCACAAGCAATCAAAATTGAAAAAAAAAAATAAAAATTAAGGTATATGATTCAGGAATATGCTAAAATACTAAACAAGAGAGTGCTTTTATGGCAGCAAAATTAAATTAATGAAATGAAACAAGCATTTTTACAGAACATTTATTTTCCCATGAATCACGTCAAAGTGAGGAAGCGTTGGTTTGCCATCAACGAGTTTTTGAAATAGTGGCATGTCGGGGCTCCCGAAGTATGCGAACCAAGATGGCGGACATCGGAATGTAATATGTGTACTAGGTTAGGGTTAGGCCATAATTTTAGGTATAAATACCACGGGAGGCTCTTGGCTAGTCTTCGAACTGATAATAGGACTAAAATAAGTAAAATTGGAAAAAAATTATCGCCTAACCCTAACCTGTTACCCATGTTACGTTCCGATGTCCGCCATCTTGGTTCGCATACTTAGGGAGCACCGGCATGTCTCTAAGCAAAATAGATGCTACAAATATTATACACTGGAATACTTCCCAGATATGCAATTACCGGTACTAGCAACACTTCAACACTAGACATAAAATAAAATTAACTAAAAAATGAAGTAGTTTGGGACTCGGCTCGTAGTTTGGGAAACGCTATTCTAGATAGAAGAATACTTTTGTGCAAGGCGTCCTGTATTACTGAAACTTTGGGTACAATCATACTGAAAAAAAGTTTCAAGTGTTAAATAAATTTTCTTCATTTTCAATTAAGACATTTTCAGGTCACCCTGTAGTTCAATCAACACCCAATAGCCAATAGGACGCACCCACTTTGCATAGATTGAAGACAATACACTGTGCACATACATACAATGCATAGATATCATAGGGTTGCCATACCGTCCTGAAAATCCCGGACATGTCCGGAATTTAGGGTTAAATTTTGCGTCCGGGAAGAATTTAAAAAATGATCAAATGTCCGGAATTCAGAATTTTACTGCATCTGCAATCGTACTGTGCACACTGCTCATACAGAACATTGTTATTTCGTACCTACGCATATTTTTTACTACGAGGTCATGAAAAAAGTCATGCACTGTCCGGAATTTTGCTTTTTCAAATATGGTGACCCCAAGATATCAAGACACAAGCAAACACATATTGTTTGTTCACAATGTGTTATGTCATGCTTTAACCGAATGAATGATTTCTTTTTGTAACATTGTAGGGGTAGAAATGAGTTTATTATTAAATGTTTTTAAAACTAAAGAAGGAATTCTGACATACCTGACTCAAATATATGGAAAACCATAGCTCTTAGAATATGGCTTAGGGTAGCGGTTCCCAAACTTTTTGTTCATGGAAAAGGAAAATCAGTGTCCGCGTAGCATTTTGATCCCCTCCGACTGCGCAGTGGCCCCCATGAGAAGCCACAGGCCCATAGTTAGGAGCCGCTGCTCTAAATATTGATATCTTACGTGAAGACAAAAAAATCTATAATCATTATGTGACATTTTGGCTTCTTGCTCAGTGACTTGTTATGTGCAAAAATATAATTTTAGACTGTTTTTTGGGGGTTACCCTGTACTTTCCCACTTTAGCTTAAGCCCACCTAACTTGCTACGTCTGAACGTTGCTTTGAGCCAGTAGTTCTCAACCTTTTTTCTCTGTGCCCCACTTTTGTTGCACAAAATATTTTGTGATTATTAACTTACTCATGCAAAGGAAAAACTACAAAAAAACACAAAAAATTTCTTCCCGCAAAAATAAAAACCTCCACTTTAATAGTTAAAATGAAAAATACCACTCAGTGGCTAAAACAGTGTTATCGCTATTTCTAATCAACGTTCCCTCTAAGCTGCGAGGCCGCAAAGCTTGCCGAGAATCCCTGCGCAGTACTTTCGTTCTGCCGCGCACTGCATAAGTATTGACAATTCTTTGATCGTTCAAAATGTTGTGCTCTTTTCTATTTTTTGTAAGTTTCCGCGCAGACCTTTTTTTTGGAGCTCAAACGGCATTCTATTCCGCGCAACTAAGCAAGCTCTTAGAGGGAACGTTGTTCCTAATAAAACCAAATTTAACTAATTTATCAATAATATCCAATTTTGAATAGGCTTGTGGCCCTTCTAAAGATGTTCCTGTGGCCCAGTAGTGGGCCATTGCCAACTTGTTGAAAACTGGTGCAATAAGCAAATTTGTACAAAATATTACAAAAATAACTCACCGTTGAAAAAAGTCCAAAAGTCTCTGGCAAATCTCCCTCAGGTAAGCCTTCAATGGGAAGCAATTCGATCGTGTTGACTATAAGAGATAAAAGTTCGTCATGGAAACCGAACAAAAGTTCTCCGACTGTTTTTGTAAAAAGTAGCTCCGAACCGGCGTCGTTGATCATTTTATTTACGGTTCTTCGCAAAACTCTTGCGGTCGTGTCATTGAGCGGCACTGTTGCTATCCAGTATTCCACAATTGATGGAACAGCCTGAAAATGTAGACAAAAGTGTTTCTTAGCAGTTTAATTTACTCAAGTCGGACTCGAGTACCATTTATCAGAGGTTAGCTAAATAAAATAACTCGTCCTAGAGCTGGATATTTGCAAATACCTGATCGAATCGAATCTCGAATACTTCAATTATAAGTACTCCCGTAGTATGTGTATCAGGTTTGGATTATGCTATAATTTTATTCCGATTTTCCTTATATTAGTTGTATTACGAGTTCGGGGACTGCCTGTGTTAGCGAAGTGAATATATCCCCCTGCCCATAGGTTTCAGTCCCTTTACACAACTTGATTGATGTAAAGTAGGCGAACAAAAACAGCATATTACTAATCGTGGCTGCTTATACAGTGCCTTGTTTAGAGTGAAATGCATGAAATAGCATCATATTAAAATAATGAATCCTGTTCATATCAGTTGTTGCTTGCACAGCACCACATTCGTATACGATAATCATATTTATCACGAGAGAGAGAACAGTCGATAGGACGGCCTAATCATCAGCCAAACCGTGGCCTCGCATGCAGTGACCATTCATGCCTCAGGACTGTACTAGCAGAATCCTAGAGTGCCGCAGAACCCTGGCTGAGAATCCCTGGGATTAAGGATAAAAAATGGGAAATCCTGACTTACAGTTGCAATTATATTTACGGTTGTGACCAAGTCATCTTCACTCCCGCTTGACAATGAAGGTTCAAAGTAGTATTTGGCTGTTGATCGGTATCTTAGCTCTTCTGGTTCTGTGTCCAGAAATTCCATCTGGTCTTTCTTTTGAAATTCTCTGAGAAAGAAGATCATTTCAATTTTGTTAAAATGGAATAGACATTATTACATTGACAATATAATTATTTAGGTCAGTCGAACCATGGATGGATATTGGTTCCGAATCTGTCTGGTTTTAACCATGTTTTGTTTTAGCCATGTCTGGTTTTCACCAAGTTTGGTTTTGGTCATGTCTAGTTTAATGCATCTTCGGTTTTGATCATTTCTGGTATTGAACATGTTTGGTTTTGACCATATCTGGTTTTAACCATGTTCGGTTTGACCATGTATGGTTTTGACCATGTTTGGTTTTGACCTTGTTTGGTTTTAACCATGTTTGGTTTTGACTATGTTTGATTTCGATCATATTCGGGTTTGACCTTGCATGGTTTCAACCATGTCTGGTTTGACCATGTCCGGTTTTAACCATGTCCAGTTTTAACCAGATCGTCTTGACCATGTCTGGTCCTAACCATGACCGACTTTGACTATGGCTGGTTGCGACCATGTTTGGTTCTGACCGTGTCTGGTTTGACCATGTTCGATTATGACCTTGTATGGTTTCGACCATGTCCGGTTTTAACCATGTCCAGTTTTAACCAGACCGGTTTGACCATGCTAACGCTTAGCACAATGCACCAAACGTCGTAAAAACTAATACACTTACTTATACACATAAGGCCCAAGCTCTTGAAAGTGTGGTTTAATGTAAGTACCATTCTCCGCTCCTGCAAGATATTCTTTGGGATTCGTACAATTGAAGACGTACAATTCAAAATACAATGGCGGAGGTGCTGACCATGCTGCATAAGCATCTGTGTTGTTTGCAATAACAGATTCCTGGAATAGTTAAGAAAACATATCGTAAGCTTTGCTAAGTATTAGGTTAATTGACGGTAGATAATAGATATGGGTATATACCAACTCTCTCTTTGTTGAAATATAATCTTTTATAAAAAACGCTGTCCCCGCCTAAGATACACAGAATAGGAGAAAATAGATCTAAAATGACTATTGTGGGTTGTCTCCTCTTAGACAAAATAAAAAACGGATGAGAAAATCGGATACCTAAATATAACAATCCCCTTTCGGCGCAATGCCCTAGCGGTTACAGCATCCTATACTATATAGAACTATATCCAACCACCACCCTCAGACAATTGCCCAACCTGAAAGATTCTGATCTTCCAAAAAAATAGAAGCTCTTGACATATAAGTGTCTGATTGAGACCTCCAGAAGTATGTGCATCAAGATGGCGCACAACCTGAACCCTCTGATTGTAGAGGGTCTTGCTACGAGCGAAAAGCTTCGTTCGCAGAGCACAAACAATTTTGTTTCCTTTATCTCCCGTTTTTAGACTGCTTGTGTAACGAATGTGAAATATAACTATGGATTCAATGTTATTTACCACCTTTGTATTATTAACATGTTTAATTGAATATAAATAGGTTATTTTAGCAAATCTCCCTGGAGGTGATTTATATATCACTATGATGAATATAGTGCCAATCGATCTTGTACTTTTACAACAACGGTGCACAAACTGCGGCCGTCGTGGAAAAATAATGCGGCCGTCCACATACAAAATCCTATGAACAAAAAACAGAAAAAAAGTTCAAACTGGCGTATATTTCAAAATTGTGCAACCATTATGCAACTTGCTGCAATATATCTGCTCAAGAATAGGTCCAGCAAAAAGAAAAATCCGTTTGAAATGCGAATATTATACTTCCAAGTAATCCTACATACTTCATAATTGGGCAGACTGCACTTCGCATGGGTCAAATACGCGGTTATGACGTCATGAAAGACAAAAAAATAATTTTTGCGCGCCTTCGGCGCACTCATCAACTCCCTGGAAGCCGTATTGAATACAAATAAATGCAATGTGGCCGCCAATGGCAAAAAGGTTGTGCACCCTTGCTTTACAATATACATTGTCATTACAAGCTATTGTGTTCGTATTGACCTCTGAAGGAGTCAATTGGGGTGTACTCTTCTAACGTACGTACAGTTATAGTACGGAGGTAACGACAATACGACATACAGTGGGTTGGATCATCTACCCCTACAGTTCTACTGTACTCATCAAAGCAGTAACTTACCCTTTTGACAATATTCTCGTACACGGTGTCGAATATAAACACCAACATTCCTCCCAGAATCACAAGTATCGCTCCAATAATCCCAGCTGTGATTAGACCACATTCCCGGGTGCAGCAACAATTCTTCTGCTTTGATTTTGACATGTTTATTTTTATAAAAATACGGGAATTTAAAAAACTGCTATATTGGAGAAAATTGAAAGTATTTTAATGAAGTTTTAATAATGGTGTTGTTGCTTTCGGCGACACTTCTCGAAAAGTATTAATCTCCTAATCCTTCAAGGATAAAGAAGATATTAAAACCTCGGGTATCGCTAATTAGTAATCAATTTGGATACCCGCGGGCCGCGACTACCCTTTCCCACTGAAATTGTGTGTTTAAATTCTTCTCTCTTTCTTGTATGACATGAGGATTTGGGGGCTTCGACACCTTTTGAAATGTAAGAAAACTTCTTCGGAATATTCAGTTAAAATTCGCTTTTTAGACCATCAAGACTTCTGAAAACTCATCCTTTTCGGACTCTCTGGCTGTTACGGTCTCACGTGTCAATTAGGAATTTAAGAACGCCTCCCCCTCCTTAAAAAAGTCCTGCCTACGGACCTGATTGGGGAGACTCAGAATCTTTCAGTAATAGCATTGCAGACCGTCTAAAACCAAATTATGCTTGTCTACGGCCTTCTCCGGAGTTGAGGTACGCAAATCATAAAAAAATATACAGCTTAAACTGTAATGAAAATCGCGTCATAACTTTACTGTTATGCTGTTAAAAATTAATAAAATTTTCTTGTGCCTGAGATACAGCATTTGCTAACAAAATCGCAAAATCCATTAGAAATACGTATAATCAAACTATGATTGATCGGAGCCTTGTTCGGAGTACATAAATCGTATCACTGTAAAAAAATCTTCACCTTCGTAAGTTTGCATCTGACACTGACATATTGATACGTTTCTTGTAACTGGCATTTATTTGCCATTTGCTCACAAAACCACAACATGGGCGCTACAATCTGCAAACGACCGTTTGATTGCTAGTCCGGTATGTTAGTATTGCATTTAGTACGACGAGGGTGTACCCCCAGCCTGATGCATTGGACGACAAGCGATACTTGAACATATATAGGCCTTAGATTTGAAGGGTATTTTATGTCTGTTCCACGCTTGTTCGGGTATAATTAATATGAGTAATTAAAACAAGCTCGCACGACATGTCCTCACTTTTGTTTGTTGTATCATAAATTATCTTAAAATCTTGATTATGCAAACACAAACGTTACCTCGTGGCAAACATTGTTTGTTCACAAATGACGCGCGATATCTCGGGTTATTCTTGGACATTTATTCGAAACAATATTTATCATGAGCAATAAAAACGGCTGTCATTTTCGAGAGCTTTCGTAACAAAGGATTATAATATGGAGCCCGCCGATTGGTCAACAAGGCGGAATATTAATTTGAAAACTCGGGGGATTTTTCTCGAGTCGAATCATGTGGGTCCGCCACCATCGTATGGCATTATCAATTTTATTTACCGTACTCAGGAAAAAACATTTCTTTATCAAAATTCTTCTAAGTATTCTTTTCGTTTACTTGAGACCTGGATCGAACATGCTTTACTTTTCTGAGAGAGAATTTGCTCAAAGCACTCACTCAGAAGTAAAGGAGAATCATCTCTGAGTAAAGTTACCGGCACTCACTCAGAAGTAAAGAAGACTCATCTCCGAGCAAAATTACTCACTCAGAAGTAAAGAAGACTCAACTATGAGCAAAGTGCAACAATTGTGCAATTGCAACAATTTGATCTCTGATTTTGTACTACATAAACCTAGCCCGTCGAAAAACAAAATAGGTCGCTTATATTTTCTTTAACCCTGTGTGCCTTCTCGTAAATTACTATTGGCTCATTGAAATGCCACGCCCATTTCCCGATTCGTCTACCTTTCTATGACGTAAACACTCTTTGGTTATCGTTAAACAAACCCAAAGTAGAACGTAACTATACTCATTTATAAAATACACGATAAAATGCATTCAAAAACAAGCGTTAAGTTAACTGTGATATCGAGTTATTGTACAAAATTCAAGAGTCTTGCAAAGAATCCTGACCCCAAAGAATCCTGACAGTTTATTTCTGTAACGTTTCATCTGACTGAGATATCTGATATGCGACCGTGATCCCGCGCTGTGTAAATTAATAAATTAAGAATTATGTATTGAAGTCAAGTAAGTAGAAAGTAAACAAGGAGAAATAACCTGTAGTTCTATGTAAAACACCCCAGAAACTTGTGTACAAATAAGCAAAATATATGTAAATTGCATATATGAATATATATGGATATTTGTCCCATAATGGTAGGATATATAGGTTCTTTTGCACAAAGGCTCTACTATTGCAAAATCTCAGATTTGAGAAAAACATCCCGACACGTTTTAGAATGAGAAAATGATCCCGTTGGGGTTAAGATTGATTTGAAAATATGAATTTCCAGCGCAGTTTGCATTCCTAGCTCTAACTGGCTATTTAGTGATTACTTATCGATTTTAATCGGTAAGTATGTTGATAGGTATTTGTCTGTCTGTCTGTCTGTCTGTTAGATGCGCGCAATATCTCACGAAAGCGAGATTGAATCTGCTCCAGATTTTGCATGTCCGTTTATCATATCTCGGACCAGAAGCCTATTGATTTTGGGCGAATTATGTCGTATAATTAGCGAGTTATCAATTAAATAGTGATGGGACACAAGGTGTCACTATGGAGTAAGAGCGCTGTTTTGGGATCCCCTAACTTTCGATCGATAAGTCTTCGGTCTCTGACCGATATTCTCGTTTAGTAATTTCCTCATTCTGAGCGTTTACGGTTTTTTTTTTTTTATCTTTGAACAAAAGACTCGATATATTTATATATACATATATATGAGGTGGCAATCTAGTCCAGGGCGGTCGAAGATTGGCTGCTCCGCGTGCCACAAAATTACTTTGGCATTGTTCGCGGGCCACAATAGTGCCAAGAACTTCGCTCGTTTAACTTTGCTAGTTGCTTCAGCAAGCCATAACACTAGTCAATTCAGTGACATTAGACACATGTGGCCCGCCGTTTTATTATTTGTGGCCCGCGTCGCATTTACGCGAGGGTAAACAAAAAATCGCTTTTGGTGTTGTTTTGTCGTAAAAAATAACCAGAAAAATCTTTTGACATCTTGTTACATCACTAATGTCACTGAATTGACTAGTGTTATTAGTTATTGTGTAAACATGAGTTTGTAAAGAAAGCTGACCCATTTAAACAGATTTTTCACTGAATATTGGAGGGAATATACCATAATACTTGCTTAATATGCTAAGTTGTGTCTGTGTTTTTTTGTGTGGTTTTTGCATATTTTAACTTGGTAAAGGACGAATAATGATCAATGTGTTTTGACAATATAAGTGTTTGTTTTGTATTGCACTGTTTACCTATTCTTGGTACTATTATGGCCCGCGAACAATACAAAAATAATAGTGTGGCCCGCGAGGCCGACAACCTTGGACCACCCTAAGCCAGCTGTTACGGTTTAACTTGGCAACTATTTTCAGACCCCTCCCCTTTTGAAATTCCCTGGCTACGTCCCTCATTCACGTCGATAACTCGGACCTGCCTTACACTTTGTTCAAAGCGTCACATGAAAAAACTATCATTAGTTTCTTATACAAAGCTTCTTATACAAAGATTGTTCCGAGTGAACATCTCATCATGCATTATACATAGCAATTTTTGCAGCTTGAAACACTTCTTAGATCCCCAACCCGTGAATTTGCCTGATTCAATTTAATGACTGGGTACAAAGCCTTGTTCCGAGACAACATTCCATACCCGTCGCACGATTAAGTTTTCCAATAAAATCCGACAGTCATTCAGATTTACGACGACTTCCCGTAATGACTATTGTTTCAGTAGTTAAATTGCTTTTACGACGTCACAATGAGGAATTACAGAACATTGCAAATATCGCCTGACAGGTGGTTGTAAATATTCAAATTACGGTCCTCTCGAAGTATGTGAACCAATATGGCGGACACCGGAACTTAGTATATGTTACTACTACCAGGTTAGGGTTAGGCCATAATTTAATGTACAAATACTACGGGAGTCGCTCGGCTAGTCCCCGAACTCGTAATAGAACTGAAATGAGGAAAATTGGAATAAAATAATGGCCTAATCCTAACCTGGTACACATACTACGTTCCGGTTACGGCTATATTGGTACCCACACTCGGAGAGAATTTGCTCATGAATAGGACATGATAAGGTTTACATAAGACTGCTTAATCATATGGCGAACCACTGCATGCCGTCTGTTTTCCAGTCCATGTCGGGTATGGGATTACTTAGTTCAGGGTGGTCCAAACCCAGGCCCGCGGGCCACATTAGGCTTCATTATCTATGGCCCGCGTTGCCATTGCGGGAGGGTAAACAAAAAATCGAACAAAACAAAATTTAAATTTGAGTTGGGTTGCGCGAGACTAACTTTCTATCTTTTCTCTATGCCTTTATGCTAGTGGATCCGTATGTTTTTTGAAATCAGCCCAAACGGTGTTACAAAAATGTTGCCTAAATGTCAGAAAATTTACTAATTACCCTGTATCTCAAATTTGGTAAAGTTCGGTATTCAATCAATCTGCAGTTATTTATAAGTTACACTCTTGTGGCCCGCGAACACATCAAAAATAATAGGGTGGCCCGCGAGGCCATCAACCTTGGACCACCCTGACTTATTTATTTGTTTTTGGAAGCATGGACTTGATGGTGGAGCAAGCCGCGCCGATAACGAACTTGCTAAAGCCGGCGATCTCTCTCCTATAGTGATCGTTGTGACGAGAAAACGAGAGAAATTGCTTGCTCGATTTCGGGTGATCGTCTGCGCGTTTTGGACGACCCTCCGCATACTTAGGTGGGTCTTATTACGCCACTGTGACGTCGAAATGACGTAATTTTTGGTGACGTAGTCAGGTGGGGATTAGGATTGACATATGCAAAAATTGTTGAGCCAGGTCAACTAGAAGTACATGTTGTACTAAACTATACCAGACCCCATAACTATCCCCGCATAGGATTCGAACCTGCGAACCCACTCAATGTAATCAGAGGTGCAGTAGCGAGAGTATTCTTAACGCTTAGCATGATGCGCCACATCGCTGAGCTAGTGACGGTGATGTAAGTCACGATCATTAACTCAGAAGTAACGGAGACTCATTTTGGGCGATAAATAAAATTTCGATATAACTATCATAAACTTATTACATAACATTGATTCATTAAACATGTCATAAGACGGAATATGAAATCATAGTTTAAAGTGAGCTACACTGTGCAATATAGAAATCGTCTATCTTCGTGGTTCACAAACTTTTTCGGCTTTCGGCGCACTGACGGAAAAATTAAAAAATTAACTTCTTCAAGTCTGATGTTTGAACAATTCATGCTCAAATGAAAACACCCTGTGAAATAACCTCACCAAGAAATGAAACTAGGATCTAGGAAGAACTGAGAGTTTTCTTGTGAAAAAAAAAGCAAAATCAGTTTTGCGCCTAGCATTGTGGCCCACCTCCAACTCATCTGTTGCCCTCACGGGCCTCCGGTTGAAATTAGTCTATCCCGCTAATTTTTGCTTGTTTCAGTAAATCAAATCCTTTCAGTACTTTTAATGAGGTGCCAATTGAAACTACCTACAAATAACTGTTATATTTACTTCTTTGTCGACAGTGTTATTTTTTGTTTATGACTAATTCGTAATTGCCTTGGGGCAACGAGATAATATTACGAAATCGGCGGAATTAATATTCAGTATATCGAACTGGGATGAGATTAGGCCCAAAATTTGACCTTGTTAAGCAAAATACGAAGTTTAAGATTGGTTTTATGTAAACGAAGGCAAGGTAGGCTGAAACAGGGGCGCTCCAGAAGTATGTGTACCAATATAGAGGTAACTAATTTTGTTCGCCTACTTTACATCAAGTTGTGTAAAGCGACCGAAGGCTATGGGCTGGGGGTATATTTACTTGGCTAACACAAACAGTTCCCGAACTCGTATTGGAACTAAAATAAGAAAAATCGGAATGAAATTAGGGTTCTACTCTAACCTGGTACACATACTACGGGAGTACCGAAAAATTAGCAATGTCCGGTGAAAACTGAATTTCACATAAGCAAATACTATAGGGCATAGGCCATAGACTCATAGAGTGTCAATAAAGTCTCAATTTTTTTTTTAATTTATCGATATTTATCGATGTCACATATTGTCTTGGCCCTCACAGATGTATTAAGTGAAATAAAAATACTTGAACAATTACTGATTAAAAACAACAAACCTAGTTAAGATATATTGAAAACTGACTTCATAACAAAATTGAAATTGTAAAGGGGCTCTCTGGACACCCTATTTATTCCGGGGCAGAAAGGTCATACCCAGAGTCACCACCGCTCCGTCTTTAGCCACTCGTTCTTCAGGATGGTAAACAGACTAGTCCCGTTACAGCGACAGTGTACAATGATGGATCATTCCAGATAAAAATGAATGGAAAATAAATCTGTCAGCTTAAATGAAAGTTTGTGATAGGATTAGAATTTTCTTGCACATGAATATTCCCCACAAGATTTAAACCTGTAATTTTCTTGGGGCGGTAATGAGTGGTGAGAGGAGGGGTCTGTTTCAAAAACAGCGTCACTAGCCATTTTCAAATGTGTAAGTTATATATTTTCATACATGACTCCTTTAAAGGCATTTTTCAGATTTAGATAAATATGACGACACTTATCAGCAAAATCGCATTCATCCTATTTATTATAAAATCGTCACTAGGTGACGTTTTGGAGTGTGAACAAATATGTAGTGGAATTACGAAATCCATTCCTAAGCCATTGAGAGGGAGGCCGGGACCTCCTGGATCAACGGACTATAAAGCTATTGATGAGGCTGTGGAAGTAAAAATGAAGGAGTGTAAGTCATTGGTTCCCAACTATTTTTATTAATTTTTTTTTTGCCTATTTTGAAACTCTTCATTTTTCTCTCCCTTTGCATAAAACTGCTTTGTTTGTTGAATTTTTAATGCACTCGTTGCCAGTGAGAGCTACTTTATTACTTATCGATATCTTAACATATCTTAACATAAATAAAAATGTATTTGAATATTCAAAAAGTGGCTCATATTCCAGTGAAGATGATCAGTCGAATATATATTACATTTTTTTATAAGTTACAAAAGTTCGATCACTAATAACAAAATATTTACCACTTCCTAAAATAACACGCCTCCCTGAAAAAATTGTCCACGTCTCGCCCCCTATTGTGGGGCTCTCCTCACTGTTTGAGAACCATGGACTCTAACAGCAATTAAACTTTCACACAACTGGAATTTAAATTTTAGTGACAAAGTCCCTGGATCTGAAGATGATAGAAATGCAGAAAAAATTTGAAGAAAAATTGGAAATGACTGTTCAAAGTCTGAAAAATGAAATTTCAAGCACGAAAGAAGGTATGGGCCATGTATTCATACTGTATATGGGACGGCAATACGACGGCGGCCGAGTACCTATGTAATTTACAAGCATGTTTCTGACTATCCAGCCCGTTGAGTAATTCAATATGGTCCGCCTGAAGCTGCCACAACCGGACATAAAACAAATTTTGATGTTTTAGCTCAGAGGTGGCCAACAAGTCGATCGCGATCGACCAGTCGATCGCCACGTTTCGAGTAGTCGATCGCGTCTGATGTTGAGTGAATTTAATAACATACCCCAAAAAATTGCCTTGCACCGGTTTAATACAGCGCCTGTTGTGTGTTTTAAACAGGAAGAATATAGTACTGTACATGCGCAAAATACGATATACACATGCAGTAATTTGGTATGGACAAGCCCGATAGAGCATATCATTGCGTTATAAATGCAAGTTTCGCTGCTGCCAAGTTTTAGAAATGAACTTGCAGAATATCGTGTGTCTTGACTGGCAAACGATCCTACAATAATTTCTGCACTATGCGAAAGTTATTGTCTCACTCCAAGAGTATGTGTGATAAATTTTATTCGCAACGGTAGCAGTGGCATCAGAATGCCCAATTTTTTTCTAATTCTAAGCAAGAAAAAAAGTGGATTTGAAGAAAATTGTAAATTAGATACTGAAGTTTGAGCAGTCATGTGATAATAATACATGGATATTTTTCAAGGTTTTTTTGAGGAATTGAAAATTCTTACGACTAAAAATTAGACAGGCCCTATATCTGAATTGTATGATTTGAATAAATTTAAAATAAATAATGAAACATTTACTCCGGGTACAAATATATATTCAAATTAACGAATTGATGGAATATATAAAATGCAAATTTTTGGGGCAATTTCATTGAGAATGCACCCGCAGAACCAAGCTTATTATTACCGAGCAGCGGTGGAATTTTTGTATGCGTGTGTGCGGTTATCTGCGTGTATTCATTCATTTTTGTTTATGACCTTATTACCGATTAGTCGATCGCGAAGTATTTTGAGGATTTTAGTCGATCGCGAACGAAAGCAAGTTGGCCACCCTGTTTTAGCTAAACAATAGCTTAAGGAATTTGTTGAGATTGCGATTATTTTTTTTACGTCATACTTACATGGCCAGCCAGTCTAGGTGGGCAAATTTTCTGGCCCCTGGTCCAAAAATCTTGCTAACCTCTAATATAAAGGGGGAAGTTACGGCACTGACAAACAGATAACTCTTTGGTATACGTAAGCAAATGTAAAGACTATGAGGTTTTAGTAATTCAAGATATTTCAGTGTTTTACGCGGCTTTGCTTAGAGCTCACTCTCCCTTACTTCCTGCACTATATACCCGAATTAGCTCTTTGCATTGCGGTAGTAACCCGAAACTTAGAGATGAGTCTCCATTACCTTGATTTGAGTAACTTGTGTACTAATTTTTCAGCTCTGTGCCACGTTCGATACAACGAGAAATGCTTTTGGATCGTCGCCCAAACAGGCACGAATTTTAAGGTCGGTGAGGAGACCTGTGCAAAAGTTCCCGGGGGAAAACCCGCAAATATTTACGACCAAAAGCATTATGATTCAATAATTAAACACATGAGGTCTCAAATATCTCCTGATGTATTTGGGTTGTATCTCTGGATCGGGATGACCTATGACTTTCAGGTAGATGTCGCTTTTTCTTTTAAGCAAGAGTTGCCATACCAATCGTCTGATAAGGACTTGGCCTCTGACCATCGCCTTTTTCGCCACTGATAATTAAATATATTTCATTTCGTCATGTAAATGCGATGACTAAAAAAAAATTATGTGGATACATAAATATGTGTGGAACAGGAACCTATAAGAAACAATGATTTCCAATTCCATAATACAAAACCAAGCCCGTGAAACTGAAACGAATAACCGATTAACTGTACCCATAGCCGACATGGACTGGTATCAGGGTGTCGTACGCCATATGAATAAGCTGTCTTATCGGTCTTATTTTCCTCGGGATAAATATGAAGATCCTATCTTTTCCTATTATGCCCAAAATAGCGCTGTCCACGAATATTTTTTTGTGTTACTGTTGCCCATGTATGCCAACTAGCGGTAAAAAAAACTTACACTATTTACTTCAACAAAAAAGCATTTCTAAATATACTATTCCTTTGCTGTCAAAATACTTACCTATTTGTTCAGAGCAAAAATGTTAAATTGAACGACGGCAAGACATCAACATTCGTCAAATGGAGAGAGCATTACCCAGGAATGACTCATGAATATACAGGGCTCCTCATAATGGCAAGAAGAGACGCGGCAGGAAAATTTGAAGGAATTTATAATCAGAATCCGAAGTACAAAAAGCCTGGAGTTTTATGCGAAGCTTGAATTTTAAATATATTAAATATGAGTTTAATATTTATGCGCCATATTTTATGAACTACTTGATATGTGGCAATAATATGGCTACTTAAGTCATAGGTATAGCCAGAGGAGGCCAAAGTTTTCAACATTTATTTTTTGTGATACAATTTTGCGGCATTTGCAGTGAGACATGAATTTTGACGCTTTTTTCAACACCCTTTTACTCTATTCGTGAGCGATTTACTGAAAACTGATTTTTCTGGCTTGCTATCAATAATCCTTTCACCAAATGAACTAACCGAGATAGATGAGAATGTGCGCGGAGGCGAAGTAGGTCTGTAGATCAGGGTGGTCCAAACCCAGGCACGCGGGCCACATGTGGCCCGACGCTCCAGTATCTGTGGCCCGCGCCGCATTCGGAGAGTAATCAAAACATCATATTTTAAATTGCTTCTCATAAAATAAATCAGAAAAATTGTTTGACATCTCGTTGTTATATCACTACTGTGACTGAATTGACTAGTATGATGGCTAGCTGAAGCAACTAGCGAAGTTGAAGATGTGATGGGCAGTCAAAATTGTTACCTGGATTTCTATCGTTTTGGTCGGGAATATATGCTAACAATATAGGCATGATAGAAATCTAAACATCGGATGCGGATTCCATTAGCCCAGGTTGGCAATGCCTGATAACTATGTGTTCACACACTAGAAGTGCTTGTTTTGTATTGCACTGTTTACCTATTCTTGGTACTATTGTGGCCCGCGACCAATGTCGAAATAATTTTGTGGCCCGCGGAGCCCACAACCTTGGACCACCCTGCTGTAGATTATATAGATTCCTTAAGATATTGTTAGATATTAGATATCAATGGCTGCTTTTATCTACCTTTGTTTAGAGCAAAAGGCACGAGTAAGCGATGTATTACGACATAAAACAAAAATGGCGCTTCCGCAGTATTCGTACCAAGATGGCGCACAACCTGCTAACCCTGATCGGCCACACATACTATGTTCAGGTTGTGCGCCATCTTGGTACGAATAATACGGGAGCGGTGACCGTACATTTGAACCCGTGTGTATATCCGCGGGTTCAATCTATATGCGGGTGCTAAAACCTACGGGTTAGGTTAGTATGGATTCAAATATCCGCAAAACAAAAAAAAAATTAGGTGCAATAGTATGCAGGTGCAATTGTCGTGGGTTCAAATGCACGAGAACCTACGGGAGCACCCAATAAATTGCCCAATTCATCAAATTTTGGACTGGCTACGCTCTTGCTAAGATGACTACTGTTTGTTTATTTCAACATTTGGGGTAACTATTTTTCTTGCTCTTTGCTTTTGCGCGAGTAGTTTCTGTACGTTGCAGAAATACATTTTTGTTAGTGTTTATTTTTTATTGGGTTATTTTTTTCGACGCTTCAGAAGTATGTGTACCAATATGAAGGTAACTAATTTTGTTTGCCTACTTCACATCAAGTTGTCTAAAAAGACTGAAACCTATGGACAGGGGGTATATTCACTTGGCTAATCCAGACAGTATCCGAACTCGTAAAATAGGTATAAAATTATGGCCTAACCCTAACCTGGTACACACACTACGGGAGTACCCAAAATGAGTCTCGAAAGATGCAATAGACTGGGCTATAATTACCTATCATCACTTTTAATGGAATGTGAATGTGGTTGAATATTTTAAATCGAAATGATGGTTATATCACGTAGATGTCAATTTTTGAAACCTTAGTAGAGTATAGGTAGGCTTACCATACGTCCCGTTTTAGGCGGGACATGTAGGTCAGTGAAAAGTCCCGATTTGGCGTTCAGCCAGTCAGTCAAAAGGGTGCTTAACGTTGACGTAAATTCCTTTCTATTTTTTAAACTGAAACCGATATTTAGACGAACAGCGCCTGAACTCTCGATGACAATATGGTCAATGAAGACAGCGGTATGGTATTAAATGTAGGCCCTTAATGTAAAATCGGTAAATTCAAAGTTGGAAAAATCACAGCTATGGTCTTTGGGAGCATCCCGCTTTGAGGTCACAAAAATATGGTAACTCTAATTATATAGGAAGAATTTCACTTCGGCCCTTCCTCAGTAAAATTGTATGATTATCTCTCTTTTTCTGAATGTTGTATGCGATTGTTTTTGCTGGTTGGAAAAAATAAACTTGACTTGACTTGACAAAGGTCGGGAAACTTCCATTATCAGAAGCTTCTAATTTCATATGGAATTATGATGGTACGTTACGATACAATAATTGCCTATTGGCGCAAAGCGCGGAGCAGTTCATGTCAGCGTGATGCTGGTTATGAAATTCACTTCTTCAACTAACGGTAAGGGATGAGCCTACGGCATATGAAATATGTGACATGCCGATTGCCAAGTACACTTTCTTAGTTTCCGGGCTACGCAAAGCCTTCTTGGTGCGCCAACACGCGTGCACCTGGTTTGCTGTCGCTCAGCTGATTCGCAAGTTCAAATTATGTCGGTGAAGATAATGTCTGAGGGTATTGCTGGACCTTGCACTGCCGTACATCATTTTTGCGTCAAAATTTTGAACAACTCCGGCTGTTGCTTTCGAGAGAAAGTTTATTTCTAGTTAGTTCGAATATTAATTTGTGATTAAATTGCAGAAATATATGTGCGGTTAATGTATTTTAATTGTTTAAGTTACGTTACTGCTGACGCTGGTGAAAATTTGCTTTTTATTCGATATTTTAAATCCGATGTTCGAAATAAACTTACAGGGAGTCCTCGACTTACGACGTTGTTCCGTTCTTGAGAAGCGGTGTAACCCGAATTTCAGTGTAAGTCGGAACATTATACTGTACAGTACATAAATTACACTTTACATATCGTACTGTATTGTAAAGTATGGTACAGTAATAAAATGTACAAATAATGCAAAAAGTACGATGTAAATGAGGAAAACCAATGAGCCCAAAGAACTGATTTTCTTGATCACATTTATCCAGTTTAAGGGCTTAGATATTACAGTACATAATTATATTTTATATTTTTTTTGGAGTGCGTTCGTAACCCCGAAACAGCGTAAGTCGCGACCGTCGTAACTCGAGGACTCCCTGTATACTTACAATGATGTAATAAATCACGTGATATGAATTTACTACATTATGTATCTTGTTAGCGTGAGAATGTAAACAAGCCAACAGCAGTCATGCGTGACAATATTAACCAATCAGAATTCATTACGACCTGAAAAAGGAGGCGTTGTTTCATGGAAATTTCCCAGCTCAATACGTGGAATCTTAGCCCTCTCGTTTTACTTCGCAACCTCTTTCCGAATCACTAACAGTTTATATTATTTATAATTTTGTTCATAGCTGTCTCAGAATATCTAGCGTACGTCATTTTAAGGTGATGTCGATTTCGAAATCGTGTTTCGAGCCACGTCAACTGAGCGAAAAAATCTCTCTCGCGTCTTGTGAAATTTCTTCTGTCGATTGTGAATTTCCATTCAGAACGCTTTTTGCAACAAGTTGCTATTTAGTAAGCGCTTGTTAGTTAGTTTTTTTTATACTTTAACCATGTATGTTATAGTTGAAATTCCCGTTTAACGTTGATTTAACGACTCGCCAGCCTTGTCAAATAACGCGCGTCGAATTAGATTTCGAAACCGGTGCCGCCGGGCATTTAACGTTTAAAAAGCGGCCGATCTTGCTGAGCATGCGGAGTTGTGTGTTGGACCAGTGACTGAGCGGAAGATTTTGTGTGTCGTCGTCGTGGTGGATTATAGGTAGCATACCGGTACCGGTATGTCTTGATGTTGAGGTCTTTTATAGAAAACTGCCAGTCAGTTCATTAACAGAGCCATCTTATAAAAGAAAATAATACCGGTACAGCGTCTACACTACAGTACGGTATCTACTGATCTAGAAAATTTGTTACAAAGTTAAGTGATAACTTTTATGAATTTGTAGGCTGTAAGGTGACTTTATAAACGCTCTGTACACATTCAAAAATTTTTATTAGAGGGACTTCAAAAATTTATTTCAGATTGAAAAAGATTTACTTGTACCGGTACCCCAGATCAGGTACTGAAATTCACTATTTCAGAGTCATGATTCGTATCCTTGCTGCCTTGTGATGTAGATTACAGCACTGTAGCATATGGTTTTGCAAGATCTTTACAGCTATATGTATCTATGTATGTTTATTCGTCTCGTAAAAGAAATATAAAAGAGTTAGTAATTATCGACATTGAAGAAGGGATGTAGCTATACACAAGACCATACTGACCTAAAACACATTAAAGTGTGGCATACACCCCTGTACAGAAACTAGAATTAATCCAATCATGATTCATATCTAGACTAGTCTACAGAAATTCTCTTTTTCCTGTTTTCAGAGTCATTGTTTTTTGTCGCTGTGGTGAAGGTCCAGTCTGGATTTCATGGCCTTTTTGAACGAGAAATCAGCCGTGCAATCAGAAATTCCCGCGTGCAAACTGCAAATAAAAATTCCTTGCGTGCAATTATAGCTCACGGCGTGCAAAACAACTGCGCCCACGTGCAACTGACTTTGACATTAGATTCCTCCCAATACATCCGCCTAAAATTGCCGGTATTGGATAAAAAAAATACGTTGAATCAGAGCAAAAATGGACGTTTGACAATTGACATTATTAAACATTATTTCTACAGTTTGTCGCAAAGTTTGAGAGTGTTTGCGCGACTTTAAATACTGGTACTGTTCAGTGCATCCGTGTAAAATTATTGTATAAAAAATACGCTGAATCGGAGCTATAACTGGCCAGCGTCGGTGAGGAGGAGATCTTTTCGCCCATAACTTTTCTCACAGGATTCCTATCATTCAACACGATATGTTCTTTTTTTGCTTCGCATTTTTCGATCAGGCCAAACTGTGCAAGCTAGTATTAGTTGACAATTGTGGAGTTATAATTTGTTGGCATCTTTATATTACTGGATTATTGATTTAAAAACCATTTAAACCGATTTTCATTCGCTCGCGTGCATTTTTGCGGAGCGCTAGCGCGCTCGGGCGTGCACCCGCCATGGAATCCAGTCTGGGTGTAGTTTATAGCTTATGGTTGTGCCAGATCTATAGCCTACCGTAACTAGTATTACCGTACAGTACTGCAGTATTTAAGTCAATTAATAGGGCCATCTTATAAAGCAAGCCAGTGACAGAACTTGGAATTTCCAAATTTGAGATTCTGTAGATTTAGGCTATTTCTCAATTTCTTTTTTCATTCAAGCGGAAAGCAATAAATTATTTTTCCTATCCTGTTTAGTCCTATCCTAAACCAGGTTATTGACATACTTGATATATGGCTGTATGTCTTGTTGAAAAGTTATCTCTGTATCTGGACATAACAGACATAGTCTACCGTTATGGAACACTTATCCTAGTCTAAGTAATAGTCGAATAGTCAATATTGATATGCAATTTTTCTGTTTTTTTAGACAAAATTTTAGTCTTTTATTAAATTTTATAAGTTCATTGTCGGACTTACAGTTTTTCTGCTTCTTGAAGATAAATTTATATAAAGTTTAAAGATGTGTGGTAAGTTATGAATTGTTTTTATTCTTTAATTTTTTGTTATTGCTCTCAACCATTTTTATTCTGTGAGGGGGAAATTATATTTTTGGATTTTTCTCAGCCAAATATAAATGAAAAATAAAAACGTGGAAAAAATTGGGCTCTGAGACAGTGTTACCTCGGTAGTCTATCAAAAAATTCTAGTCAAAAATGCTGCGGTACCCATGTTAACACGCATACACATAGAAGTGAAGTTGACTGATTTCTGGGTTAAGGTCTGTTGAGTGCTACTGAAAAAAATTAAATTATGGTGCTTCACTGTCTATGTGCCAGGTAAAATGTGAGGTGTAGCAGTGAAGTCGTTACATTCAGGAAAACACCTATGAATCATAGAATCCCACGGATCTTTTGTTTAAAGCCATTAATGCATAAATTTGAGATTTGAGAAAACACCATCGCCATGTTAAAACAAGAGAGCTATGCTCAAATATATGGACATGTAGCGCCACCTAATGGCAATAATTTTGATGACGTCATAGCAAAATTTATTTTTTCTTATCTTTAACCACTGAAAATTTCAAAGCAATTGGTCCAGTAATCAACGAGAAAAGCAACTTTTTAAAAACGTGTCAAAGAACAAGAACAACAACATAATATTGAAACGATTGCTATGTTCACTACGTGTCCAATAAGAAATTAGTTATCATCCAGTTCGGGTTAGGACTAGGGTTAGGAATGATTTGAAAGTTTGAATTTCCATCACAATCTGCATTTCTAACCCAAACCCTAACTCCAACTGGATAATTACTAATTTTCTTATATTGAGCATTGGCGGGTGCTTTGTGCAAAAGATCCAATTCCACATGCCAGTATTTATCCAGAATTCACACTAACATGCGAACTGGCATATATGTGTTAAGCGTTTTCACAAACCCATAGTATGATATTTTCCAATGCTCTATTTATCCTAATAAATTAATCAAACAATTTCATTTGATGATATATTATTTGTTCCAATTTTATCAAACTCGTTGCAAAATTTGTTTTTGTATATCGTATAAGAGTTTCTTATGGGAACAATTATTTATAAAACCATAGTTTTTTCCATTTGTCTGAAAATCTCTAAATTTAGTTTGTTTTGAGTATTCAAAGCACGTTTCTAAATTTAGCTAGTGCTCGGGGTCTGAATCACTCAAAAAATATAATTTTAGATTCTTGTTATATCCCATGGGTGTGGGTAGGTTTGGTCCAGTTTTATTGCCATAAAAAAGCAATGAACTGTAACAGGCATCTTTTGTGCCATTAGATTTGAATGGGTGAATTCTGCCAGTGTATATATTAATAATCACATGAGGAGATGCTGCACTAAACCTAACAGGATCTGGTTAAATGAGTCCTCATATAGACAGGAAATAACATGATATACACGGAAATGAAACATAAGACTAACAGATAAAGACCAAACTCGTATTCCGGATACATTCTAAATCTGTGGTTTTCAGAATTAAAAAAAATTCTGTATATCTCAATTTAAAAAAATAAATAGTATATTTCAAATGTGATTAATTGGCTATATTCACAACAAGGCTTCATGGTCTGGTTGCATTAATCAAAATTGAATGAATTTAAATCCCGTTTAACTCAATCTTAAAATTATTTAACCCATTTTAAAGACAGTTCCTTGAGCTATATTCACAGTCAGAATTCATGGTCTGGCGCACGTAACCTGAAATTATTTCTTATCAATTCTATGTACTGGGGACAAACATCCTACTTGAGATTCGTTGAGTTACGTCATTCTTTATTTGTTTAAGATAATAATCCACATCCTGTTCCAGGAATAATGAAAGTAGTGTTGTCGCTATAAATATTGTTTTTATACCAATTTTACCGCTCTGAACAAGGTTGTGCATAAGCAGCCACTAATATGCAAGAAGCTATTGTTTTTATTTGCTAGTATTTGGGTAATGTGGTAGGATTTACCTAATTATCCCGGGGAGAGGAAAGCTGATAAGATTGCTTAATCCTATGGCGAACCACGTCATGTCGTCTGCTTCCCAGTCCATGTTATGCATGGGATTGGTTAGCCAGTTATTCGTTTCAGATGCATGCAAAAGATTTTAAAAACCAAAATTTTTCAATCCGGAGTTGGGAGTGCAAACCTTTTTTCAACTGTCGGCAGGTTGTCTGTATTTAAATTTTTATCAACTGGATTCGAGTGGGATTAAGTTTCCCCATTTTTTACAGCCCCTCAATTATTGTTTTACTCTTCTGTATCCCTTATTCTTCATGGAGTGCTTCTATTTGCTTTCAGGTATTTTTGCTTACGTTAACCATTGCACCCCTCGCCCAAGAAAACATATCCTACAGACATTGGTCAATGGATTGAAAAGATTGGAATACAGAGGATATGATTCTGCAGGTATGTGTTATAGAATCTCATTTATTTTCTGTGTGAATGGGAGTATGGGGAGATGTGGGCCGGAATCAAAGCTTCTACAACTGGTTGTAATGTTAAATTTATTTCTTATTTTGCCATTTTCCTCAATTTGGGTGGGAAATGTCATCGAACTTTGTGGAGGGTGAAACTGTAAAAACGCCTCAGTTCAATATACTACCATACATCCAACTTGTGGACTTGTGCATGGGAGTACCTTGGGGGGGGGGGGGGAAGTACCCATTTGCGGTTCGGAAACCCCTACTTTTGAAATGTAGAGAAAAGCATTTTTCTGTATCATACATACCAATTTGTTGTAGCCTTAAAATGCTTTTTAGACGCTCAAGACTCTCGGACTCCCCACTTTTTCGGCCTTATGGACCACTTGCTTTTACATTCTAAGTTCTATTTTAGGAAATTTCAGAACCCATTCCCCCCTTCGAACCCCCTTTGTTATGTCTATGCCTTTCCAAAGGCTTGTTGAGAGGGGAAGATGGAAATATGTGTCATAGCGAAAATGACGGCGGCAGGATTAGCATTCAATGTATATATATATCGTTATCAGCGGTGGGGTTCAATTTTTTTGTCAGCCGGTTCCATCACATATTTTTCAGCCGGTTTTGTTAAAAAAAATCTTGTTTTTTCAGTAATGCTAACCGGTTCGCTGATCTCATAAAATTCCGTGAGACGGTTCTATAGAACCGGTGCGAATCAGCTGAATCCCACCACTGATCGTTAACTTGTGGACGTGGTAATGGATGCCATTCTGGTAAAAAAATTTTTATTCCATCCAGGTCTTGCCGTAGATGGTGGGAGTAATGCGACCCCGACTATTGACACAAAGAATAATAACAATCCCTCAGCGCATATTGTTATGATCAAGCAGAAAGGAAAAGTGAAAAACCTTGATGAGAAGATTTACAGTGAGTTGATTTTCAAGTTTTTTTTTTATCGAATATTTGTCATCCTAAAATTTAATAGTTATGGTATTCCTCTACTAGACTCAATATATTATCACAGTTTAAGAATGTGTATATTCGTAACATTTCAATTATATTGGTATGTTAATTACCTTGTATCGGTATCGGCAACTTGCGGCGCTCTCTTCTCTCTGCCCGCGAATATCCTTCAACTTCTGTATATCTATCCCTTTCTAAATTTGGCCCTCAGTAAATCAACTTTGGATACCTCTGGACTAAATGCATAAATGTTAATAAATTGATACAATTATATTTATAGAGAGTCCAGGATGTAGAATTATTCACAAACAATAAATTGCATTGAATGCAATATCAAATAATATACCGGTATTCTAAATTGAGTTGTATTTAGAAAAGAAAAATACACAAATAATTAATTATTTATGAGTAACGGAGATGACCAATTTAGGATAATTTACATTCTTAAAATACAATTTGAAATGATATTTCCAAATTTCGATGTACTCTGAATTTAGCTGTATTATAGAAATGGAATCATCTTTGTCACAAGGTTGCTTGAATAAAACAAAGTTTCAATTAATCACATTATTTCTAGAAAATCAAGAACTAGATTTTGAAGTTGAGTTTGGAACTCACGTTGGTATTGCTCACACACGTTGGGCAACTCATGGTGTTCCCAATGCTGTCAACAGTACCCTCAGAGATCTGACAAGGATAACGGTAAGTTGATTTAAAATTTTAACTGATCGTTCATCTATTGTTAGCTGTATTTCTGGCAACTAGCATTTTCCCAGATGGTTGAGCATGACCTTTGATGTCATCAGTTTCAGGTGACTGATCATGACCAACCACCTGTGAAGGTGATTCGGCCATGTGCAGGGAGTAGTCTGGAGCACAGCTCAGTTGGTGGTGTTTATGTCTGTATGTGTTACTTTGGTTATTGCTTTGGACATTTATTCGCTGTATAATTAAGACATTTATTAAATATACTTTGGAGTCGCTTTAACATCTATAACAGTGCTTGCCGACCTTTTTTCAATCCATAACCCACATTTTTTCCCTTTTCTCATTTCGCGGTCCACTTTTATTGCTATTTTTTTTGTGCAAACCACAACCTTTTTAAGTTCCGGACCCACTTTTTTTTGCCATTTCTGAGTTTGTGGCCCACTTTTATTGCTATTTCTCAGCTCGCAGCCCATTTTTTTGCCATTTCTCAGTTTGCGGCCCACTTTTATTACTATTTTTTCTGTGCGACCCACAATGAGATGTTAATATATGAGAAAAGAAACAATGTATCTTTATGCAATTTACTATTAATGTGAAATTTGATCATCTTGCATATTATCAGATCAAGTCTGATATCGACGTAGAATTCTAATTGTTACATATTTTCATAATTCTTACGCAATGATAAGGCCACAATTTCCCGACCTAATTGAAAACTGTATGTAACATCGGAAATATTTCACGACCCACTGGTTGGGAAGCACTGAGCGGTGTGGCTCATCGTGCTAGGCGTTGGGAATACGCTCGCACCTCTGATTACTCTGCGTGGGTTTGCAGGTTCGAATCCCATGCTGGGATGGTTATGTGCGAGATGATTGCTGGACTCCTCGCCGCCGTAGGGTGGTTAACGTAGCCGCTGGTCGGTTACGGCTTCCTCCACCATCAAGTCCATGCTTCTGAAAATAAATAACTAACTAATCCCATACTCGACATGGAATGGTAACCGGACGAGAGGGTGTGTCTCACCACATGGTATGTCTCACCATCCTATCCTAAGTACAGGAAACTCGTTTGAGAGCCGGCTTGTTAGTGACCTTTGAAATACTAAAAGCTGTCGGAACTACCAGTATGTATAATGATGCACTACGCACTGAAACAACTCAGTTTGTTGATTAGTAATCATTATAAATAATTCATTCTTCCAATCTATATTATCAATTTCACTAGATTTTTTTCCGTTGGAATCCAATTGCCTTTTTAGGTTATTTTCTACATTTTCAGCCTTAATGAGGCATTGCAGTAACTTTTTTTCGTAATTTGTTCATTTTGTTTTACCAATCTTCACCAACGAGATATTCTGGGATTTTATTCCGGTGGAATCAAATTTCAATCATTTTTATTTTTCCAGAATTTGTCGTCGTGCACAATGGAATAATGACGAACTATAAGACAATCAAGACATTGCTGGTAAGTTAGAATTTTTTTGATTCAACAAGAAATACTTTTGATATTGTATTAAGTGTGCAGTGCTAAATGTTAAGAACATAGTTATTGTCACACCTTTGATTACCCTGTGTAAGTTTGTAGAGCAGGGGTTCCCAAACCAGGGGTTGCGACCCCAAATTGGGTCGGAGTGATAAGTAGGTAGGGTCGCAAACAGGTTGGATGGATGTACAAAACATCTAATATTTGACAAACCATGTTAAATTTAGTAGTTTGTACCCTGGCTTACTGTGAAACAGGCCCATAGGCATCGCTCTATGCTTATGCTATAAAAAATGTAGGTGCTTATTGTGACATCACTGTTTGGTTTAACTTATTTTACTTAATACCACCACATTAACAAACTCAAAAGTCCAGTTAAAAAAGCTCTAAAGATTATATGGAAAATATATATATATTGACCTGGGGTCACATTGGACACTTAAAAGTTGTCTTTGGGGTCGTCCTGAAAAAAGCTTGGGAACCCCTGTTGTAGAGGATGATTTTGTGTGAGAGCATTGCTGGAAACCTAGTTGGTATAGGGTAGTTCATTATGGCTTTCTAGACCAGGGCTACCCAACTAGCGGACCGCGGTCCGAATCCGGACCTTTCGAGTATTTGATTCGGACTGCACCTAATTCTTTATTTTAGATCATTAGCCTCACTTTTAAAGTTTCATTTTATAAAATGACTTTTATTGTTTTGAATATTTATTAAAAGAACTATAACACCATAATAAACAATCTCGATTAGCTGATATAATCATTAGCGGTCGAAGAATTGCGCGTATATAGATGCCGAAATATAATTTCTGGAAACACCGGACCCAAATAATTGTGAAGTTTTGAATGCGGATCTTCGGTAAAAATAGTTGAGTAGCACTGGTGTATATAATAATATACATTTTGGTCCGAAGCGTCCGTGCGCCGAATTGAGGACATTAGGAAATACTGGTAACGTGTTTACGATAATATACAATCTCGATTAGCTGATGATCACTAGCCGGTTGGAATATAATTTCTGGAAACACCGGACCCAAATAATTGTGAAGTTTTGAATGCAGATCTTCGGTAAAAATAGTTGAGTAGCCCTGGTGTATATAATAATATACATTTTGGTCCGAAGCGTCCGTGCGCCGAATTGAGGACATTAGGAAATATTGGTAACGTGTTTACGATAATATTATACAATCTCGATTAGCTGATGATCATTAGCCGGTTAGAATATAATTTCTGGAAACACCGGACCCAAATAATTGTGAAGTTTTGAATGCGGATCTTCTGTGTCTGAAAAAAATATCTGGGCAGTTATACATATACTAGACAGGGACTAGTAACTAGGTCATGGTACGCTATTCGATCAGGTCTTCATATCGGATGTTCCTCTCCTGTGGGATAAATAGGAAAATAAAAAAAACTGCAAAATTTTTCTATAACTTTCGCCTGACGAAGGTTAGTCTTCATCAGATAAGCACTTCACAACAACGGTTATTGTTATTACAGAATCAAATTTGTGTGTGAAAGTGTGATACACTTTATGAACCAATTAATATTTAATATTATATGGCTTGGCGATGTGTCGCATCATACTAAGAATTAGGAATACGCTCGCCACTGCACCTCTGACTACCCTGCGTGGATCACATCTTGCCATATGATTAAACCATCTCATCGGCTTTCCTCTTCCCTGTAAAAAATATTAAATCCTTACCCCCTGTATCTTTTTACTCAACAGGAGGGACACGGTTACGAATTTGAGTCCGAAACCGATACAGAAGTCGTCGCGAAACTCATCAAATATCTTTGGGATAACAAAGAAAATGATGATGTCAGCTTTAGTACCCTGGTAGAAAGGGTGATTCAGCAAATTGTGAGTATGCTTTACATTTTTTTGGTAATTACTGAAATCGAATCGAGAGGTTTTCGAACTCTTTCAAGTTGTGCCCGGTGCCTTTGTTACTGAAGTACTCGAAAATATTATTTTAGTCAGCATTTTGTAGTTTGTATTTTTCTGTATTTTGGGCATGTTACTTTCGCAGCAAATTGAATTTTGAAAAAAAAAATGTATTGTTATGAACTTCCTCCGTTGGTATTTATAGCAGGAAATAAGGTTTTTATCATCTTATCAGTACAGAAGTATTATCTTGTCTTATTTATCCTTTAATGATAAGCAACCTGGTGCCTTGTAACTGTTATTCTAAGCGATAGCCGCATTCTCTTATCTTGCTTTTCCTGCGGCGCTTTGGTTCTCGCTAATGTATTTTGTCAGTTATGGTTTGCTACAACTTCTGTCAAAGCTGATGCTAACAAACTATGCTAGAACTCGAAATTTCAAGTATCTCACTAAAATTTTGAATAAATGAAATTTTGCTTTGTGATAATTTTTTAATTCGTTGTATACATGGAAAATCTAAATGTTGTTATGTGACCCGGCAAAAAATGTTACACAATTAACCCAAGAACAGATTAGTCTAGAGTGACTAGACTATCTTACTCTAAATGAATTTTTGTCCATTTCCAGCAATTGATTGGGTGCCAATTTAAAATTTATTCCCAAGTCTATTACTTCACTGCTTAGAGTGCCCATATAATTTATTTTATTGTATGCAATTGCAAAGAACTCATAAAACTAAGTGTTAGCAAGTCTAAGAGCTTAACATTTAACCTTTGGGCAATTCCTGATTTTTTTTCTTCAATACTTATGCTTTGTTTTGTCATAAACTGGCAATCCGCCTGTGATAAAGTAGAGAGAGGGTTCTAGTATATTGTGTGAGGATCTCTCAATTTCTTCACTTTGTAAGATTCAAACTAGGATATTGTGTGAGGAATTCAGTTTTCTATTTTCTGTGTATATGGTATGTGCCTCAAACAGTATTAAATTAGCTCATTGCCTTGTATAAGGTGAATGTGGAGAAATACCAAATAAACTCCTATTTCGAATACTGCCTTGTTCAGAGTGAATGTGGAGAAATACCAAATAAACTCCTATTTCGAATACATTCTGGATTAATATGCCTGAATATGGATTATATCAGCGGCGTGGTGCACCGTTCTAAGCGTTAAAAAAACATGCACTAGGCCAAGAATTTTCGAAGGAGAGGGGGTTTTGAAGTTTCTAATTGCTACCTTAAACTGGAACGGCTAGCGGGTCCGACTGGAGGTGGGAAAAAGTGGTTTTCAAAGTCTTGGGGGTTTCAAAAGCATTTCAAGATAACGAAAAATTGCTCTGTATGATACAGAAAAGTGGCTTTTTTGATTCAAAGGGGGGGGGGAGGCCGATCTTTAAACTCTCCGACCCCCCCACCTCCCTGGCTACGCCCTGCCGCCCACACAATTCACTCACCATATCATATATACCAGTTTCAGTAGTATTCATAATAATTCATTTCTGACCCCCTTGTTTGAGTCTTTATTATTTATTTCAGGAAGGAGCGTTTGCGTTTGTGTTCAAGAGCAGACATTACCCAGGACAGTGTATTGCTACAAGGTATGTTTCAGAAATTTTTAGATCTTTTGCTCAATTCTTGTCAGAACAAGGCGTTTTAAGTTTTAAATTAAAGAAAAATCGGGGCTCCCGAAGTATGCGAACCAAGATGGCGGACATCGGAATGTAATATGTGTACTAGGTTAGGGTTAGGCCATAATGTTAGGTATAAATACTACGGGAGGCTCTTGGCTAGTCTTCGAACTGATAATAGGACTAAAATAAGGAAAATTGGAAAAAAATTATCGCCTAACCCTAACCTGTTACCGGTACCCATGTTACCTTCCGATGTCCGCCATCTTGGTTCGCATACTTCGGGAGCACCGAAAAATCAATAAAAAAATCTTCTACTGTGCAATTACTTTTACACTCACGAATGACTTTTTATTTTGTTACATCAGTGCAATGCTTTTCATTCGTGCAGCGCCAAATTATCAGGGAAAAAACTCACGGCACACTAACACACAAAAAAAATTGCTGCCTTTAAAAATGAAACTCATTTTTTGTGATCGTTAATGTGTACTTCATGACTTTTAAAGTTTGTAAACATGTAGGCCTAAAGAATAAAGGCAAAAGGTCATAAATTCCAAATTTTAAACTTAAAAAAATTTGCCATCATGTACTAACTTAAAATTCTCTAGTGTAGCTTTTATATTCCTGTTAGCACACCAGTGTTACTCATAACTTGCACAGAGATGAGTCTTCTTTGTTTCGGAATGATAAAAAAATTAAATTTTTACAGGCGAGGTAGTCCTCTTCTCATTGGGATTCGAAGTGAATCAAAAATAACGACAGACTCCATTCCTATTTACTACAGCAGTGGTGAGTACTGAATGCTAGATTACTTGACAAAGAAAAACAATTTAAAACTTGTTTTTTTTGTGATTTTATTCAAAGTTATGTTACCTATGATAAATACAATACAAAAACTAGTTTTAGCAATGGAGTAAACGACGTTGTGAGTTGATGTGTGTCATGTCAGCTGAAATTCTCGTTGTTGGCAATATGGTTCCATCTACCATTCCTGGCTAATAAGTTACTTATAAAGAGTCAGTGTCATTTGTAAAGTTACCTTTGTGTGAAACTAGGGTGTGGCCAGGAATTTTCAAAGGGGGGGGAGGGGGGGGACTGAAATTTCTAATTGCCAGGTCGGACTGTATCAGCTAGTGGATCCGGTAAACATGGGTTTTCAATAGTCTTTGGGGTCTAAAAAGTGTTTCAAGCTACGAAAAATTGTTATGTAAGAAACAGAAACCTGCTCTTTTCCACATTTCAAAAGGGGTTCTGGCCCGCAACCCCAGGGGGTACACCCCTGTGTGAAACATTTATAAAACTTGGTTGTGTTTTCATCTGTTCAATCCAAACCATAAAAATCCAGGCAGAATTTCTTTTTAGAAGTTTGATTATTTCCCTTTACTTTTTTCCTGTACGGTAGCTCTTAAGATTCCAATGTTTGCTCGTGACTTGACTATTCTTTGCAACAACCTTCATTTTTTTTTAATGCTCGCACACTTTACAAAATATGTGATTTTTAATTAAATATGTGCCACTGTTTTGTTACTAACTCTGCTTGGAAATCATATTTAACAACCATGTACTAAAATTTCACTACTCCCGTAGTATGTGTACCAGGTTAGGGTTAAGGTATAATTTTATTCCGATTTTCCTCATATTAGTTCTATTACGAGTTCAATGACGGTTTGTGTTAGCCAAGTGTATATATTCCGTCCCTTTACACAACTTGATGTAAAGTAGGCGAACAAAATAAACAGTATTGATATGACTCCTATCGGTACTGATAGTAAGAGGTTTTATCAGTTTTATCTTACCAGCCTTGGAGTGAGATTTTTCATTGTCTTATCTATAAATTAATGATAAGTGAGCGTTCATTTTTGGAAATTATTTTAGTAAAATAAACTGTTTTAATATACATTTTATCAGTACTGATAGTGTGATGGGAACTTTTAACATCTCATCATCCCCAAAGTGACATTTTTCGAACCTCCTGAAGTATGCGCACCGAGATGGCGCAAAACCTGAACCCAGTGTACTAGGTTAGGGTTCAGGTTGTGCGACATCTTGGGGCGCATACTTCAGGAGTACCCATTTTTCATTGTCTTATCAATATATTAAAGATAATCATAGATAATTTTTAGGAATGTTTCTTGAAAAAAATATTATTGATATGAACTTCCATGGGTACTGAAAGTAGAATATGGGAGATTTTATCATTATGTTATTTATGTATTAATGATAAGCGATTAGATGTTTCATCTTTTTACCAGCATCAGGGTCTTATCTTGTCTTATCTATACATTGCTGATAAGTGATTTCAATATCACCCCTTTCCCTAGAATGGAAAGAACATTTACGTAAAAAGAGCAGTGGGCTAGAACGCCCCAAACTGTCAGATCTTATGAAAATTGACGAAAAATTAGAAGAAAAAGATGAGAAAAATGGTATTTAGCACCAAAACTTGTGTGGAATCGTTTTTTATAATTATTCATGGAAAAAATGCAAAATTGTTCGCAATTTTACATACAGTAATTCAGGTTGGGATGTTTCATTTGTAATTTTTATTTATTCTGATATAAACGCTAAACGCAATTGACTAGGTCAGTGTTGTGGGCCCACATTAAGAAACACCACAGCACCACATTAAGTAATTACTAATTCACGCTTGAATTTTTGGTTTTATAATTTTTTCTTTCCATGGTCTTTGACAGTATTTCACAACCTTTTCAATGCTATGGGACTGTGCTAAGCGGTGAGAAATACTTATTATCACACTTTGCGTGGTTTCACTGGAGTTAGTTCGAATCCCATGGACTCTTATTATATGCAAGAGAATTGCTTGACTTGTCGCCAGTGTACGGTGGTTCATGTATTCATGCCCTCTTGGTTGAGAGGTGTGGCGCATCGTGCTGAGCGTTAGGAAAACGCTCGCCTCGACACCCTTGATTACCCCATGTGGGTTTCGTAGGTTTGAATCCGGGGCTAATTATTTGCGAGAGGATTGGACTGGTAATCGGCTGTGGTTTGCTATAGGATTAAACCGTTTTATAGACTTTTCTCATAAGCTTTTTTCTCCTCTGGGATAAATATATCTAATTCCTATTCTGTTACAAGCCCATGTCAGTTATGGTGAATAGTTAGCCAGTTATTTGTTACAGCTGTATGAAATGGATGGTGGAGAAAACTCTAACCAACCAGCGGTTACGTGAACCGTGTATAATAGAAAGAGTCCAGCAATTCCCTTGCACATAATTATCTCCCACAAGATTCCAATTTACGAACTCACACATGGTAATCAGAAACATGATGGCAAACGATTTCACTAATACTTTGCATGATGTGCCAATCCGATCGCTGAGCCAAACTTTGTCTATCACTTTGTAGATATAATTCAAGAATAATTTATTTTCAGGTGAAGGTCTGGGATTTTATAAGTAACTTTTTATTTAGGAGAATGTTAATTTTAGGCATTGCCTGTGCATAGGTGCATGAAATTATTATTCACTATTAGTAGTTCACCTGGCTTTACGAATCAATTTTCATTTTTATTACTATTAATTCCTTTGGTACTCCTGTAGTGTGTGTAACAGGTTAGGGTTAGGGCATAAATTTAATTTTGATTTTCCTTATTTCAGTTCTATTACAAGTTCTGGACTGTCTGTGTTAGTCAAGTGAATATACCCCCCTGCCCATGCCATAGGTTTCAGTCCCTTTACACAACTTAATGTGAAGTAGGCGAACAAAATTAGTTACCACTGCATTGGTGCACACACTTCTGGAGCGCCATTCCTCTTGTGAGCGCAATTGCCCAATCATTAGCATTAGCCGTTACACAGTTTGAGGCGCAGAATAGTCAACATCTTATCTACGGGGTAATTAGTTAGGCAATGCGAAACTAGAAATATTCCCGCCCTTCGAGATATAAAAGCTCCTTGCATTCTAGTGGCCGCAAGCACAGAGGCTTGTTTTAAGTAAATGCGTAAAAATACTCGATCAAAATACAATAGTGACTAACAATAAAACTGAAATTTCACCTATTAGATATATTTTGTTTGCCTTTCTCATAAAGCTATGGACTGGGAATATAAAGCTGAAATGGGCTCCAATTAGCACACAATTTTTACGCTTTGTTAAAATTCCATGAGATTTCAGTAACTCTTATTGGGTGACGTAACTTTGCCCAGAGATGAGTTTTCTTCACTTCTGAATGAGTGCCTGTAAATTTGCTCAGAGATGAGTCTCTTTTACGCCTGAGTGAGTGCCCATAACTTTGCTCAGAGATGAGTCACCCTTACTTCTAAATGAGTGCCTGTGAGATAGTCTTTTTTACTTTAGAGTGAGTGTCCATTAAGTTGATCGTAGATGAGTTTCCTTTATTTCTGAATGAGTGCCTGCAGCTTTGCTCAGAGATTAGTCTTATTTTATGTGTGAGTGAGTGGGTGTGACTTTGCTCAGAAATGAGTTTCTTTACTTCCGAGTGAGTGTCCATGAATTTGCTCAGAGATGATTTTTCTTCCATTATGAGTGAGTGCACGTGATTTTGCTCAGAGATGAGTCTCCTTTACTTCTGAATGAGTGCCTGTAAGTAACTTTGATCAGAGATGAGTTTCCTTCACTTCGAAGTGAGTGCATGTGACCATGCTTTAAACAAATTTTCAGAAAATTATTTCATCATGCCCCTCATCCTATTTCCTAACTTATGAACAATTTTACCTGCAGAATACTAATAAATTTTAAGAAATCTGTAGTTAGAAAGGAGGTTATATTCAACCATACACTTCTACTGTATTCCAATTTAGTTATACTTCACAATTTTTGCTCATTTTAATCTACCAGTATATTTAGTAAGCATCAACCAATTGCGGAATAATTGCAGCTGCATTTAATGTAATTTGTGCTGCCTAATTTAGTCAAATGCATTTTTATAATTTCAATTCATAACATGCACGTACCTAAATCATTTTTGCTGACTTGTTAATTTAGCTATAGTTTCTATTTTATCCTTTTAGATGCTATATAAGCCATAGTTTGGTATTAAAATTTATCTTACTCTCCATTTTATTTCAAGTATTTTGGACAAATTTTATTTCTTTGAACGTGACGACTTATTGCAGTTTGAGACTCTTTCTTCCTCCCTATATATGCATAGAGAACTAAAAGCAAATTCAAAACAAAATTTCTTCTTCGTTGGAAACATAGTGTGTAAAGTGTTATGCTTAACTAAGTTAGCATTGCGGGTTGAAAATATTTAGCTCAAATCCGATGCACCCAAGGCAAATAAATGGAATAGTCCAGGCTGGGGGAAATTACTTTTCTTGAGTGGGCCAGTTACAGATAATAGACTCTGTTATTGGACCGGAAGCTCAAATCTTAATATGAAAAAATACGAATAAAAAGCATTTCATTTTGAAAATTTAATTTTCAAGCAGCGCGTGAAAACATTTGAATATTTTCTGCGCCATTGAACCATTTGCACTCAGCATCAACTATTTTACGTTCTGTTGCCAATTGTCTAATTATAATCAATTTATAGGGATAGTCCAACAGCTAGGCCAACGTTTGTATTATCATAAGAAGCACAAAGTTACAATCGAGGTCATTATGACGATATTTTCTTCGATATTTTCAACGGAAATACATATCCATAAAAACTATAGTCCTAATTCCAACAGACGCAAGTGGGCCAAATGAAACACTTCGGTGGACTGGATCTGGTCGACTGACCTTAATCTGCCCACCCCAGGAATAGGCAATACGGAAATAAATTGCAGTCTTCTCAAATTATGGTATATCACACAAGTGGCTGCTTGCACGATGCCTTGTTCAGAGTGAACAAAATCTTGAATTATTGTTTTTTTTTCAAATTTCTGCTTTTTCGGTAATTCATGTTTTCAGCAATTCATTTTTATCTGTTAATTAAAGTAGTTTATTTTTATCAGAAATTCATGTAATTCATTAATTCCTTCTTTCCAGCAATGAAACCGACATTGGAAAGAACAGAAAGCAGATCCGAAGTCGTAACTCAAGATGCAGAAGGAGGAATTGAGTTTTATTTTGCTTCAGATGCAAGGTTTGTGTTGTTTTGACAATTTCCTCAGAACTAGTCTCCATGCAAGCGGATCAGGATTTGGGGCCACCTCGCTTTATCACATTCACACTATACACAGTGTGCTGACAGCAGAGGCATAGCCATGAATTTTTAAAGGGGGGGGGGGGATTATTTCTAATTGCCATGACCGTAACAGCAATCAGGGGCCAGCAGGGAGGAAACATGGGTCTAAAAAGCGTTGCAGGCTACGAAAAATTGCTACGTTTGATACAGAAAACTTCCTTTTTCACTATTCAAAATGGTTTTTTTCTCAATCCCCCTGGGTGCGCCCCTTGTTGACGAGCTCGGCATTTTCATCCGCAGTCCAGGGTAATGCTCTAATAGAATTAAGATTCCTCATCTATTGCACACTTGATAGCTTATAAGTATAACCTAATTTGCAGACCGTAAACCGCATTGGGCGATGAGGCTCACCGGTTTTAAAGCAATACTTGTACTGATTTTAAGTGTAGTCCGTAATTGAGTGTTTATTCATACATTGGGTGCATGATCGATTTTTTAGAAAAAAGGAATAAAAAGTCATAAAATACGATAATAATGTGTAACATATAACTTGTTATGTATGAATAGTCATGTTAAATGTTGAAATACATTTCAATTCATATTGTTATGGCGTTAACTGATATTAATATTTCAACTTTTCTAACAGTGCAATCATTGAGCATACAAACAGAGTCATTTATTTGGAAGATGATGATGTGGCAGCAGTGGTAAAAGGAGGTACGTATGTTATTTGTTCTGCCTGGTCATAGCTGACTGCACATTTTCTGATTTTTCTCACACTAGTGTACTGAGAACAGCGATGTAAGATAAACCATATTTATAATTAAAAATTGTTGAGCTCAGGTACGATTTAGAATATTTGTTTAAAAAATTATCTTCTTTGAGCTTATGAAGTCTTATTGAAGGGTTGCAATTGGCTAGACTAAAATTATCTAGGCACATGGTTGTATATTTTGTTAAAAATAATGGCTTTGTGAGCATGTAAATCAGCTGTGAATATCAAGTACGCAGAGCACCTGCAAAATAAAAATAATAAAGTATAGGAAGAATTTTTCAGGTGTCAAGGGTTGGGGAAACGTCCATTGTGTTATTGTTGTGTTTTGGCTTACGCATTCTTCGGTTTATCACGATTTTTGAATATAACCTAGTACGAAAACGAGACTCATAAATTTTTTGATCACTCCGACCAAAATGAATAAATTTTATTTAACACTTGAACTTCTGTTCATGTATGATTGTGCCCAAATGTTCAGTAACCTGGGACGTATTGCACAAAAGTTGTTTTCTCTCCAAACCAAAGTTTTTCAGAAAAACCCTTATGTGAGCTTTTAATCTCTGTCAACACCCACTTATCCTTTTCTTTAAATATTCTAAATATTAAACGCAAACATTGTGACATTATTTAAGATTGCTGTTTTAAATTCTTAGAACTTTTTATTTTATAACTTTCCTGTTTCAAAAAGAACAATAATAAAAATGAAAGTGTTTCACTTATTGTAAATTTGAAATTATATTTTCAATACAAACCTATGTTAACTTTTAATCTCTAACTAGAACAATCTACCGTAAATATTAAACGCAAACATCTTGAGTTCTTGACATTATTTAAGATTGCCGTTTTAAATTTTTAGATCTTTTTTTAGTAACTTCACAGTTTCAAAAAAACAAAAAGTTGAAATAAAACTAGTAATTATTGTAAATTTGGAATTTTATCTCTGGAATTTATCACAAACAATGTTCCCTCTAGTTTTTGTAGTATGTGTGCGCAGAAATTCTGGTGTGTGCGCACTTTTTCGGAAATGACTAATATTTGTGCAAAAACAAATGCAGAAATTTTGGCGTTCTAACCGGGTAATAAGTGGGCCAACAACAAACTTTCTCAACCTGCCAACCGAGAACATTGTTACATTACATCGAAATACGTCTGTGCGCAGTAAATCTATGCGTGTGCGCGGCCTCTGAAACTGTTTGCGCGCGTACACGCGCAAACTTTAGAGGGAACACTGTTCACAAACCTTTGTTAACTCGTTATCTCTAACCAGAACAATCTACCGTAAATATTAAATGAAAACATCATAACGTTATTTAAGATTGCCGTTTAGATTCTCAGAACTTTTTGGAAAAATCAAAATGAAACTTATATTGTAAATTTGAAATTTTATCCTTGGTACAAACTTTTAAGTTAACTTTTAATCTCTAACTAGAACAATCTAAATATTAAACGCAAACATCATGACGTTATTGGAAATTCCTGTTTCGATTCTTAGAACTGTGTCACCCAGTGAGACAAAGTAAACTTTGTTATCATTATTAGCATACTTAGAATATTGACAAATACTCTACAGGAAAAAAAAAATGGAAATGCCGTGCTTCGCTATTACGTGATCCTAGGAGAAACATATTAAGGAAGTTAAAAACCGAACGCGTGGCTGATGAATCACATTTTTACACAGATCAGAAATTGAAATTTAAGACTTTAAAATGGAATAGCCAAACAATTTTAGGGTTCTCCGTACTGAAAAAGAAATGATTTTGTTATGAATATATTTTATTAATCTGGTGGTATTTTATCCCCATTTGGTTATTCTCTATTTCAAATAGGTAATCTATAAAGTTTATATTGTGTGCGCCTTGGTTGTCGGTCTCCAGTATCCAATAGTTAGTTTTCTACAGTTATTCCCCCATATTTATCAGCGGTAACCAACCGATTCTCAAGGGGCCCACAGAGCAGTTGGGGGGGGCCATAATGCTCGGCAAAAAAAAACGATTTTACTTTTCACTTGACAAGAAAACCCTTGTTCTTCCTGGTTTCAATACTTGATCTGGGTATTTCACAAGGTGTTTTCACTTCTTTGAACATGCATTGTTTAAGCATAATGGAATCTACTCAATTCTCAATCTCAATTTGGAATCTACTATCAATTAAAGTAACACTATAAATACCACAAGAATGATAAACGAAGGGGGGGGGTGAGCCATAAAATATTGGGAACCGCTGATCTGCATATCTCCAATTGTCTGGTTTTTGTCAACTAAAAGAGAAAGAGGGTTACGACTTTATAAATCCAATATGGTTTTGGCGTTCGATAATTGTCATGTGGAGAGTCCCTAATGTTTGTAGTTTGATGAAAAGCAAAGCAAGATGTGAAACTTATATATAACATATAGTATAAATAGGATAGGAGTTTTAAATACTTGGACTTCTGAGAGAGAGAAGTGGATAGAGTAGGATTTACTTATAATCAGTAGACTAAATAAATTAGTCAGTTTAATCTACGGCAAAAAATTGCCTATTGTCCGATTATTTCTGGTCAAGTACTGCTAGTCTGGTGATGTGTTCAGAATAAAATTGCCAGAACTAACTTAAATGGTTGAAAAATTAAATTTATTGACGTTTCCATGTCTATCCTTGTAATTTCTCCTATATAAATCTTCAAGTCATAAATACGTATGACACAGGCTTTGGAAACGCCCAGAGAACATAGCAGTAGTGATGTCCTTATCATTATCGTTTAGTGTTGTAATCAAATAGTTTTTTCCAATTTCGGTTAATCAGAATTCAGAAAGTCGAAAAACTTGCGACAATGGCCGCTCGATTTATTTATATTTTGTCACGTCTTGAGTTCAAGATCGGAATCAGGAATTCCCACGCATGATGATTTTTCTGTTGCGCAAAATATTCACTTCATGACCCAGTCGAGTACTGGTTGTCTGGAGAAGCGATATGAGAACACTTCTAAAATAAAATTACCCGAACTAGAACAGAGTTGAAATTTAAATTTATTGACAGTTTCATATCTATCCCTGGAATTTCTCCTATATTAATCTTCAAGTCATAAATACATATGATGCAGACTTTGGAAACGCCCAAAACAAAGAGTAAATATCATATTTAATATTGTATTATAAGCTATAACTTATTTTTCACCGTTTTTATGAGGTAATCAATTCATATAGTGATTAATGTTCATGAGAAAAATATGTTTTTGATTCGGTTTATTGACATAACTTTATGAGATGGAATTTTTATAACTCAAAAAGTAATTTCATCTGAAATATTATTCGAACGTCGGACTCGTAGACATAATGATCTAGTTCAGGCAGCAGGCGGGCCAGATTGAATTACTTAACAGTCTGGATTTGGCCCGCGGGCAGTAGTTTGCTGCCCATGCCAGGGTTAGGGCTTTTGCTCAAATCCAACCTCTTTACCCAAGATGCAATAAATTGGTTAGGCAATGCTTAATCTTCAAAAAATAGTGCTTTTTACAGACAAGTGGTTTCTTGTAGAGAGCCTTGTGCTGAGTAAAATGTGAAAATACCTGATAAAAATATGCATTTATGGGGTGTCAAAGATGTCTTGAAATTTTTTTAAATTGCAAAAGGAATTCATCGATACCATATTTTGTTTTGGGGGAACCAGTTTGTAAAACGCTGGTTTAGCCTATCCTGGCATCCTCTTTTCGGTGCTCCCGAAGTATGCGAACCAAGATGGCGGACATCGGAACGTAACATGGGTAACAGGTTAATGTTAGGCGATAATTTTTTCCAATTTTTTTTATTTTAGTCCTATTATCAGTTCGAAGACTAGCCAAGAGCCTCCCGTAGTATTTATACCTAAAATTATGGCCTAACCCAAATCTAGTACACATATTACATTCCGATGTCCGCCATCTTGGTTCGCATACTTCGGGAGCCCCCTCTTTTCAACCCTTTAAAACCTCTTATGACCCCATTTGTGACCGATTTTCAATAGTAAATACAGTTGCTGAGATTCAGTAATTCATGGGATCGAGTATTCGTTCTTTTGCACGTTTTAATGTTTGATAACGTTGATAAAGGTCGTTCATCTCAAGGTCGTATATTAATTTTGATAAGGATGTTTGTCGAAAACAGCGTCATGGGGAACCGTTTCTCTTGTTTAAATAAATCACAGAAATTTGTCATTGGTAGTTGAAACCACCTTCTTAATCATGGTTATTTAAACGACCCGCTTGGCACGACCAAATTTTTTTGTAACCCTCGGAAACTTAAACAACTAAAATCAAAGTTGTGACATAACAATAGTTCTGTCACGCATGATGGCCCGTCAACGTATTTTCTTTTTTTTTCTGGCTGGGGGAGGCGTGCTTCTCTGTTTCTTTAAATAAAATTTGCTCATCCTACTCAAGCTCTAACGTTTGGTTTCGTCACGTCACGTCTGTATCTATTTTTCTCATCTGTTGGATATGCTTTCTTAGCAATACTTTAAAAATGTTCTTGAAACATATTCCTTGAAATATTATTCAGATAATTTATGAAAATGTTTCAAATGTTGATATTGATATCTGATATTGTGTGTGGCTCCTAATCATTTTTTTAATCATTTTTTTAAAAGGGGAATCACATTGTTTGTAAAAAAAATTGGTTCATGCAGTCATTGGTGGTTTTGCTTAAATCATAGAGTCAGGGAAAATACTGTCAAAATGACTTTGAGAAAGAATCAAAATAGTATAAAAGAATATTAGTTGACATACAAATTTTTCAGTACCATGTCAACTCAATACTGTCAGGTTTAAAAAGCACAAAAAAAGACTTCCTCTGTCAGGGTATCCAACATGCCTCATATTTTTCTTTTGGAGATTAATATTGGAATCGAATAACAACAAAGTCATCTTGTATGTCATATTTTTCTATGTTACCACTGTTAAATGGGGCCGAATTTACTGAGAAAAACAGTAATTTTAATTAATTGGATTTCTAAAAAATTATTTTTTTTGCTCCCAAAGTTTGGTTTGCTGGAGTGCTTTACTCTTCAAAATAACAGTCAGTTAGGAGTTTATTTTCACACATGCTGAAAATACACATTATACATACAGAATTAGGAAAGATAAAAAAAAATGCATTTCAGTATGATGGAGACTTGATAAACCAGTAATGGTTAATGGTATAACCAGTAATCAGCTAAGCAACCAGAAACCAAGTAACAAAAACAAAACAAAACCTTTTCAAACAAAGCCACTGGTACAAATGGAACACTATTTTTAGAATCTCAGCACCGATACCTCCAACATGAGACGTCAGTATCGTTATCGTGGTTCAAACACTCATTACTTCGTGACTACTAAGGTTAATCACATATTCAAATATGCTTTTCACAAAGTTTCACTTTTTCTTTTATCACACATTATGACCAAACAATAATCACTTCTATGAACAAACAATTCTTAGTACCGTGTCATTGTCAATGATATATGTATGATTGATTACAGTATATCAATACAAGTTAAGTGTAATATGGCCAGCCGTTTAAGAATTAATTTGAAAGAATTTACGAAGGATAACAGAAAGTTATTCTTAAGAGTTTTAGGAATTTAGTAGTTTGTAGAGCGTCTTGATCAGGGGCGGCAAGGTTTTTGGACCAGGGGACAGGTGTCATAAATTTTGCTTACCCAGAGAGGTGGGCCATGTAAGTATGACGTAAAAGTTGCATTTTGTGAAGAATATTTACAGTGTTACAAAAGCAAGAGTGGAAAACAATAAGCCTTGTGTCAAAACTAAATTTTATCGCAATCCTTACAAATTTATTAGGCTATTTTTTTATCTAAATATCAGGCGAGCCAGGTTGAATTACGGTAGGTGGCGGGCCAGATTTGGTTTGCTGGCCATACTTTGTCCATGTCTGGTCTTAAATGAACACCAATTGAAATATAAATTTGAAAAAAATATTATTAGAAAAGTTGTTAAAGGGTGCAGACAGTTGGTGGAATTAGGTAGTTTTTTGCACACTCATCAAAATTAAGTTTAAAAGTGAACTTATTAAAAAGGTGATGAGAGTAAAGATAATCAAAAATGAGTTTTTGGTTCGGATAAGTTTTCAATTTGAAATGTTTTCAATTTGAACACCAATTGCAATTCAAATTTTGAAATAATGATATTTAACTTTATATATAAAAAATAGAATTATCATTATTCTGGTATAGGCAGTTTTCTTGTGTCAGGGTACTAGGTCATAGAAATTTTTTTTTTATAATTGCTGAGTCTACAGGCTTGCAGAATTAGTCTGTATGGTTTAATATGAGGAAGCATAGAGGTGCCTGACAAAACGTTGTAATCAAATCAATACTGGAGATCAATACTTGATAAAGAACTAATATACTTCCTGAACCTACTTCCTGAATATTTAATCTTTGAACTGTGATGTGTTAGAAGTTGCATCAAGTGTTAGAGTTGTATCTTTAGTGCCTAGGCCAGCAAACTTTGACCTATCCAGTGAAGCGGAACCCCAATGAGAAGTTCCTTATATAAAAAAGCAACATATAAAAACTACATAGATTTAAAAGCAAACCTAACAGCGAAAAAAATGATCTTTATTTTTTGAAATACAATGTGTTAGAGTTGCATCAAATGTTGAAGAGTCAGAAACTTTGATGAAGTGCAATTGCTTCTACAACTGTTATTAGGCGCGTTGTGAGGATCATTCTACAAAGTAAAAGTGTGAAAAAGATGTGTTATAATGAACTGATTCTTGAGTAGCAAAGGTTGACTACCCAATTAATCTTTGTACAGTGACATGCTTGAGTATCATCTATTCTAGTGCCAAGAGTTCAGCACAGAGACATTGTCGGAATCCTCCCCCCCTCCCCTTTTGAAATGCCAACTTTCCGATCAAGATTTCATGCTTAATAATGAAAAACCGATGTATTGACAAGGGCCACACTAAATGGCATGGCGGAACGGGTTATTGCTTACGGGCCATCTGTTTCACACTCACCTACTCTAGTGCCTTTACCATATTACACCGATGTAGTTTCTGAATAGAAATGCCAAATCTGGCTCCAATGAAAACCAGAGCTAAAATCTGATATCACATCCCTGGTTTCCTGTTCAGTTATTTTTTTTTCTTGTATTTTCATCCCAATCCTCTTTTTCCAGGTCTTTCTATTCACCGTATAAAACGTGGAAATGTGAATGAGAGTGGCGCGCGAGTAATCACTTCATTGCAGATGGAAATGGCTCAAATCATGAAAGGAGAATTCAGCTCTTTCATGCAAAAGGTTAGTCTTATTGTTGAATGTCAATTACAGTCCTGTCCCAGTCTCAACCGGGTCGTTGACAGGGGAATAGCCAGGGGTGGTGCAGGTTGAAAACCCCCCTCCTTTTGAATAGTGAAAAAAAATTCTGTAATATACATTGCAATTTTTCATAGCTTCAAATGCTTTTTAGACCCACAGACTCGCATTGTCAGCTAGCTGATATGATCTAACCTGGCAATTTGAAATTTCAACCCCCTACTGACCTGCGAAACCGGTTTTAATTTTAGTTTAATCTGGTACATGAATTCCAATTCCTTTGCGTTGCAAAGCCTTTACCTGAGTCCAGTTTATGATATATGCCTATGACGTTAAATGTCCTAACAGGTAGCTTGTGCGAAGCGTACATATCATATGATCAATAACCAAATTTTTTGTGCCTGCGACTACAAGAAAGCTTATATTAAATGAAGGTGCGGCCCGTGGATACTACTTAGAGACTTGAAATTTACATCACATGCAGATAATAAGTCCCCCATCATAAATTGCAAATTTTATGCATGACTGACCACGCTTTCACGCTCCAGTGAGCAAAACGTGTCTTCAGTTTTTTTACGCGGGAAGCCTGTTGAAGCTGCACACAGCTCTAGTTTTATTTCGATTTTCCGTATTTAAGTACAATTACAAGTTCGGGGATTGTCTGTGTTAGCCAAGTGAATATACACCCTGCCCATAGGTTTCAGTCTCTTTACACAACTGGATGTAAAGTAGGGGAACAAAATTAGATATATTTGTATCAGGCCCTCCTGTAGTAAAGATTGCATACTCCTGCACTAGCCCGCTCTTCATATTATATTTCTACATTCAGGAAATCTTTGAGCAGCCAGAATCTGTCGTAAACACCATGAGAGGACGAGTATTGTGGGATGAGAGGCGCATCCATCTTGGAGGATTAGCCGACCATATTACAGAGATAAGACGATGCAGAAGAATTATTATCATTGCTTGCGGGACCAGCTATCATTCTGCTATTGCTGTAAGTAAATTCTTCTTACTATTACAATAGATGTGTTGCATTGGCAATATCACCAGGGTGAATATACAGGGTGTCCATAAAGTCCCTTTACAATTTCAATATTGTCATGAAGTCAATTTTCAATATATCTTAACCAGGTTTTTTGTTTTTTAATCAGTAATTATTTAAGTATTTTTACTCCATTTAATACATCTGTATTGATAAATGTCTTAAAGACTTTATGACACTCTATATATCTGATAATTTTTAGAGATGCCAACTCTTCCTATTTTGGCATAATATTTATTATTTAGTATGTTCTGTTAAAGAACTTTGCCAGGGCTGGGGGTCGCCTGACATTTCAGCCACGAGCCCATTGGTCCCCAACCTTCTATGGTCCCATTCCGAAGGCACTCATGGCCCCAGTTTATCATTCCAGTGGTATTTATAGTGTTACTTTGATTAGTTAATTCCAAATTCCACTGTGTTCAAGTAATTCATGCGCAAGAAAGTTTACACTCGCTGTAAAATAGCCTTATCGAGTAATAAAACCCTGAAGAACAGAATTTTCTGTTGAAGGGAAATGTTAAATCAGTTTTTGGGGCGCCTAGCATTGTGCTCTCACACTATCTGCTCTGTGGCTGCCTTGGAGACATGGACCGAAGGTTGGGAACTGCTGCACTAGCCCATCACTCCAATTATTAAAAAATGGGAGTTTCAGCCAGAACGCTTTCTCAAACTCTATATTTCTGAACGAGTTTTGACACCTCTCTAAAAAGTATCACATCTCCTCGTTAAGGTGTGCTCTGATGTAATATGAGTATATGACCATTGTTAATTCTGTTTCATGTTTTTTATTTCAGACTCGTCAACTTCTTGAAGAATTGACAGAACTTCCGGTCATGGTTGAATTGGCAAGTGATTTCCTTGACAGAAGCACTCCTATATTCAGAGATGACGTCTGCTTTTTCATCAGGTAAGAATAATCTACAAAAATTTAAGATTAGGTAAATAAAATAACATACAGCCTCTTACAAGACTTGTACAAGACACCACTGAAACAATAGGGATAATCTGTATCACTTTGGCACTTCTTACTCAATTTATTATATTTGGGAAACTAGGAGACGAGTTCTAATTCAGGGTTTTTAAAATGTCGTCATAGTTTGACTTTGATGAAATGGTTTAACCATTAGACCTGTGGTTCTAAACCTTTTATGGCTTGTTGCCCACTTTGGGGAGTTTTCTTGTAAAGTGGAAAGTAGGATAGGTATAAGTTTTGCGCCAGGATTGTGGTGCCCTCTCTGCTCTGTGGCCCTCTTGTATCTTCTTCAGATATGATGTGTCAACTTTTTTTTACCCGGTCAGAACAGCTGTTGCACCCCTAATTTGACCTCCTTTTGTCTATTTCCAAATTCTGGGTACTGCCGTAGTGTGTGTACTAGGTTAGGGTTAGGGCATAATTTTATTCTGATTTTCCTTATTTTGGTTCTATTACGAGTTCGGGGACTGTTCGTATTAGCCAAGTGAATATACCCATGGGTTTCAGTCCCTTTACACAACTTGATGTAAAGTAGGCGAACAAAATTAAGTTTCCTCCATATTGGTACACATACTTCTGGAGCGCCGAATTCTGTTTTCATTGTTTTTCAATTGACGTGTTCTAAAATATTTCTGACGAAGAATGCGTGGAATAAAAGTAAACTTTCATACTTGTGAAGAGTTGCAATTTGATACTGGTAGAACAACGGCCTCATCGAGTCTCACGCGATCCTATAGATATAAACAATTAGATATAAAAATGATTATTTCAGTACACTCACTCATCATTTGAAAAACGACATATACAACCAATACCACCCCAAAAGCAATAAACGCCTCCCTGGGCTTAGTGCTTTGAACACAAATATGAAATTCCCCATAAAAACAAACTTCTACATCTTGTATATTCTCATTTACAGCCAATCTGGGGAGACAGCAGACACTCTAATGGCATTACAATACTGCAAGAACCACGGTGCATTGACTGTTGGCGTTACAAATACCGTTGGCAGCACAATTTCACGCATGACTGACTGTGGTGTTCATATCAATGCTGGACCTGAGATTGGAGTGGCTTCTACAAAGGTAAGATATTCATAGAACTTATATTTAATGGTTAGACTGTGGTGTTCATATCAATGCTGGACCTGAGATTGGAGTGGCTTCTACAAAGGTAAGATATTCATAGAACTTATAATTAATGGTTAATAATTAACTTATAATTATGTATGAGAGGATTCCTGGACTCTTTGCCGCTGTAAAGTGGTATTAGTGACCGCTGGTCGATTGCACAATAGACACACGAACAAACAAAAACACATCATCATCACAGGGTGTAATTTAATTGAAAATGCATGCCGGGATGATGGGCAATGCAAATTATTTTAATTGACGCTTGTTAGTGTCTCAGCTCTGAATAGGTCACTATACAAGCAGCCAAGTAAAAAGCAACTATTATTTATGTGCGAGAAGATTGCTGGACTTCTTTCCGCCGTAGGTTGGTTCACGTAACGGCTGTTCGGTTTCGGCTTCCTCCGCCATCAAGTCCATGCATCTGGAAACAAATAACTGGCTAACTAATATCATACCCAAAATGGACTGGTAACCGGACGAAAGGCCGTGGTTCATTGTATGATTAAGCAGTCCTATCGGCTTTTCCCCTCCTGTGATAAATATGTAAATCCTAAATCCTAATTATGATGAATTACAGATCACAAATCTTGGTTTCAGATCCCATGTTTTAACCTTACCCAGGATGTAATATATTGTGTAGACCAGTGTTTCCCAACCTATAGGGTGCGGGTCATTTGGGCGCCTTTAAATTTTTTTGGGTTGCTTCTGCTTGTTTTTTAACGAAAACCTAGGTGACCGTACATTTGAACCCACGTACATTTGAACCCATGCGTATATCCACGGGTTCAATCTATATGCGGGTGCTAAAACCTATGGGTTAGGGTTAGTATGGGTTCAACTATCCGAAAAACAAAAAAAATTTCATAGGTGCAATAGCATACAGGTGCAATTGTCATGGGTTCAAATGTACGTGGGTTCAAATGTAATGGGACCGAAAACCTAAACGTTACTAATTTTATTTTATTTTAAATTTATTGTTTATTATATATTTGGTATTGCAGTGTTACTCAATAGTAATTTATATGTAGGGAGTATTGCAACTTAAAACTTGGCAGCATTAATTTCGCTAAGTAAAGCTACACTACCATTTCAAAAACTCGCTGATGACTGCCTTCGCACTATGGGGTAATGTCTGGGGGTAGAAATGATTGTTTTATATTAGTCATTGAGTTTGCGGTAATTGATATCTTCTCTTTTCTTTTCCCCCATAATGACAAATAGAAATTTATTTTCAGGCATACACCAGTCAATTTGTTGCCTTGGTGATGTTCGCCATGATGATGTGTGAGGATCGTTACTCCAAACGACAGAGATACGACGAGATATTCGATGCTCTGAAAGCGTTACCTGGTAAGTTCACAGTGTTAACTGTATTTAATTATTTTATTGTCAAGTGTCTAATGTAGTGGTTCTCGAACTTTTTAAGCCACACCCCCTTTGAGTTTGTCAAGTCTTGCGCCCTATCTGAATAATAAATAGCAGACGAGAATATCGGTCAGAGACCGAAGACTTATCGATCGAAAGTTAGGGGATCCCCCAAAACAGTGCTCTTACTCCATAGTGACACCTTGTGTCCCATCACTAATTAATTAATAACTCCCTAATTATACGACAAATTTGCCCAAAATCAATAGGCTGAGTAAGATGAATGCACATGCAAAATCTGGGGCAGATTCAATCTCGCTTTCGTGAGATATCGCGTGCATCTAACAGACATACAGACAGACAGACAAATACCTATCAACATACTTACCGATTAAAATCGATAAGTAATAATAGACTACGGATAACAACAGGCACAACATCACTCTGCAATCTCTAGACAATTAATAAATGTAAATATCCAAAAGAAGGCGTACCACATCAAACTCAACAAATATTTTCATTTTCAATCAGCTACACACCCCCTTAAAATTGCTCTTGTGGGACACGCCCCCACTGTTTGAGATTCGCTGGTCTAATGACTGTCATTTTATGCAATATGATGACAATTTTATTGGAGCGTAATTCGGTCCTTCAGATGACTTGTGTTCATAGTTAAATTGAGAATAGGAAAAAGTGTTTACAACTGCCATTTCAAATGAAGTGTTTCTCATTACTTATCGATTTTAATCGGTAAGTATGTTGATAGGTATCTGTCTGTTTGTCTGTCTGTCTGTTTGTCTGTTAGATGCACGCGATATCTCACGAAAGCGAGATTGAATCTGCTCCAGATTTTGCATGTGCATTCATCATATCTCGTACCAGTAGCCTATTGATTTTGGGGCGAATTATGTCGTATAATTAGCGAGTTATTGATTAATAAGTGATGGGACACAAGGTGTCACTATGGAGTAAGAGCGCTGTTTTGGGGGTTCCCTTAACTTTCGATCGATAAGTCTTCGGTCTCTGACCGATATTCTCGTTGTTGGATTGGGAATGTTGAAATCCAACCAATGTCCTATTTTTTGTACCAATTTTTCCATGACAGGTTTTCAATTTGAGCAGGCTACTGATATCTAAGGGGGTACTATTTTTGTAGGGCAGACATTACCTGGGGTTTAAGGGAATGGGTTTTGGACCCCAACCTATGGTGCTAATGTAATTTCAATGCGCTACCTAGTGGTTCCCAGCCGGTGGGTAATTTCCCCACTAGTGGGCAATTCAGGTGCTGTTTGTGGGAAATGAACTTATAAAAATTACTCTCAGTAAACACAATGAATGAATATTATTACAAAATGAAAATCATACTTACTTAAAAGCACCTATTTCTTTATAATATTTTAGATTGGAATTCATTTTTCAAATTTCAGCCTTTGCACTTTCGTTTTTATATTCAAGATTATTTATTTTCATGGAATCTTTTTTTCTAGTGTTAGTTTCTCTACATTGTGATATATTTGTGCTGAATAAGTCGTGTTGTAAAAAAGATATTTTTTCTAGCATTTCTTTCTCTATCCCAGATTTGATCAAAGAAGTTCTGTCTCTTGACCAAGAAATCGTGAATCTGTCTGAGCAACTGCACAAGCACAAGTCATTATTGGTGATGGGTAGAGGATATAATTTTGCTACGTGCTTAGAAGGGGCTTTGGTGAGTATTGCTTTATGTTTTTATAGTTGTCTAAAACAAAGCTCAATGCTCGATACATGATAAAACATATAGGGTGTCCATAAAGTCTTGAAATATTTCAAAATTGCAAAAGGGATTTATTGATACCATATATTGTTTTGGCTCTCACAGATGTATTAAATAAGTAAAAAAACTTATTAGTGATTACTGATTAAAAACAACAAACCTGGCTAAAATATATTGAGAACTGACTTCATGACAAAATTGAAAATTGGCTGTTATCCCACTTATGCTGTCAATTTTCCAGAGGGACGGGCGTTTTTTAAGTACTCAATGTAGTATTTTTTGCCTTACAATTTTTTATCTGTAGCTTATTGTTAGCTAGTTATTTTTGAGGTGGGACGCGAGACTTGACAAATTCTAAAACGTTTGAGAACCACTGTTCTAAAGTCTGAATTGTATATTTTCAGAAAATCAAAGAGATCACATACATGCACAGCGAAGGAATTATGGCCGGGGAGTTAAAGCATGGACCCCTTGCATTGGTTGACAGTGATATGCCGGTACTGATGATTATCGTCAAGGATCAAGTCTTTGGGAAATGCCAGAACGCTTTACAGCAAGTGGTTGCAAGACATGTAAGTCGAGGTTTTTTTTTATTTATTTTTTAAGCGATGTTATAGCCTTAGGAAAGCCATTTCCAAATATCTCGAGACTATAAAGTGGTTGCATGCTATTTTTTTCACAGTGTCAGCACAGCTTTCACAGATCATAATTTAATTTTCTCAGAGACGGAGTCTAATATTTTTACAATCTGTTTCAAATCAATCAACAATCAAATTTTGAATTCAGTAAACCCAGAGATCTGGCCAAAAATTCGTTTTTTACGTTGCTGACACAGAGAAGTTATAACACAGCCCCTATCTTTTCATACTATTTCACAGGGTTGACCAATGTTTTTAATTTTTTAATTTTTAGTTTTCTCTGAGTTTGGAACTGGAGTCTTAAAGATTTTACAACCTGTAGTTCTAGTTTAAATTTTGTAAACCCAAAGTGTAACTTTTCCCGGTTAATACAGCCCCACCAAGTGTAAGTTAATTTGGTGCTCCCGAAGTATGCGATCCAAGATGGCGGACATCGGAACGTAACATGGGTAACAGGTTAGGGTTAGGCGATAATTTTTTTCCAATTTTCCTTATTTTAGTCCTATTATCAGTTCGAAGACTAGCCAAGAGCCTCCCGTAGTATTTATACCTAAAATTATGGCCTAACCCTAACCTAGTACACATATTACATTCCGATGTCCGCCATCTTGGTTCGCATACTTCGGGAGCCCCGTTAATTTTTTAGCCAACCAATGTATCGAAGTTTATTGTGAATTTTCCTGACCCACAGCCCTGCCGAAAACTCATGTTATCTTTTTATAAATGGTTTTTCAGGCTTCCACAGGTCGAATTTGATTTTTTCAGCGCTGTAGAGATTGTTACTTTGACCAGGCAACACAACAATTTATCTTCCTATTTATTTTACAGGGTCGACCAATCATAATCTGTGACAAGGAAGACCAAGAGTCGCCAAAGTGTGCTTCCCATGTTTTAAGAATACCTCAAACGGTAGATTGCTTGCAAGGAATATTAACAGTCATTCCTCTGCAGCTGCTTTCATATCATATGGCGGTTATGAAGGGCCTTGATGTAAGTAATTTATTTTGTTTTGTCTGCTAGGTTGGGGGATACTCCTGGAGTAAGTGAACCAAGATGCTGGACACCCGAACGTAGTGTGTGTACCAGTTTAGGGTTAGGCCATAATTTTATTCCAGGTTTCGTTATTTTAGTTCTATTAAGAGTTCGGGCACTAGCCAAGTGATTCCCATAGTATTTGACCTGAAATTATGGCCCAACCCTAACCTGGTACACATACTACATTCTTGTGTCCACCATCTTGGTTCACATACTACAAGATCACCGTTTAGGGGACTACTTGATGGTATCTGGTTATTATCTCACTGACTTCCAAATCTGTTGTTGGATTAGGTTACTGCCCCATCTCAACTCAAGGGTTCTCAAACATTTGATGTTTTGGAGTGAAGAAGAAGAGTATTATTTACGGAGCCACACAATAAATTTATAAAATTGAAAACGATAAACACATTGTTACTTCTTATTAAAGTTCCTGAGTAAATTAAAATTACTTTATATATTTACTTGGTAGTTTTGGATACTTACAAAATTAGCCAAGTTAGTATTTTAATAGGCAAACAAATAGCTCACACAGAGACCCTAGGTTTCTGTCACAGGGCCTTGGGGCTAGGGCTCTGCGGCCCCCTTAGTGAGCCCCACAGTCCCTGATTGGGAACCGATGTTATAGTCAATTATTTTGGGGCTCTCGAAGTATGCGAACCAAGATGGCGGACATCGGAATGTAATATGTGTACTAGGTTAGGGTTAGGCCATAATTTTAGCTATAAATACTACGGGAGGCTCTTGGCTAGTCTTCGAACTGATAATAGGACTAAAATAAGGAAAATTGGGAAAAATTATCGCCTAACCCTAATCTGTTACCCATGTTACGTTCCGATGTCCGCCATCTTGGTTCGCATACTTCGGGAGCACCATTATTTTTCTGTGCTGTCTGACATCTGAGACGTTGGCTATACTGTATCACAGGGGTTGGCAAACTACAGCCGGTAGTCCGGATCCAGTCCGCGACGCTTCGCTGAATTATATTAACAAAACAGCTGTATTGACAATTATATTTTTTACGTGACAAAATTTGTTTTGAGGCACCAAATTATATTATAACCTAACAAGTATATAATTCACAATCACTCGTTAATGAGCCTATAAATGGCGAAAAAACGTAAAAAAATTGGTGCAAATGGTGACACCGAAAATATTCAAATGATCAGTCTTCGCTTGAAATTTAACTGAAATCTGTGTGAAAAAATGTGATTTATTTGCCAATCCTTCGGTTTTTAACTTTCTAAAAATCTGTGCCAATGCCTTTCAAACTTCAATTTTGGCCCGCGAGCAACAAAAGTTTGCCGACCTTTGCTGTATCACTTGCTACTCAACCATTTGTTCCTTTACTTGCCATTGTAAAGCCTGTCAGCGGCCACTAACTTTTCAATTTTCCATTTCAGGTCGACTTCCCCAGAAACTTGGCCAAATCTGTTACAGTTGAGTGAATAAGAAATATGAAGCAAATGAATAAAAAACGTACAATTTTATATTTTTGAAGCTCCTTGCGAAACATCTGCTCCGAGACTTGTAGAAAACGTGCAGCAGATTTAGTAAAACGCTCTTATACATAAGATGCAGTCTTGTTGTTTTTCTCATATTTTATATATAAATAGAAATATATTCTTACGTTTATTTTATCCAGTGTACAATTTAGATTAATACTGACCCCTTACATTACCCCGTGGGCCTTATTCGGTAACCACCATTCTGGAAAAGCCCAGTTCATGCAAAAGTGCACACTCATTTTTTCTGCATGGGATATATTTTTGATCAATTCTGTTTTCTATATTCTTGTGCAGTAATTCCCAGCTTTTTAATGCATTCCTATTTCTGCTTATTACTTTAGGCTGTTTCTTTTATACCCCAAATAAAAGAGATATTAAAAGTGTGCACGTTCAGAAATTTATATTCCATTTCATACAGAAGTGCTCACTTCATCAAAAACAAACTTTTAATTTTTCTGTGTGGGATGTATTTTCATGATTTGTACTTGCCAGACTTCGGGCAGAATATTTCTAGAGTATTGAGCTATACTTATCATTCGTATGCGACAAGATTATTCCGCAAATATTTGTGACCAAATTATATACCTATATATTAAATGTTGCTGCTCATGCTGTTTTGTATTTATTTATTCTTATATAGATTGATGGGATTCATGACAAGCAAATTTTACACGGCAGTATTGGGGAAGCGTGAGTCCGAGGCATTTGCTCGTTTGACCCTCTTCCTCTAGAAATGAATCTTTGAACTTGAAACACTTTTTTTCCTTCTCGACTCCTAAAATTCAATATTTTTCAATCTCCGACCGCTTGCTGTTTCGGTCTAACTTGACATTCTAAATATCAGAACTTCCCTTGAATCCCAGTTATTTACGAGGTGACTGGAGTTACTTCAAGTTCCTTAAAAATAATAAAACTAAAAAAATTTTATAAACATGAATTAAAATATAACGAACCCGCCACTTCGAGCTCCTTAAAAATAATAAAACTAAAATTTTTTTTATAAACATGGATTAAAATATAACAAACCTGCTAAGATAAATTGAGAACTGACTTCGTACCAAAATTAAAATTGTAACATGACTTCATGGACACCCTGTATTTTTGTCCTTGGGTGTTCATTTAACAACTTTTTATCAAAATAATAGCGTTGCTACCATAACCGAGCCTATACCTACACCTACCTATTGGTAAATGTAAATTTTTATATATTTGTTAGTTGTAGTTTTATGCAGTTGTTACATATTCAGTAATTGCACTTTATTGGTTTGGTTTATCGTTGTATATATTTCAAAATAGGGAGGCGCTCCCGAAATATGTGGACCAAGATGGCGCACAGCCTAAATCCTAACCTGGTACACATACCATGTTCAGGTTGTGTGCCATCTTGGTGCACATACTTCAGGAGCTCCAAATAGGAGAGTGGGAGGACGGGTCATTTTTGACAACAGCTGTGTGGCCACACCCAAATGATTGTGAGAAAACGTACCATACCCCCAACTACAATCTTTTTTTGGCGACTTGAGCTTCCCCCCGCAATCACAAAGCCTAATATATAATCAGGGCTGTGCATTTTTAAATTAATTTCAGTCGATTTAAAAATTGAATCTAGAACGCTTGGAAGTTATATAATTGTATGCGATATTTTTATTTTGATGGGTCCTCCAGGCAAATAAGTTACTGAAAACATCACTCTGCCTATTCGTTCAGCAATCACACACAATAAAAAACATGCTTCATCAACAACTCAAGGAAAAGTTTCGTGTCAGAATTGAATTTTAAAGGCATGGCTTCAAAATATTGAGGATTTTACCTTTGCCTTCCTCTAAAGCGATTAAAATAATTTACTATACGATTCGAAAGGCCCATCTATATAATATATATATGAGTTCTCAATTTTTTTCAGTTTCGTATTCAAAGTAAGACGATGAAATTTTGGTGCTTATACTCTTGTTATAATGTTGAGGTACTTTCCGCTTTTTATTTTGCTTTTATATGTATTATAATTATATTTAGAGGAGTCAGACTTGTGTTATTCGTGTTGTTGTAGCCAGGAGTTTCCAACTTTTTTATATATTTCTTCCCTTTTCTCCTTTGGATTTCTTCGTTCACCCTTCGCTATGCTTCGGGTATTTATTCAATCCTCAAAGCAGTGGTTCACAAGGTCACACCTGTTATGATTTGTGAACTTCTGGAGGCTTTTCAGAATATAGGCCCTAAAAAATTATGGGCACCCACCACAGGGTCTAATCCAGGGGTGGGCACAATTTTTTAGTATAAGAGCCGCATGCTGCAAGTCAGAACTTTAAAAGAGCCGCAGAATTTGTGAATTTATTAATATTATCGAAATACTATGAACAGAAAAGAATTCCACACAAGAGTCTAATAACAATAAGACAACTCTGTTTTCATCTTCGCACTTTCGTTTTTCTAATTTTGGACACATCGCACAGTAACTTAGAGTTTGCAATCAAGCTGCAATATCGCCGACGCATCAATAAACATTGACCATTGTGACGAAAGATTTGCTGACTCGACTGATTTAAATTCAACGCTACAGCGATTTTCATACTAAAACATAATTTGTCCAAATTATTGACGAAAACTTCTTTACGACTTAATAAATTAAAAGAGTTTACATTAAAGATTTTCTCTTAGTTAAAATTTGCATAATAATTTATGTTTGCGAGAAGAGCCGCACAATGCTTGCTCTTTTGTGCAAATTGTTTTAACATAATGTGATTTGGAATCTATCAATGAAAATAACCCTATTAATACCTCTGGAATATTAAAGTGGGGGCCATGAGTGCTAAAAGCCTCCGAAAGGGAGCCACGAGTCATAAAAGGTTGAGAACCACTGGCCTAACAGTTAGATATTTCAGAAACCCCTCTCCTCTTCGCAAATTCCTGGTTACACTCCTGGACTGATAACGCCGGAGAATGTTCGCCTGGAGCGTCCTTTGGAGAAGAGAGGGCAGTGAAAGGCTAACCACTAAAAAACGCTAAGTCCTATGTTGCATTCATATAATATTATCATTATTGTGTAACATTGGTATTTATTACATCACAATCTAACAAGTACAGAGCAGACGACGCTAAATTAAGCATGGATCAAATGTATTTATATATCATTTGAATACGTTTCATGGGTGGCCCTAAGATATGAAATCCTCATCGTTGTTCCAACACTTTCAGATATAAATACGATTTCCGGTCACGTGTGAAACAGACTTTCTGATGGCGAACTGATCAATCGCTAACTGTTAAAAATAGTAGGCAAAAGTAACGTTAATTTTACAGTTATTCGTTCATATTGATTGGTTATACTTAGTAGCACGTTTGCGTATTTGCATGTGTTTTATTTGGAAAGTAAGCTATCATAAATACGTTGGTGAATACTTTGAAATTTTTGAAACATTAACGGGTTTGTTAATAGCTTCTGGCTGCCCTTTAGCTGCGTGTTCTTGGATTAATAGTTCAAGTCAGTCAGCGTTTCGCGGATTGTAGAATTGAATATTCAGACGAAGGGAATTGTTTTTCAGAATGTGTAGTTGGGGGGGGCTCGCATCTATTATGCAGGGTGTCTCAAATATGTCGCGTCTTATGTATCCGAGTGTACAAATCTTACTTAATTTGATTACTTTAGATCAGGAGTTCTCAAACTTTTTGTGTTATGGAGCCCGAGGTTGACTATTACTTGCGGATCCCTACAATGAATTTATAAAATTAAAATTATCTATTGGAACTTAGCGCCTAGTTGCCACAATTCGACGATCAAATCTTATTGATGTCGTTAAATGCTTCTTTAGACAGTTACAAACATTTCAATAAGTAAACGAATAGGCTAACTCGCGGAGTAGCTAGAATTATACTATGGAGCCCTATACTCTAACCTGCTTTTGTTTTATAATTCAAAATATAGCATGAACTCCACTTCATATACCTAATTTAACCATTTGCCGAAAGTTTCATATCTATATTAACTCAAAACGTACCAAGAATCCCACTTCGTATACTTATTATTTATCTATTGTGACCCAGGACTCACCACAATATGTTCCTCTACTAACCCAGGACAGGGGGATAAACGCGCTAAAAAGTAGACATGACATTTTTGAGTCACCGTACCGGATGGCACATTATGTCAGCCGGAGAACACTTTCGTGTAAATGTCTAGTCGCGTGGGCTTTGCCTAGAACAATTTTTGGGTTTGGTTATAACAATAGTTTTGTTTTCAAACGAAAGTAATACCTATCTTACTTTGTGTGCGTTTAGTAAGTTTAGGTGATATCCCACTATTGGCTCAATGCTAATTTTCTAATCTGTTTGGCTTAGATTAGTTCAGTTTGAGTAAGGTTAGCAAACGTATCAAAAAGTTGGGTTGGCTTCCATATTTTGTATATTTGAAAATCTCGTAATTCTCTAATAAATGAAAATAAAGGACAGACCCCGAAAATAAGCCCTAGTGCTATTTTCCAGGGAAAAGAACAATAAGGCACAGTCATATTTTCGGGGAAACAAGGTCGCTTTTGTAACAATTCAATGAACACTGCCAGGAAAACAGCCAAGTGAATGTAACTATTCAAAACAGCGAAGAAAATAGCTTTGTAGAGAGCTGAAACTGAATAATCAGCCTTTTTTAGAAGCAACGGAACTGTTTTCTGTCAGACATGAGCAATGTATCATGGCTTTAATCTCAAAACCATTAGCTAGTGCATGTCAGCATTTGGGTTATCAGCTAACTCGTCAAAGCTTATTTCATACATGCGGAAGACATAAATTTGTATGTGTCACTATACGTGTATTGCGTCATAATTAATTTAATCGCGTTTAGTTGCGTGACAATATTGACTACTACGTCGAAATTGATATCTTTCAGCATTACAATGTTACAAGTATTCGTGCGTGCGATGGGATAAAATTAGCATATTCATCCTGGGGGAGAGAAAAGCCGATAAGAATGTTCAATCCTATGGCGAACCACAGCCTCTTGTCCGGTTACCAGTCCATGTCGTGTATGGTATTAGTTAGCCAGTAATTTGTTTTCGGAAGCATGGACTTGATGAGGGAGGAAGCCGTAACCGACCAACTGTTACGTAAACCACCATTCATAATTTTGTATGTGTCACTATATATACGTGTATTGCGTCATAATTAATTTAATCCCGTTTAGTTGCGTGACAATATTAACTAATATGTCGAAAGTGACTAAAGTACTCGTGCATACCAGCAATGGCTAATTGCAGTGTTTCCCAACTTGTTATCGTATATTTCTCGAGATTTTGGCCGCATTACAAACGCAAATGTAGATCAATAAAACAGAAATCCACGATAACGCGAAGTCCTACTTATAAACATTAGGCATCATAATACCGCGATAGCAAGCTCTCATGCAAGTACTTTTGAAGGAGAAAATTTGGAATAAAACCCAGCTAATGAGTTTAAAGAAAAGTAAGAACATTTTATCCGGGGGATGGAACCCGATTATAGACGACTTAATCTTTCCTGATAAACGAGGTCATTCGTCTTCTTCCGGGTTCAGTTCCTGTAAGAGAAGCTTTTAATAGTATATATATTAGTAATACAACAGTAAATACAAAGCAACCTTTTCCTCAGAGAATGAGGACCAGTGGTTTCTACCTTTTATGGCTCGTGGTCCCCTTCCGGAGGATTCTAGCTCTCTTGTTTATTATTTCAGTGGTATTTAAAGTGTTATTTAGGTTCCATTACATTTGAACCCACGACAATTGCACCTACATACTATTGCTCCTATGGAATTTTTTGTTGTACAGATATTTGAACCCATACATACATGGATTTTAGCACCCGCATATACATTGAACCCGCGGATATAAGAGTGCAAATGTATGGGTTCAAATGTACGTGGGTTCAAATGTGCTGTCACCGTTATTTTCATTGGTGGAATCCAAATCCCATTATGGTCGAACAATTAATGCTCAACAAAGTGAAAAGGCCTGGGAAATAACCTTATGTAGTGTAATAATTCTGGAAGGCTATGCCGAGCTAGAAAAGATAGCGGTACTTGAATAGCGCCGGCCTTTTTCGGAGCGAATAGCGTGATAAAGTCGCAAATAAAATTAATCGGTTACCTGAGCCGTGCACGATCGTTTTTTAATTCGGCGTTTCCACGCGACCACTTCGAGCAAGTCTTTTTAATAACGACAGCTGATGAACTCTAAGATAGGGTTACCATATCTGGAAAGACAAAATCCGTGACAAAATTTTAATGAGCCACATTGACCGATTTTGCAACCAAAGCACTTGTATTATTTGATTTGCGGTGTATCCAAAGGCACAAGCTGTCGTCGCTTTTTGCCAGGTACCGGTAGTGCAACCAAAATACCGATTACAAAATGCTGGCAATTCAGGTCATATGTGTCATCGCAATTATGTGGATGCGACGCAATCCGTGTTGCACAAAAATGCTGGAATGTGACATATCACTGAAAAAATAGGAGTTTATGGATGCGCAATATCTGAAAACATAAAGATTTGTAGCAGGGATTTACTGTATTCAAAAATCCCTGACATTTAAGCACTTTTTAACATTTTTCTCTGACACAAATTTGACCACTAAAATCCCGTACATGTCAGGGAAAAATATGGCGTATGACAACCCTACTCTAGGAGAGTTGATAGACATGGGGCTGAACCGGATATTTTTAACCTGGCTGTGGTTCGCCAAATAATTGAGCCGTTTTATCGGGTTTCCGCCTCGGCGTGAAAAAAAAATTCAAACGAGACAGAATACACTACGCCTACGAGAACTGGCTCCTGGACACTTCGTGTCGGCACTGTTCATATTCACGGATCTTCTGTTTACTCCCAATCCTGCGCGAGTTCTCGTGTTCAGCTTACCCCTCACCTTGGGATAAATATGGGAGTTCTGTCCTGCACCGGTCATCGAGAACAAAATAAAGTTTGTCCATCAGAATCAATTAGTTTGCTATAATACCGAATGTCATTGAATACTACCGGATGTCATCAATTTGAAACAATACACTTGTATAAAGCGGAAAGTGTTGACATCATAAACTGACCTATATTTCAGTCGCTCGCGTCCTTACGTGTTTATTTAAGTGATTAGCTTCATAATATGTATTCATGTAGAGCTGTAATTAGGAATAAGAAAGAGGTTTAATATGACTCTCATGTGAGAGGAAAGCCGATAAGCGTAGGCCCACCATATATCTGAAGCAAAAAAACGAATGCGAATTGGACAAACCAACGCTGGTTCGATTTCGAGGCTTGGTATTTATGTAGTTTAGTCTTGTGTCATTTTGTCATTGGGGGCATCAAAATTAGCTGTAAATTGTAATGAAATGTCTTCTATTGATTTTAGCTTCAAATAATGTAATCGTTCTCATTATTATCACATCAACTCATTATTAGAAAACTTGTACTTTGGTTTCCGGCATTTTGATGATTCAACGACATGGGTGTTAAATTAATTTATGGTTCATACTTGCAAATCAGTGGTAAATCAAATGCCTTCAATAAAAAAAACGGCAGCGATTCCCGCGCTTATTACAGGTGTAAATAGTTAGTAACAGTATTTATACCGATAATCATTACTTATCGATCTTGATAGGTAAGTGTGTTGATAGGTATTTGTTTGTTTGTCTGTTTGTTTGTCTCATCATATTTTGGATGAATTATGTCGTATAATTAGCGAGTTATTAATTAATTAGCGATGGGACACGCTATTGACATCGCTATTGAGATTTTATAATCAAATCGAATATTGTTTCGAATCGAATCTGGAATATTCACTCGAAGATGAAAGTGTATGCGATTTTGTTTTTATTGTGACGGGTTTTTCGAATAAACGAACTACTGAAAGCGTATAATCCATCACTCAGGCAGTTCGCTGAGTTACCAATAAAAAACATGTTTCATCAATAACTTATTTGAAAGAAAGGGCCACGTGTCAGAATTGCACTGTAAAAATATGGCTTCAATATAAAAATTGAGGGATTCATTGATTTTACATCCCCTACCATAGGATAAATAAGACAAAGTCATTCTTTAAAAACACCTATTTCATACATGTTTCATGTAGGTATATAGCAAAACTTCTAAGACAAAATAAGCTAATAATGGACGACACCATTGAGACGGATATCCCGCCACCCCCAGATCAGCAGGACCCGAGCGTGGAGGATGCTTTTACAGCGGTTACTGGAGTTGTAATGCCAAAACAAGCGAAAAAATACAAAGCTATTTTTTCCTTTGTCGGATTATTGGAAATTTTACTCGGGATATACCTGTGCTTCTTTGGGCTCGTGACCAGCTCTGTGGCAGCGACCTATGACCTTAAGAATGTGTGGAACTACGCAGCTCTGTGTGGTGCAGGAGTCTTCCTTTTGGTATCCGGTGGATTAAAGAAAACAAAGTACAGAAACCAGTGTGTGATGATCACTAATATGTCTCTTAGCTTTATGTCGATGTTGATTGCTTTGGGCATCGCCAGCGTTCATATTTGGTTTTTCGTCACACAACCTGCCCAGAGATTAGATATTCTACCAGTTATGGTGGCTGCAATTCTCATCACGATTGGGATAATATGCGCTGTGCATTTTGGTTTTTACTGGGCCGGATCTCAGGTCTCTTTAGACCCAATTCACGCCGTCATGTACACGAATAAACACACAGGAGAGCAGTTTGTGGAGTATAAAGACGTCAAGAAAGAGAAAAAACGTGAAAAAAGACGAGCCGAGTCCTTCAAGTCGACGAAAAATAACCTGTTGCCAGCTTATCCCGGTAGCCGTCCGTCAACATTGAAAAGAGATAATCAATCCATTCCTATGGCACCAATGGTCAGGCCAAACCAGACTATACCGCCAGCGAAATAAGAACTTAGCTAAAAAGGTTGTTGCTACTACTATAGCGTATTGTCTACCGCAGGGGTCTCCAACACGCGGCTCGCCAGCTAATTTTTTGCGGCCCGCGTCATGGTTGAGATTTTTCCACAAAAAACTAAAATAGTACGATGTCACTATTAGTAAGTTTTATCGTGTCATTTATCATCAAGAGTCCGGTCCGACAAACTGTAAAAAGTGAAGCAAAATTCCCCCCTGTTGTCCACGTTCATGTTTCACCCATTTCTGACCTAATTTCTTGGTTTGCGGCCCGCGTGGTCAATAAATTCCAAAAAGTGGCCCGCGACATGTTTTGAGTTGGAGACCCCTGGTCTACCGCAACATGGCTCTACCCAAGGCCTAAGCTAACCCCGGGACATGTACGATTTAAGTGTTAAGCGCTGAATTAAATGTATAGAGGATAAGAAATAGCACGCTACATAGCTGGGGCTGGGTGGTCCGAACCCAGGCTCGCGGGCCACATGTGGCCCGCATACTCATTATTTGTGGCCCGCGTCGCACTTTCTGAAGGGTAATAAAAAACATTTGATATGGTTTCGTCGTAAAAATAACCAGAAAAATCTTTTGAAATATTGTTACATCACTAATGTTACTGAATTCACTAGGGTTATGGCTATCGAAGTTGAATGATGTTCTTGGCTGGTCTAAATTTTCAACTGATTTTCTATCTTTTTGGTCGGGAAAATATGCTACAATGAAGGCATCATCAAGTTTTCCGGTGATTTTTGCTTGTTTTAGCACGATAAATGACAAATAATGTGTATGTATGCATAAATAATATAAGTGTTCGTTTTATACTGTACTGTTCACCAAATCTTGGCACTATCGTGGCCCACGAACAATGCAAAAATAATTTTGTGGCCCGCGAAGTGGACAGCCTTGGACCACCCTGAGCTAGAGATAGATTCTACGCCACGAGTGTGCAAATTTTTTTGTCGGTGAGCCATATAACCGACTTCAGACACCAACAATAAAGTTTTCCATGAACACAACAAATTAAAAAATTCCCACAATGCAAAATTTTAGTTATTCAACATTTTAGTGGGAAACTTGAATTCTTGCATAGTTTGTTAATATCAGATGTTACATTTACTGTCGGATTAGGATTTTATGCTTGATGAGGAAAATAGGACTGTTAAAAAGGGCCCTATTAAATGGCTTGGGGCCGGGTTGTGGCCCATGGGACATCTTTCGCACATCCTTGTCCTACGCTATGGTACCCACACGTTATAGTAGCACTGACAATTTATGTTAATTTTAAAAGGTTGGAAGCGACAGAGTATAAATGTGAATACTTTTTTTTTCACAGCAATCGATAATGTTACATTGTTAAACAGTCGCCAAAATAGCACTTAACTTACACAACGCGGCCTTTTTTCTTTTTTATATATAAAGCATTGAAAATAAAGCAGTAATTACCTGAGTAATTATCTAGACCACGGGTGTGCGGCCCACAAAAAAAAGGTGCGGCCCGCGTAGAGGTCCCAATTTTGAATGGTTTTAATCTGTTCCGTGCGAGTAATTCCAATCCGTTCAGTGTTGCAAAGCCTATACCTGATGACGTTTTAATACCCTAACAGCTGGCTCGAAAACTTTTGTGCCTGCAACTACTAGAAAGCCTATGTTAAATAAAGACGCGGCCCGCGGTTTTGCCCAGTTATTTGTATCTGGCCCTTCTGTTTCAAAGATTACACCCTTGGGCTGGTCTAGACACAACATATAAACTATTTAATCTTTTTTCTTCTGTATTTTGCTTTCCAATCATGATTAAAATATTCTGTTCATATTTCATTTATCTATATATGTTCAGTGGACAGGTACTTAGAATGCTGGACCTCGAATCAGGGGTGGCAAAAGGTTTTTCGACAAAGGGCCAAAACTTTTGCCCACCTAGACAGTCGGGCCATATAAATGTGACGTGAAGTTACATTTATTGAACAATATTTACAGTGTTACAAAAGCAAAAGTGGAAAACAATAGGCCTCGTATCCTTGAGTTATTTTTTTTTAATCTAAAACATCAAAATTTGGTTTTAGTTTGGTTGTGGCAGAACTAGTCGGGCCAGATTGAATTGCCCATCCAAGGGGGCCCATTTTTCACTTTTGCTATTGATATCAACCTCACAAAAGCATAGCAGCTCCATGAATCTTGTGCGCAATAGCAAAGTGGTCAGAGCGTACAACTTAACCATGCTCCTGTCGCAGATTGTGACAACGGTAGAAGGTGCTCCCGAAGTATTCGTACCAAGATGGCGCCCAACCTGAACATAGTATGTGTACCAGGTTAGGTTTGCTCAGGTTGTGCGTCATCTGGGTACGAATACTCCGGAGCACCGAGTAGACACGTGATGCCAAATACCTCACCCTGGGTGTCATACATTTTGTGGTTCGTCTTCATGCTGCTGTCGCAGATTATGGACCAAGAGTATAGAAGGTGTTCCCGAAGTATTCGTACCAAGATGGCGCACAACCTGAGCAAACCTAACCTGGTACACATACAATTTTCAGGTTGTGCGCCATCTTGGTACGAATACTTCGGGAGCACCTTCTACCGTTGTCATGTGTACCAGGTTAGGTTTGCTCAGGTTGTGCGTCATCTGGGTACAAATACTGCCGGAGCGCCGAGTATAGAAACATCTCTCACATAAATATTAGAGTTTTACTTAACAGTGGGTACTTTTTTAGAGTATTTTTGCGACGTTATATATCACGATTGGGCACGCGCTTTGATATATTGATTAACCTCCAAGGACGCAATCATTGGGTGCTTATACCTAGTCTTGGTCGTGAATAAGATGTGAAACGCCCACCGAAAGAGGATTTACTTCTTCGATAGAGAAATCAATGGGATAACCTTTGACCCCACTTTGAAAATCTCAAAACTGTACTATCACAGTAATATACAGGGTGTCCATGAAGCCCCCTTACATTTCAATTTTGTCGTTAAGTCAGTTCTCGATATATCTTAACCGGGTTTGTTGTTTTTTAATCAGTAATTTTACTTCATTTAATACATCTGTGAGGGCCAAAACAATATATAGTATCGATAAGTACCCTTTCAATTAAAAAAAAATCGAAACTTCATGGACACTCTATACTTCTTTGATAGAGAAAGCAATGATACACCCGTTGGCGCCACTTTGAACATGTCAAAACTATACTATCACAAAAAATATAGCAGCAACAATGCTGCCATATTATTGATCCGTTTGTCGCGAAGACATGGCGACGTTATATATCACGATTGGGCATGCACTTTGATTTATTGATAAACCTTCAACAACGCGATCTAAAGCAGTGATTTCCAACCTTTTTTTTTAATTTTCTAAAAAGTAAATTTTGTAAAATCTTGCGACATGTTCAAATACTTAATTATATGTAATACCTTTATGGCCGCGAAATTAAATGAATAATATAAGACAGGGGTGACCAACCTTCTTTCGACAGTGATCGACAAACATTTTCAAAATAGCTCGCGATCGACTGATCGGTAATACCGTCATACACAAGAACGAACGAGTACTGAATATGCAGATACCTGAACACACGTCATCTAGTTTTGCATGGAATGGCGGCGTTTCTTTACTTAAGCGAAATAAATGTCGGTACATTTGAAATCACGTACATTTGAACCCATGTACATTTGAACCCATGTGTATATCCGCGGGTTCAATCTATATGCGGGTGCTAAAATCCATGGGTAAGGGTTAGTATGGGTTCAAATATCAGTGAAACAAAAAAAAATTCCATGCAGTATGCAGATGCAAATGTCGTGGGTTCAAATGTAATGGAACCGAAATAAATGCTGTCAAGTTTTTATGCTGTGGTACTACCCACACATACAATTACTATTGAGAGACACTACAATACCGAATATAAAATGAACGGCGCGCCCGTAGTATTTGTACCAAGATGGCGCACAGCCTGCTAACCCTAACCTGGTACACATACTATGTTCAGGTTGTGCGCCATCTTGGTACGAATACTACGGAAGCACCAAATGAACAATAAAATTTAGTAGAAAAAAAATTAGTAACTTTTAGATTTTTATTGAAAAATCAAGCGACCCATGAACCCAGTATGTTCCCCACTTTTTCATTTCCGGGGAGTGTTTCCAAATTTAGGGGGGGGGGGGGGGTTGTTATTAGTGATAAAAACTATTTGTAACCTACATAAATGTGTTATGTATTTGACTGATCGCCTTCATCGGCATATGAGCCACTTTCTGCATATACAAATACAATTTTATTTAGGTTTATCATTAAAGTATGGTGTCACACCGGAAAATTAGGGTGTGTGTTTCAAATTTTAGGGGGGGGAATCACTGCATGAACCTTTTTAGGCCACTAAGTTTTGGGTCGCGACGCATAGCTTGAAAAACACTAATCTAAAGCACGGATGACTAAAAGATGTATAGCGAGGATATTTTATTCGGGTCTCATCAATACAAGTTGGACCCGAGTAGGACCGAATCATGCCTTTTAAAAGCTAGGCACTTGGAGATTTTGGTACCCTATGTACAAAAAAGAGGTAAGAGTTAGTATGTGGACCAAGATTGCGAACAATCTGAACATAGTAGGTTAGGGTTAGGTTGTGCGCTATCTTGATGCACATACTTCGAGAGCACCCATAATTCTATTCCGATTTTCCTTATTTTAGTTCTATTGCGAGTTCGGAGAATCTATGTGTTAGCCAAGTGAATATACCCCCTGCTCATATGTTTCAGTCCCTTTACACAACTTGATGTAAAGTAGGCGAACAAAATTAGTTACCTCCATATTGGTACACACACTTCTGGAGCGACAAAATAATAATAATGAAACTGGTGTATTGTGTTATCTGAAATTGAATATGTAAGTTTCAGTATTCATTGCTAATTGAGGGCCAAGTTATGATTAATTTACATGATTTTTTGGAAACATTTCTCATACTTACAAACATTGATAAAGACGATTAAGATGATAGCCTACACAAGGACTTTATTCCAGCCGAACCAATATTGAGGTTCAAATAGTCTGTTCAACCCTAAGGCACTATTGAAAATCGTCTAATGAAAATTCCTGTGGTGCCCCTTTTTTCCTGGTACCCTACGCACGTGAATATTTTGCTTCGTGGTTAATCCGGCAATGGACTTGTGATAACTCATGAATTGCGTCTCGTAATTTATCTAGCGATGAGATTCGAAGTCTTAAAGACAGTTTTTCTTTTGTATCAAACTCAATAATAAGAGAGCGATGCTGAAATATATGGACACGATGATGTAGAGGTATGCAATCTGTAACAGAAGCTAACCGGTATCGTATCGCAGCTGAGCAGCAGATTTTACCTCACGCGAAAGCGGAACTGCCACAAGGAGCGCAATTTTTAATTTTGATGACGTCATCGCACACGAAACGAATCCCATAGAGGCCACAGAAATTTTTGAAATAAATAAAAGTAAAAGTCTTTTAGCGAAAAATACAATCCTTAACCACTGAAAATTTGAAAGCAATTGGTCCAGTATTTAAAGAGAAAAGCGATTTTGACAAGCACGAAATTTCGTTTCCAAAGTGTCCAATAACAGCTTCCCTCATTCCAGAAAACTGTTTGCACTGCTCTCGCGTCATGTCTGCGCTTATATCGTGCAGGCTATCCCCAAAAATAAGACATGGTCTAATTTCAATTTTCTTTTAAAAAATAACACTATGGCTTATTTTGGGCGGACGTATTTCATTTTCATTTATCAAAAACAAAATTACAAAGTAGAGAATTGTGAGATTTTTTGCTGTCGACTAAGAGAAAAAAAAAATTCTCGCTATCGACTAGGTCCTATTTTAAGGGGAAGGATTATATCAAAATCATTTTCAAAATTCGGGCTAGGTCCTATTTTTGGGGAAACACGGTACGTTCAATGGTTATTTGGCAACTTGTCGTGAAAATATGCATATCATGCAACCTTGTGTTTCAATCGAGTATCAATGAAAACTACTAATGCTCAAAGCTCATCAGAAAAAAAATTTCGTTGTGAAATTTTGTTTCCTGGGAACAATTCTTTTCAACTTGCAGTAGGAGACCAAAGTGTCAATATTTTCGTTTGATCGCAAAATGAGATTGTGGCAGTGGCGTATCCATGGTATGGCATACATGGCTCGTGCCATGAGCGCCTATTGGACAGGGGCGCAAAAGGGCAAAATGTTTTAATCGTAAAATGTCTTAATAAAATTGTCAGTCAACGATCAAGTGGGCGCATTTTTAAACTTTGCCATGGGCGCAATTTTACGTAGATACGACACTTGGGTATTGGATACCTAGGTGTATTGTTTTCTGTTCTCAAGTCCATGCTTCCGAAAACAAATAATTAGCTAACTAATCGCATACCCGACCTGGACTGGTAACCAGACGAGAGGTTGTATTCCCCCATAAAATCAAGCCGTCTTTCTTCCCTACTCTCGGAATGAATATGTAGAATCTTTTCATATCCTGTTTGATAACTTTAATATACTTTGTCGCCTCGTGCCTGGACGTGCGTGCAACGTATATTTGGCAATTTGCCGTGACAAACATGCTTATTATGCAATCCATGCTCTATTTGATGACATCAAAAATCAATTACTGCAGTACGTTTCTCACTGAGACGCGAAAACGTGTAATGCAAGGCGGAAATATAATACAATGTAGCATGCTATTTTATAAAAACTGTCAGATCAGGATAGGCATTTGCCGTATTGGAGGATTTAGTTGGCAATAAATCTTTAAAAATATCAACCCCAACTCAATTTTTCAGTGCTAGCTAAGCATCTCAAATTAACGCTGGATAAGCAATTAGACAGTAGAATTGAAAAAAGTAGGAACATTAACATTTTCTTGCATTGACTTTGCTTTATGAACAGACTACAAGGCTTTTAATCCAGTAAGTCCTACAAGGATGTGACAGAATGCAATGAATCGCAAAATTATAACGCAGATACCATACCAGCCAATGCTGCTAACATTAAGTCAAAGATTTCAAGATAAAACGGGTTTCTGATCTCTCGTTGCCAAATATGTATGTATATATGTATGTTTATTTGCCTCAAAATGTAACAGTATCTGCATAATAATTAAACAGTATAACCGAGACGGGATACAAGTTTCATAGTAAATCAGAACGATATCACAATTGGCAGCTAAAAGATGATTTCGTACACGTTTGCTCAAATACTGTATATAATACATATACAGCGCGCTAAATACAATACAGTCGTCGCCTAGTCGTGTTTTGTGTTTTTTATTACATTTTATATATTGTTCGATTTTTTCATCGTGTTCTGTTAGACTTTTTTTGGGCACCAACGCTCGATAACCATTTTTTTGTTTCCCGTGTGTCTATTCACCCTGGAATGCTATTTTTTCCATATATAATTTTTTATAATTTGTGAGTGCGCACCTTCAGAATGGTGAGAAAATAAATTACTGATAACAGTAAGTTCTCACAAATTTCTAAAACTATATAATAAATTGCAGAATGATACGTAGTAGATAATCTGAATAAAATTCTGTTGGGTCAGATAAGTCGTAGCCAGGGAATTTGTTGAGATTGCGGTTAAATTTAGTTTTGGAACGAGGCATATTGTTTTCCACTTTAGCTTTTTAACACTGTAAATATTGTTCTTAAAATGTTACTTTTTACGGCACACTTACATGGCCCGCCAGTCTAGATGAGATAGCGATTAAATTTAGGTTTGGAACAAGGCACATTGTTTCCACCATTGTTTTAAAATACTGTAGATATTGTTCTTAAAATGTTACTTTTTACGGCACACTTACATGGCCCGCCAGTCTAGATGAGATAGCGATTAAATTTAAGTTTGGAACAAGGCACATTGTTTCCACCATTGCTTTATAATACTCTAAATATTGTTCTTAAAATGTTACTTTTTACGGCATACTTACATGGCCCGCCAGTCTAGGTGAGATTGCGATTAAATTTAAGTTTGGAACAAGGCATATCGTTTCCACCTTGGCTTTAGTAACACTGTAAATATTGTTCTTAAAATGTTACTTTTTACGGCACACTCACATGGCCCGCCAGTCTAGGTGGGCAAAAGTTTACCTTGTCCATTCCTGCTTTGTCTGTAAAGCGTTTCAAGCTTCAAAAAGTTGCTATGTAGGATACAGAAAAATGTCTTTTTTACATCCAAAAAGGGGGGCCGCGCCGACCCTTAACCCCCTGGCTGCACCCCTGCTCCCAATGACACAAGGGTTCATTTAAAGGGTAGGCTATGATCAAATATACAAGCAGCCTAGCCAATATTAATCTAGAATGTAAATCAAAACTAAAATAGGTTCATTTACTTTTCATTTTTGGACTTTTTTCTGTACTTCAGCTGATAGAAAGTTGCGACATATTAAGACAATACATGGCATGTAACTGACGCCAGACTACTTGTGACATGTCTTCGTGGCAGAACCGTGACTATACATTGGCGCCATACCCAGTTCGATTGAAGCGAAGGAGACTCAACAACCGATTTAAATTTTTTGGGATTGCAGAGGCGATATTGGGAATTTCCAGTTTTTGCATCGGAGTTGCTATTGAATCACTGTCAGACTTGGATAATGAAAATAATAGATCTGAATGTGAATACTGCTCTAACAAAGGGAACACTGGTGCCGGTATTTGGTGTGGACTGGTACTGTTATGCAGTGGGATTATTTGTATACTAAAGTCAAGAAGGCGATCAAAGTATTTTCATTATGCATGTCTTATAAGCGGTATTATTGCAGCATTTGCAATGATTATAATGTTTATTTTGTCTATCCTTCACGCCTACCCGTTAGCCGTCATTCAGACGGCCATATTGAGTATTTTTCTTTGTGTAATAAGCATTGTAGGACTGGTAATATGCGTTCTGCATGTGATAGCTGTTTACAAAGGGAAAGACATACTACAGCCGACTGTTGCTGTTATGTACACTCGACCCTATACTGGTGAACAATACGTGCACTATGAACACGGTGGAATACTGCAAGGACAGTTTTTATTTTCAGCGGATGTGTTTGAAAATATAGACAGTCCGCCATCAGTCTACCAAGCTAATTTAAAAGGCAACGATAACTAAAAATTTATGAATAACAGTGTAAAAGTGCCAGACTGGTGCTGCGATACTCGGAGGGAGTGCCGGTAGGCAGGGAATCGTCACAGAGTTTGCTCTCAAAGCTGCACAGACTATGGTTTTAAACAACGCTGGATATAGCAAAACGAGGCTTCGAAATCCTTCAGTTTATAAAGGAAAATGTCAAATTTCGGGCTGCTATAAGAACTTTTTACTGGAAAATACACATTCTTTTTTTTTAAGTTTGTTCTTTTGTTGTAATAATTTATATATGGAGCTGATGTTTTTTTTAACAAAGAATAAAAGTTGACCAATAACTGTGTAAAAGTGTCAAAATGATACAGAAGGTGTGCCGGTAGTCATGGAATCAGCACTTTGTTTGACCGGCTATCGCACTTTGTTTCGTTTATTATACTGTACAGAGTGTTTCCGGGGAAGTGGTCGCCTGTAGGGTGCATCACGGGTGAGTGAAATCAGACGAGAAGCCGTGGTTCGCCATATGATGTCGTGTTATCGTCCTTCCTCTCCACTGGGATAACTTCACTGTAAAATCCTAATGTTGGATATAGCTTCACGAGGCTTCGAAATTCTTACCTTTTTAGACAAAATCATAGGATGGTATTTACATTTATCCCGGGGAGAGGTAAGTCGATAAGATGGCATAACCATATGGCGTCTCGTTCGGCTGCCATTTCATGTCGCGTATGGGATTAGTTAGTTATTTGTTTTCGGAAGCATGGACTTGTTGGCAGAGAAAGCCGTATCCGACCAGCAGTTACGTGAACCACCCAACGGCGGCGAGGAGTTCAGCAATCCTCTTGCACATAACTATCCCCGCATGGGATTCGAACCTGCGAACCCACGCAGAGTAATCAGAGTGCGGTGGCGAGCGTATTCCAAGCGCTTAAAACGATGAGCTACACCGCCGCGCCAAATCATCATATTTCTTTCTAAAATAAGGACGGTTCTACATCTGCCAACCAGTTAAATTAACGTCCAACGATGACTAAATTTGAGTACTAAGTGTATAAAGTTGTGGAACTGATGCAGTGATACTCGAGGGGTAATATTCCAAGTCCAGTATTGCATTTAATCCGAAGTATCACAGCACATACCTGGCAACTGAGTTTGTGATTATTGTTTCTGGCGACGTACAGCGGACAATATTACCATTTCTAAATAAGCTTTAGATGGCGCTCTTGATACATTACTAATTCCATTTGTAGAGGTGATTTTACGTGCTTAATCACAGAAAGTAGCTCGCGAGCAATAACTCAAAAGGTTAAGAGATAACTTGCCGAGCATATATTTCCGCGCTTACTTCCGTAACAACATTTGCAATTGTCAATGGCGACGTAATGATTGAAATTTTAGCAGCCGACGGGCACTTGTTTCACTAGGATTTTAGGCGGTGCGGTAAACAAATCTGCATTGGTTGTGAACATGTAAACCAGTTTGCAAAAGTCAACACCCGAAACAGTCCCAACTTGAGCCTAAAAAATCAGACGGTTTTGGAGGTACGTCTCTGACTTCAATGAAAATACAAGTGATATCTCGGTAGTCGAACATAATTCGTTCGAGGTTGGTGTTCGACTATCGATTTGTTCGAGCATCGAAACTTTTTTGCCATAAGGAACAATGGTAGTTTTTTCAATACGATCTTACGCATTCCAAAATACCCAAAGTATTAATAAAACGCGTACAATAATAATTATACAATAATTGCTGTCACTCCCTGCGCAACATACGCTCTCTCTATTATTACTTATCGATCTTTAGATCCGTAAGTATGTTGATAGGTATTTGTCTGTCTGTCTGTCTGTCTGTCTGTCTGTCTGTTAGATGCACGCGATATCTCACGAAGGCGTGGTTGAATCTGCTCCGAATTTTGCATGTACATTCATCATATCTCGGACCAGAAGCTTATTGATTTTGGATGAATTATGTCGTATAATTAGCGTTATTAGTTAATAATTAATTAGTGTTGGGACACGCGGTGTCACTATAGAGTCATGAATCGAACCAGCAGTTTCGATCGATAAGTCTCCGGTCTCCGACCGATATTCTCGTTTACTTATTTTTAAGTGGAAATGGTGAACTTCGCTATGCCATACTGTAAGGCTAGATCAGACACTCGAAAACCATTTTCGAAGTTTGTAATAATTTTTTTTTTTAACTTCATGGTTGTTATCACCGTTCCCCTCTTCTCCTTCTCGTTATCACTACTTTTCTTTGAAGCCACGACCAACACCAAAAAGAAAGAAAGAAAAGGGCGCTCCAGAATTGTATGTACCAACATGGAGGTAACTAATTTTTTTCTCCTACTTTACATCAAGTTGTGTAACGGTATGGAAACCTATGGGCAGGGAATATTTACTTAGATAACACAGACAGTCCCCGAAATCGTAATATAACTAAAATAAGGAAAATCGGAATAAAATTACCGGTCTCGCCAAACACTCAGAGCCGATGGTTACTGTTATTTACAAGTGATATTTCCGATTATCTTAAATTGGAATTGGCCAGACGCAACTGTACTGTACTGGTCTGTCTTTTGTGTGCGATGAAGTCACCAAAATTGAAAAAATGCGCACCAAGCCGTGGTTCCGGGACTGAATTCCAGCGATCTCGTAATCAGACTACCTGTACTGTAAAAGCTTTGGTGCTTCTTTCTTTTAGACTTCGTGTCCTTATATTTGAGCATAGCTATTTTGTTTTTATCATGAATCATATTTCTTATCCAAGCGCCAATATTTATTTTTTTCACATGCGTTATTTCCAACTTTCTTAAATTAAAAATGGCGAGACGCAAAAATTAAACTTGCGACTGTGCTGTCTAGACAGAAATTTGACAAATCGAAGTTCTGAAATGATATTTAATTTCACTATCAAGAGATTTTGTTCATATGTGCCTAGTTTCGTATCATGCAATATTTCACACTGGCTCTGGAGTTAGACTTTGTGTCGGAGCCGGGATCAAAGGTTAAAGTTAAGCAAGTTTTTATTGTTATTGGAGGAGGTGCCGGTGTCGTATTTTGGGCGGGAGCTTGGTAGGTTTTCACTGGTATTGTATTAGAAGCAACAACTAGAAAGCCTGTGTTGAATAATGATGCGGCCCGCATTTTCACTCAATTATTTGTCCCGACGTCCCGACGTTCAGTGACTTTAACCAATAATGTTTAATATTTGCGATCACGGAAACGGTTCTAAGAAAATTTGCCGATCAATTTCAAGCAGCATAAATTTCTCTAGCTTTTTCAGACAGCAATGGATATTCGTCCACAACGCTCAACCAAAAAGATACAATGGATTTTTAATTAAAATAAGTCGATCCGATTCTTTTCATATCGCTACTGACCCCACGTGTAGTCATCACAGACCCCCCGGGGTCCATGGAACCCAGTTCGGGAAGCCCCCTGTTTTAAAGGAGCCGTAGCCTAATAACTTCTGAATCGGATTCGACCACGTAGTGCCGGATTCGACTCCACAAAACCGTTAGCGAATCGAATCCGATCGATAGTGATTTTACATGAACTACGCCTAACGAGTTTATTATCCATTTGACCTCTACCATAACGCAAGTTATCTCGCTTTTTTCATTTTTAATTAATAAACCCGAAAGTTCCAATGCATTTGGAGCGCGACCTAACACGAATAATCGATTATTTTTTTGTCTCGACACGACTCGCGTTTGGGGTATTTTATTTCGCGCCTTTTTCACCTTCTGGCATTTAATTTGAACATCGCGCGACCCATTAACACCCGGAAGTGACGTCACAGACTAAAAATATTATATATTATTGAGGTATTGATCATAAATTCGTGGTCTTATAAGAGCTATTTGAAAATATTTCTGGATTTATATTAGAAATAGACGCAAGCAATAAAGATCATCATGTTTTGGTTAGATCTGGTTAAGTTCATGAAACAGTGTCCTGGGTCAGGGGTGTGTCTAGAGGGGACCATAGGGGTGAGTTTATTGTTTAGTTCAGGGTTGTGCAACCTGCGGTCCGTAATGAAAAGTTGTGCGGTCTGCAGGTGAGCGCCAATTTTGAATAACGTGCGGCCCGCGAAACAAGTTTTTATTTTAGTTTAATCCGGTACGTGCGAATAATTCTGATCCCTTTGCGTTGCAAAGTCGATACGAAATTTTAATTTATTATCTAGACCAGTGCTCTTCAACCTTTTTGTGATTGTGGAACTCCTGATATAATTTTTCGTTTTTTATGGCACCCCAATTAACAAAATTAAAAAAAAAACACGAAATACTCGTAACACGAGAAGCGGAACAACAACACTAGTAGTATATACTCTCTCTAGTCTCGAGCAATATCCACATACTATGGGGCAACAATAGCGTTCTTGTTAGTAGCATAACGATGACTAAAGTGACGCAACAACCAATAATATCTCTGTTTTGTCTATTAACTGCACTGTGACTAAACCTCCTGTTTAACGAACTGGCCTACTTGGAGTTTGAATGAGACACGGTGGTCTAAGAATATTTATAATGAAGCATCAACTTGCTGAAGCAAGAAATCATTACATTCTTGCGAAGATCTAATTTGAAGTCTTATGTCCGTAATAAAATATTACCTCATGCTATATTATGGGTTCCCGGAGTTGGGTCGCCTGAAAATTCTTTTGGGTCGCTTGTACATGTCTCACTAGGCACAATTTGCGATTGCTATATAAATTTAAAGTAAATCTACTGCGAATTGTTTAATTTTTTGAAGTATTTATCATTTCGCTCTAATTTGCTGGCTTTTTATTAGTTTAAACGTGACGCGTGAAATATGTGATGGGAACTAATTAAAAGCGAAACTATTTTTTTTTTGTAGAAAAGTACGGGGTAACCGAGTCTTTGGAACCACTGCGTTGAATGAATTTGGATATTCATTGCCTTACTGTTAAGAATTATAGAATCGGGGCGATGTTACAACTGATGTGAACCCTTAATAGTAATTAGGTAAATAAATATTACCAGGGTATGTATCGTGGGTTAGATTGTATATTATCAGGGGCGTAACCAAGATTTTTCAAATGGGGTTCAATGGGATTTTTCTAAAATTTCTAATTGCCGAATTAGACCGTACCAGCTAGCGGTCGAAAAACGAGTCTCGAAGGTCTAAAAAGCGTTTTAAGCTACGAAAAATGAAAAGAGAACATGATTTTAAGAGTAGCTATACAAGATGTGTAATGTCAATCAAGTCTTGTTCCTTCATTAATGTATTCTAATATCTCTAGCCTGGTGATTTTTCAACCTTTTGTTAAACAAATTACTCCTTTTGCCTACTTGCGAAAATCATATGGCGAACCACGGCCTCTCGTCCGGTTACCATTCCATGTCGTGTATAAGTAGTGAGTTATTTGTTTTCGGAAGCATGGACTTAATGGTGGAGGAAGCCGTTAACGACCAGCGACGTTCAGTCCAGCAATCATCTCACACATAATTTACCCTACATGAAATTCGAACCTGCGAACCCAACCAGAGTAATCAGTTGGCGAGCGCATTAGTATGATTGTGCAATACGCGCCAGTATATGTTGATTTAACGCCAGACTTGCTCAATAGAAAAAGAAAATATCCAAATTCAATAATAGAAAATCTTCCAGACATTCTCGTTTCTATTATTTTCACAAGTATCACGTTTTAAATAAATTAATAACAAAGATGAATGATAATTTTATCACGAGAAACAGTCAATTTCGATCTAAAAATAAAATTTGCAAAAATGAATTGGCGTCGGTGCAAGAAATTTCATGGAAATGTAATTGTTGCTGTTAATCGAAATGCTGTTAAGTAGAATCCAAGGGTTGCAAAATAAGAGGGCGAATGTTGAAATTTTGAACAAAAATTACAAAGAAATTAATTTGTTTTTTAGGATGATTTTTTGATCAAAAATTGAAGCAATATTCATAAAGTTTATCAAAAAAGTCAGACGAGTTGAAAAATCAAAAATCAAAGTTTTCCAAACAATTTTTTTTTGCAAGTTTTGCCCTTTTAAGGTAACAATTTTTACGGCGAAAAACAGTAATTTAACTTGAAACTTACAGTAAACGTCTAGTTCTGCCAAAGAACGACCGTGATAACATATCGGTTAAAGCGTTAGACTTAACTATATTGGCATCGCAGATTGCAAATCATATCACCGGCATGGGTGTAGCCAGCAATTTTCAAACTTTGGGGGGGGGGGGGGTGGTTGGGGGGGGGGGGGGTTCTGAAAATTTTCAATTGCCAAGTTAGACCGTAACAGGACCGTATAGCGGGATCGGTCGGAGGGTAAAAAACGTTTCAAGCAATGAAAAATTGCTGTGCAAAATTTTTTTCCCCCGCATTTCAAAAGAAAGGGTTCTGACCCTCATAAGTACGAATGTTATTGAAGTTAAAAAATTAAAATATTTGTTTTCCTCATTCTCTCAAAATAGTCTTACAATCGATTAAATTGATTGGCCATTTATGAATTATTAATAAACGCTAGAGAAGGAAAAGCTTTATACTTTATTATTTACTGTTAAATCAGGTTCACTTTATTTAAAGATATTCGCTCTTTTGTCTCGCAACTCTCGAATTTGTTTAATGGCAAATCGATTAACTTAATGACAAATCGAGAATAACTGTGATTTTCCAGTAAATTTCCGTAGTTTAAAAGTTTCGCCCTTCTGGGTTAAAATCTCTCGAATTGTAAATGGAGAATTTTCGCAACAAAAAAGTAATTTTGCTCCTAAATCACAATTAAGGCTAGCGAAGTACAATTTTTTAAAATATCGTAAAAGTGCGATGTTTTGATTTGAAATGCCATCTAAAGACTATAATATATGGCAGATATAATATATACATAATAATATACAACATAAAATATTCTTTTCACGGTGAGAAAACAGCATTTTAACTCGAATATCACAGTAAACGTCCAATACTGCTAAAGTACTAGTAATTCAAACGTATTTTCCTAGATATATCGTAAATAATGCTAATTGAATCACCATAACGGAAAACTGTGATAAGACAATTTTTACGCAATAAAAACAGTAGTTTTACTCGCAAACCACAGTAAACGTCTAGCACTTACAGTCTTGGGTTTTGGTGCACACTGCCATTTGTGGTAAAAAATTTGTTTACGACATGAAATGCTGTCAAGAATACTGAAATATGACAATTTTTACGCCAACAAAAATATAATTTAACTCGAAAACCACAGCCATTCTCGTTGATTACTGTGAAACGAGTAGTGATATGTTTCGTCGTGCCGAAAATGTTGTCAAGCTTCAGTGAAATCACTAATTTCTACAGTGTATACAATCAATAACCGAGTATACGGGTTGAATAATGATGGCGAATTAGTTATCTACCTGTGCTAACGCGACAATGAGTGGGCTCTAAATGTCGGCACATTCTTTTTTTTTTTATAAATAGCGATATTTGAGGAAAAGCAAGGGTGCTCCCGAAGTATTCGTACCAAGATGGCGCACAACCTGAACATAGTGTGTGTACCAGGTTAAGGTTGTTCAGATTGTGCGTCATCTTGGTACGAATACTTCCGGAGCGCCAAAGCAAGAGTCATCCCGTGGAATTGAAAAAAAATATATAAATGTAATGCATATTCAAAAAATGTTATATATTTGGCGCTCCCGAATGTGTCTATGTAATTCAAGAGTCGTACTTAACACAAATATCTAATATATATAAATATATATATATATATGTAATTCTGTAATGGCTAGAATTGTTCAGACAAGTATATGTTTCACCATAGTATTCATAACTCGACATTGTCGTTATTCATTTCAGATTCATTATGCCAAATAGCCATTAGAAGTTAAAATAAATAATCATGGGATCTACAAAGCATTACCGTGGACGAGGAGGACTAGCAAGAGACGATTTACCGAAACACACAAAGTTTAGTAGAACGATAAATATTCTCGGGGCTTTTGAGATCATCCTGGGACTTGTCTGTCTCGGAATCGGAATATCCATTATTGTACTTATAGTTACGAACTGCCTGGAATGCGAGCCCAATAAAATATTAGGAGCTGGAATGTGGTGCGGTGCTGTGCTAATTATAACAGGAATATTTGGAACAAAAAAGTCGCCGAATTGTTCTAACGGTATCATGAGAGCTAATTTGATATTCAGTATCATCGGCGCCATGTTTATGGCCGTACTTTTTGTTCTATCATTCATTTTACAAAGAGAATATGAATACGCTACAGTTGTGTATCTGCATTTAACTTTATGTGGGATTAGCGGACTAGCATGCATGCTTTGTATTATTCATTCGTCATTTTGTTGTGCCGCCACATGTCGCCCTCGACCTGTGATTGCCGTGATTTATGAGAACCCGCGTACAGGAGAACAGCAAATACTTTATGAGGACACAAAACAGGGAGCATTTGTGCCTGCAGCTGTGGAAACAAATCGCTCACAAACTTTACCAAAAACTTTGACGCCACCTGTACAAGGAAGGGCGTATCATCGTAACTACGAAACCCCGCCTTCTGTTGATCCTTTACCACCGCCTGTTGACCCTTTACCGCCTCCAGAGGATCAACCAGCGAAGAAGCAAAAACGTAAGAAAACTGGATTTACCGGTGAAATGTACCCGACAATAGAACGAAATTACCTTGGAGTTGTAAGCCAGATCGCAACCAAGCAAACCCAAGAGAGTCCGTACGATAATGTACCTCTAGGGGAGTCATACCACGTCTCTCGCCAGCACTCAGAACACGTTAGGCGTCAATGGAATGACGAGCCACGCTACGTGCGCCCAGATGTTGTCCAACACACAACTCAACAACAGCAGCGAGGAAGATATGGTCCCGTTCCTACTAATATTGCGACACCTATGCGTGGAAGAGCCCACACACAGTACTGACGGTCAGGCTCGGCCTTAACTGTGCAAAACAGATTGTGATATACCCAAGTCTGCGTAGTATTAATGATTATAATCAAAAATCGACGTTTTGAAATAAAAAATAGAATCGTATTCGCATTTTATTAACTGATAACTCAGTACAAAAAAAAGTTGAAATAGCTTTACTTTACGAGCCTATGTGTAACGAAACATGCAGTTATTGCAGAATATCATTCAAATTTTGCTAAGAGTTGTGCTCACAGAGTCCTACGACATGACAAACTGCTGGACGAGCTGGATTAATCGGAGAAATGTACTCAACAATAGAACGAAACTATCTTGGGGTTGTAAACCAAATTTCAACCAAGCAAACCTAAGAGAGTCCGTACGATAATGTACCTCTAGGGGAGTCATACCACGTCTCTCGCCAGCACTCAGAACACGTAAGGCGCCAATGGTACGACGAGCCACGCTACGTGCGCCGAGATGTTGTCCAACACACAACTCAACAACAGCAGCGAGGAAGATATGGTCCCGTTCCTACTAATGTTGCGACACCTATGCGTGGAAGAGCCCATACGCAATACTGATGAATTGGCCTTAACTGTGCAAAACAGATTGTACTGGACACAAGTCCGAGGAATATTAATGAATATAATTGAAAAATGAAATTATGTGACAGAAAATAGAATCGTCTTCGCATTTTATTAACTGTTAACTCAATACAAAAACAAAAACTATTGGAGAAACTTTACTTTACAAGCTTATGTGTAGCGAACAATTGCTTTACGTAATGTATGCTGCGTACATGTATGATTATTTGAATCAAAATTTAATGACATCTGCATAATAAATGAACATTATGACTGTGTAACAGACACGGGATACATGTACAAGACACATCGATGGCCTGAGACACAGTTGTGCAACATCTACCCTTCACGAATATACCAGCAGTGTATGATTGCTGGGGTATCTTAAGAGAATATGCATGGAATGCCAATAATTCAGGATGTCCAAAAAAGTTCGCCCGGTTTTATAGTACTAACAATTAATTAAACCTTTTTTGTATATTATCGTGCTCATTTATTCTCATTTATCATATATACAATAAATTTTATTTCAACATACAATTGTTCTTACTATAAAATTAGGTGAACTTTTTTTGACGCTCTGTGTGTATACAAATAAAACTTGATTACTTTTTGTAGTTTGTAGAATAAAATTTTGCAATTTTATGAAAATATTCACACGTTCAGATATATTGCTTTGTTATGTGTGAAACATAGATTTTTGAGTGTTTGGGATAAGATAAAGCTAAGGCGCACAAGTCTCCGTAGCATCACTTCGAGAAATGGAATGATTTTGATTGAAAAATTAAAAGTGACTGCCGATTACCCTGCGTGGATAGCTGGACTCCTCGCCACCGCAGGGTGGTTCACGTAATCGCTGGGTCAGCCATCCGAATCCGTGACTTTGGAACGATTAACTGGGTTGGTAACAGGACGAGATGCGATGGTTTATTTCATGATACAATTACTCTTATCATCACCTTTCCCAACCGCAGAATAAATACATTTTACAAAAGTTCATTCCCGGGACCTAATTGTCAGCAGATATAGCGTCTTACGTATATATCCATACATAAAAAACAAAACACCCGATCGATCAGTCGCAACCAGAACGACCAATTAAAGTCACTGAATGCAAATTAAGCAATTATATCAAATGATTTCCGGCCCATTAGGCATTCAGTTCGCATTAACCACGCTCGACGATTTGACGGGAATCGTTCATATAGTTAGTTGCTTTTCGAAAAAGCACGAGTCATAATTAATCTAATGATATGAAAATTTTTATAAGGACATTTGTGTATTGTTACAAATTGTATTCTTTATTAATGCAATAGAGTTCAAATATAGCATCATCAGATTATTAAATACCCCTCATATCCCCTTTTTCGTTTAAATTATATCAGTATGAAGACTGGCGCATTACTATGTTACTTTCATGAATCTGACAAAGTGTATTCACAAAAGTGCGCACTCGCTAGACATCTCTTGTTTAAATTAAATTACTTCTCACAACAATCCATTTTACCAATAAATAGTAGTTTGTCACAAACTACTTCACAAGGTCTTAGCGAGATCGGGAACTCTTCGTTCGTCACGTAGTCTTTCTTATTTTTACATTTCAAATAGAAAGGGGGTCGCACCTCTCACAGTTCAGGTAAACGAACCCTGATAGCTTATAACCCGTCGAAATAGCCAGAATAAGGCAATCTCGTTTAAATTATATTAGTCCAATTCCTATTATAATTTGTTACAGACTACTCCTACAAGTACTTAACTGGATATAGCCGGCTTATGCCAGGATGTCAATGCTTAAGTAGCAGGTTCTCACGACAGCCATCGTTTTTATTTCAGAAGCTGAATTAAACTCGCCTTTTGTTGTCGATGTTTATTTCTGGAGTGTTCTGAGCTCTCACTCAAAAAAGGTCTTGAGTTATCAGATTTTAATTGCTTCTGCCCTTTTAAAATGAACTAGTCTAGGGGTGTGCAACGGTCGGCCCGCGGGCCTCAACCAGGCCCGCCATGTCAATCAGTGTGGCCCTTATCAACACTCAGATTTTTTCCCATCAAGCATTAAATCCTAACTCGACAGTTTGTGTTTAAAAGTGCCCGCACACATGTGTAAAAATCCAGAATTTTTTTTGCTCTTGTCTCTGCTTTAAATTTTTTGCCGTTTTGCCCTATGCCTTTACTACTGGAAGGCTATGCGATAGTCTTTTCGGTATGAAAATTTTTACTTCGTTGTGTTCATGGAAAATTATTTTTATTTGTGTGTGAGGGCCAGCTATAGATGTCAGAAATTAGTTATATTGCCCACCGACAAAAATTGCACACACCTCAGCTAGTGAACTCTAACTTTATATACAACCGTATATTTTTTCATTTTTAGAATGCATATCTAAATGCCTTTCGAAAAACGCTACGACAAAGCCCGGCCGCAGTCGGCGTTTAAAATTATGCTGAATTATGCGACCATAAGATCATGCGGTAGAATATGCATTGTTCAAACGTACCGAGTCCATAAAGCCATTGAAGCGTGTTAAATTTTTTGCAAGCATTTTGTGACGATTCAATGCGTGATTTGCTGCCAATCAGAATGGAGGTAATTTATGTTCTAATTAACCAAATCCATCGCGCGAGATTCGGGTATCTAATATTTATCACTATCGAAAGATAAGAGGGGTTAGAATTAGATGACTTAATCACATAAACAACCACGGTACTCCCGAAGTATGTGAACCGAGCTGGGCGGACACCGGAACGTAGTATGTGTACCAGGTTAGGCCATAATTTCAGGCACAAATACCACGGAAGTCACTTGGCTAGTACCCGAACTCGTAATAGAACTGAAATAAGAAAAATTGGGATAAAATTATGACCTAACCCTAACCTGGTACACATACTCCGTTCCAGTGTCCGCCATCTTGGTTCACATACGTCGGTAGTACCGCAACCAAGTCCTCTTGACCGGGGTCGATTTTAGGCAATTCGAAAATTTGCCGATATCATACTAACCGTACCAAATCAACAACAACACTATATAACCAGAATACGTGTTCAAATCATTCCTAACCGCAACTAAATAATTACTAATTTGTTATTTAAAAACGTGGCGTTTTTTTTCCAATAGCACATTTTTGAGTTAGTGACGGAAACATAGTACAAAAATCCCATTTGATTACCTTTTACAGCGTACAAAATCACGAAAAACTTTATTTTACGAGCTTTGCGTATGTCGAAGTCATTTAGTAAATCCTCATAATTTTATATGATCATAATTTCTAATGGTTAAAATTAATAATCAACGCCTATAATTAGCGCAGGGGGCAAGGGAAAGCAGGAGACTGCATACTGAACACTATTCGCAGCTGACTAGATAGCAGACGACACAGTCATTATAACAAAACAAAGGACAATGGGTCATTCTGTTACGAAACAATGCACCATTTGTCGCCAGCTGGAATCCGAATTGATTACATCGCTAATTAAGTCAATACCCGGTATGCAGTGGCGTTCGCGTGCTGTTGCCCTGTGTGATCTACATAATTGTGAGACTGTGGGAAAAATAAATTAAAGACCGGTACTATCCTGAGATGCTTTGTACAGAGCCCTCGCAAATAATAGCGGCGGGCCGGATGTGGGAAGATGAAGTCCTTGGTGGGTCGGATTATTACAAAAAATACTTCGGTATCCAATCTTTATTAAATGCTCGACACTCTCTGTCAACTTTAAGTTTCTTGGGATATTCCATGTTTAATAAAACTTAATATAAAATCTATTTTCTAAGATCTATTTATATTTAGAATATAAATATAACTGATAACAGTAGTGGGGAATGTTTACAACGCTCTCTGCTTTGACCCTATATTGTTTGTTTAACAAGTGTGATAACGCAATTGTTTGTTCACTAAGGCAATTGTTTATTTCACCAGTTCGCACTGACGGTGCGGTGAGAGTAGAACGATCGGCAACTTTCAGGAATGATGCGTCGGACCACATTACAGAGTGTGGTTGATTACAGTCAGCGGGCCGGTCAAAAGCTGGAAATTCTAATTTTTAGATAATTTCTAACGCGGACCCTAACTGAATAATCACTATTTTTTATTTTAAAACGGGACGGGGGTTGTTTTTCTCAAATCTGGCATTTTTGCATCAGTGACGGGGTCTTTGTACGAAAGATCCCACTTTTATCTATTTACCTTGTAGGTAATTATTAGTGTGGCAAACAGGAAAAGTCAGGGCAATAAACATTAACAGAGTCAAGTGAAAAAGACTGTAAATTTAGGCGTGAGCCGTTAAAGTCCCAGTGCGTGATATTTCATCGCAATTTTGGATGTTCCGAATGTTCAACCAAAAATCCTAGCCCGACTAAGATGCGTGCTATAATAGCTACAAAATAAATCCATAACATACTTCAAGATACACCACACCAGTCAGGGTATGGGAATGTTTAATCCACCAGTTATTTATTCCGCATGAAAGCGCTTTTTGATAGTGGCGAAATACTGTGGCTGCTATCAGAAATCCAGTAGGATAGCATTTACATTTTATCCCGGGGTGAGATAGCTAAGACAGCTTATTCATATGGCGAACCACGGTCTTTCGCCCGGTTACCAGTCCATGTCGGGTATGGGATTAGTTAGCCAGATATTTGTTTCAGATGCATGGACTTGATGGTGGAGGAAGCTGTAACCGACCGGCGGTGACGCGAACCACCCTACGGCAGCGAGAAGTCCAGCAATCTTCTCGCACATGATTATCCCCGCATGGGATTCGAACCTGCGATCCCATTGGGGGAATCAAAGATGCGGTGACAAGAGGATTCCCAACGCTTATGCGCTACACCGACCGCCCCGCCAAAAAAGTTTGGAAACCACTGCGATGCATCAAGAGACCAAAAACTCGTTGCAAGTATGCATTACATTATATTATAATCAGTCTGTCGCTTCCTGTATTCCACGGTGCGTTTGACTTCATTAAATCTAATTAATTATTCCATAAATACGACGTTTTTGTATGTTGTGTTATATTCAACATATGCGATGATGTCCTCTTGACATGATTCCTAAATTATTCATGAGTTCTTGCAATAACAGATGGCTCCTCGGGCATTGATTTCCATCGGTCAATAAGACCAAAATAATCGTATACCGGGCTAATAGTTAAAGAACCCATAAATTTCATAATTACTCTTACAAAAAGCAAGTTAATTTATTTACCTAACAGTTGGGGTTACGCGAAACTAACTACCTTTCCTCGCCCTATGCCTTTGCGCAAGTTGATCCGTAACGAGGATGCTGTAGCAATGGTGTAAAGTAAATGACTATTCGGTGACCGTACATTTGAACCCATGTACGTTTGAACCCATGCGTATATCCACGGGTTCAATCTATATGCGGGTGCTAAAACCCATGGGTTAGGGTTAGTATGGGTTTAACTATCCGTGAAACAAAAAAAATTCCATAGGTGCAATACCATACAGGTGAAATTGTCATGGGTTCAAATGTACGTGGGTTCAAATGTAATGGAACCGACTATTCTATTTACTTCGAGTCTTGCTGCACATTTACACAAACGTTTCGTCCGACCGAGGTCAGACTTCTTTAGACAAGTATTTTACAACTGTCATGTTAAAGAAATACATTTGTGTTAGTGTGCAGCAAGACTCTTGAATTAAATAGAAGAATTTATTTGTTAAACTTGTGTTTGTGTATGATTTTGCCAAAAGTTTTCGTAGTCTTATCTTCTTTTAAAAATATGTTCCAAATGACTTGATACCTACAAAAATGAAGAAAATTAATTTGGCCCTTGAACTTATTTTTATTTATGATTATAGAAAAAGTTGTAGTAATCTAGGATTCTGTGCACAAAATTTATGTTTCAAATGACTTTGGTTCGGATTTCAGGTCGATCAGGTGTTCTCAATGGGGTTTCCGTGTACCCGACCGCTTATCCTTCTTCTGTGCCTTTGTTATGGTGCACACAGCTGATTAATAAATGGAATAACGAATACATGTTGGACAACTTAGGCCAGTAAGGTCTTGAACATATATCCCGTCCGTCCATTAAGTCTATGCATTTGAAAACAAATAACTGACTCACTTATCTATCCGACATGGACTGGTAACCGGACGAGAGCCAGTGGTTCGTCATATGATTTGGCCGTATTTTTTTACTCTTTTTATTTATTTTGTTGCGCCGTGGGTTGTTTTTTGGCGAGGTCTTCATACAAATGACCCGTCTTCTCCACTTTCGAGTGAGCACCCATGACTTTGCTCAGAGATAAGTCTTATACTTTTGAGTGAGTGCACGTGATCTTGTTCGGAGAAAACTCCATAAAAAATTAGTGGAGGCGTTACTAAGCAACAATAACAACAAATAAATTAGTCATAGTCAAGATTATTTTTTTCAGCCAGTAGAAAATAACACACCAAATTGAGAAAAAATAAATACAATTCAATACACATTTTAGCCGGGGAATGAAAGTCAGAGGGAACCTAAACCGGTTATCGAGCTGCGACACCAAAGGTTCATTCTAATCAAATTTGTAAGGTCGGAAATTAAGTTTTTAGAACACTGTCGTTGGTGAGTATGGCATTGGCACCACCAGTAGCATCCACTTCACACAGAGGTTATATAAGATGATCCCATATACCTCGTGGGGTAAGGTTAGGCCATTAATTTTGTTCCGATTTTCCATATTTTAGTTCTATTACGAGTTCGGGGACTGTCTGTGCTAGCCAAGTGAAAATGTGCATAGGTTTAAGTCCCTTTACACAACTTGATGTAAAGTATGCGAACAAAATAAGTTACCTCCACGTTAGTATACATCACTTCTGGAGCGCCTAAAATTAGACTCTGAGTGTTATCATACTCGGACATAAGTTGTCATTAATCATTCCGAATATCATATTTCAATCAGGAAGTTCCATTAGATAGTGCGGAGTATTAGTTACAGTTAATTACGGTATGAGTATTGAACACTATTAAAAGTTTCGGATATTTGACTGTAATTTTCACGTATCTAGTCTGTAGTGAAACCATTCGGGGAAAACTAATTTAGTCCACCTAGCGGATCCGGACTGTGGTCAGATGACCTGGGTTTTCAAGAGAAAGCGTTCCAAGCTACGACATTGCTTTGCTAGGACACTGACATAGCCTTCCCATTCCAGTGCTCGCCGTAACTTTAATCAGAGATGAGTCTCCCTTACTTCTGAATGAGTATGTGTAATGCACCTCGATAATTTTAAATGGTAATCTAAGCTCTTATCATTTCAATGATCGCCCGTGATTCTGCTGAAAGACGATTCTCTTTTACCCCCGAGTAAGTACGCGGAATACCGCTTTGGGTGAATTCTTCTTTGAGCTAAAGGCAATTGAGAAATTTAAAACAATTCAATTTGGAAAATAAAAGCAGCCAAAGAAAGACCTTACTATAGTCATAAAGTTCGAAGAAGCCTTGCTGTCGATGCGTCTCTAATAAAATTATGTTTCAGACTTAGTTCAATTATATTTGTTTGTGGAAGTCAGAGGAAACGTTACAGAAATATGTCTGTGTTAATGTGCAGCAAGACTCTTGAATCACTTAAAATAATTACCGTCACTCTTGCCGCAGTAGTTTTGCACTATACACATACGGATTTACCGGCGCAAAAGCATAAAGAGAAGATGAGTACTTTGTGACGCAGAAACGTAGATGATAACAAATTACAAATCAAAATCCTAATCAAATTTCTATTAAATTTGACTATTCAAGCGCGTCATTTTCTCACAGACAGAATCCACCCGATCGGAACATAATGACAGTAAAATTGGGGTCAATTTTACGGTATTGTTCAAAAGTAAAGCGCAGCAGGATGTCGATAATACTCAACTAATCGTCTCTCTTTCCTGCATTATATTTGCCGTCGTGTGGTTATCAATCTCTTAATAAGCTTTCATAATATCGGTTCCTCGCTGTTCTTACGCCATTATCGAGCTGCCGCTTATTACTGAACGTTATTATCTCACGCCGCGAGTTATTGTTGTTATTTAGAGCCGAGATTTTGACAAAGCGAGAAAAAAGAAACGACGCGTGCCAGATGGAGGCATATTATAACGTAGTATTTCTCCATAAAGGCAGGTGGCCAAGCAATCGCTCGCAATCTGGTATACGATGTCCGTAGTAAGAGGTCGGGTACAGAAATTCAAGATTTTTTTTTTCAAAGAAAAGTCGGTTCGTATAAACAGAAAATAATGATGAAAACGAAACTATAAAGATTGGAATTCATGGTATGACTTTAGTTATTTTGTCTAGAATAGCATTGACTGGAGGGGTCGTGTGTACATGGTTTGTGCCAGCGGAGATCGGCTAGAAATGGAATGAAAATATGGTTTAATCGCCATTTGAATGCCAGAGTATGCAGAATTGAGGCTATTGAGCTGCGATATAAACTAAGGGATAGTATGAATAGGGACAGATACACGGCCCCGATCGCCAGTTAAATTACTCCGTGTAGAGCCATAGACAGCAGAAGTTTGAGATGGGTATAAGTATATGGGCTACAATCTTTACTTGGGTTGCCATATAGGCAGCAGTTTTCCGTGCAGAGCTATTGCATTGGGTCTCTTTGAGTTAGACGTTGCCAGAAATATCAGAAATTTATTCATAAATAGAACAATAAGCAATAGAGTAGGAGCGTTCAACAGAACATATGTAATTTTATATCATTCTGTATAAGATGACGGACATAGCATATAACGCCAGCATAGCTAGTTAACTCAAAAGTACAGACAGCTCGGCCACTGTGCCGTGTTCACGAAAAATCTTCGAGATTTTTAAGACATTTACTTATAATTTACGTTATATTGACAAGGCTTAAGTTCTCGTTTACATATAAGCACATCTGCTACTAAATTTATTCCGAAAAAAATCGAAAACTTTTAAAATATTTGAGATAAAGTGATTTTTAGGTCAAAACCAAACAATAACTAATCTTCCCAAATGATAAGTTTATTTATAACCCTGAAAAAAAGACGCTACGCATGAATGCTCACGCCGGGCTGCAAAGTATGTAAACAAGAGTAGATCATGTGGAGTACACTGTTAGAAAAGTGCATCGGATTTCAAGGATTTTTGCGGTAAATCAATTTTGTGCTTGATAATTGAATTGAATATATCCGTGATAGGTGAAGCGATGACCCGTGACCGATCAGAATAATCTCGTTCTACTATGAAGCTATTAATGCTGCCAGTTATGCCTGGATACTTGTACATATGAATATAACATAATTCAACGAAAAAAGTCATTATTTCGTTTTGACGCTGTTATTTTCATAAGTGCTTATAAAGGGCAAAGGCATAGAAGAAGAAGTAATGGTCAGTTACAATGCTCACAAGATTAAAGTCCGATAATAAAGCATTTCTAGACGTTTTTATATCCTTTGTCACACATATGTCACAATACGATATTGACTATGTAGTAATTCCATATCTTATGTTTAAACCTCATTTGAAGTTTTTGCATCATTCCTGACAGTTCGTCCCGCGTGTTATCTTTTTTATAACTTAACATATAGTATTTGATATAGTATAGTCATTTTTATTCTTGCCACAACATCCTTGCGTTACTCGCATACGGATGCACTTCCAGTTAGACTGGCGTAACTCCAACTGATGGTTAACATGTAGACCCGCAGAATCCCGATCGATACTACAGGTCTCTAAACACTTTAAAATTTTTAGTAATTTTACGTTTTTTCTTATTAAGTAGCGTAAAGTGGATCGCAAACAAATCGACAGACGAAGACACTTTCGATGTACTTTCTAACTAGTTGTATTTTATCGTCAGTAATCATTAATATCGCTTAGTTAGTAGTTGATAGATAGACTCTCCAGAAGTGAGTGTACCAATATGGAGGTAACTAATTTTGTTCGCCTACTTTACATCAAGTTGTGTGAAGGGACTGAAACCTATGGGCAGGGGGTATATTCTCTTGACTAATACACAGGCAGTCTCCGAACTCGTAATATAACTAAAATAAGGAAAATCGGAATAAAATTATGGCCTATCCTTAACCTGGTACACATACTACGGGAGTACCCTTAGTTGCTATGTATATTCATGTTGAGACCATATCGTCGCTGCAGAACTATATCAGCTTCTTTGGTATTTTAGGCTTGTGGGAAATTGCATTTTTGTAGTTTTCAGATCTGTTAAACCAAACTTGAAAATGGGCATTCAAAACCAAAACAGGTACAGCTTGAAACCCTCACTAAAATATGAACACTGGTTCATAATTATAGAACCTCAAAAAAAGCCCATTACTGAATAATGCGATATAGGTTATATACTGGTTTTAGTGAGGCGATATAGAGCACGGGCGGTGTTAGCAAAAGTAATTTGTCGATGTTTCGAATCCCTGTACAGAAGAACTTTAGCAGGGAACGAGATGGTGAGAACACTAGAGTATACGTTTGATTGATTTTAAAATCGCGATAGAGGGATCTAACCAATTTGGTGATAGAATTTAAGATAAAATTTGCGCGTGAGATATTTAGTTATTCGGAGAAAGTTCATTCAAGATCGATGACTAATTTTGAGCATATCTGGTTGGTCCCCGAGCTATTCATATCGCGGGAATCGCATCAGTAAGGAATATGCAAAACAAACAAATTGCTTAGTTTTTTTTTACGTAATAAAGTGAAATCGAAGTAAGATGAACAATATATATATATATATGCGCGTTTATCGCCAGTTCCCAAATCAAACAGCGAAGTGGTAAAGCCAGACGAACTATGCTGCAGAGGTAGAAAACTCGATATTTCGATGAAACCCTTTTGTCTCAGTTTTTAAAGACTATAATTCCCCTCGCGCGAACCCGCTAATCATTATTAAAGTAATGAAATATTTATGTAACATTGTAGCTCCATTGTGGTTAAATTACTAGTTTTATTACTATGTTACAGGCATAAAACGCCGCGTAGTTTCGTATATATTGGCTCGTTTTTAAGAAATTTGAAAGTTCACTCCGATGTAGGCTGTGGACATCAATCTACTTATGTTCATAGAGTAACTATTTGTATGTTTTACTCTTTCAATCTAAATTCCTTTTATCTGTTTTTGAAATCTTATTATCCCTCTCGCGCGAACCATTGCTATAACTAGCAAGACCCTTGTTTTCTTATACCGGTACCTTCCGCGTTCACTCCGAACTAGGCTGTGCGAAACATTATACTTATGTTCGTAGAGTTACTATTTTTTATTAGGCGTTTCATACTTACATATACGTTATACTCTGAACAGCATCCGTTGGTACGTAAGGCCTTTCTCAGCTGTTTTTTTTTTATTGAACCCCTTTATCTTAGGGTTAGGTTGGTTGAAATTTCCATTCTTATCGCCGTTTTTTCAAAAGAAAATACTATAACTTAATTCATTTGCTGTTTGAATAAGTTATATCTTGTGTTGTCTTGAGAAGTTAGAATATGATCTAACAAATACACATGGACAAACTAGGGCCCGCGTGCCAAATTCGTCCCGTTGGGGTTTTCAATCTGAACCGCTTGATGCTGCCACAACCAAACTAAAACCAAATTTGATGTTTCAGCTTAGAAAAAGCTCAAGAAATTTGTTGAGATTGCGATTAAATTTGATTTTGGCACGAGGCTCATTGTTTTCCGCTTTTTCTTTCGTAACACTGTAAATATTGTTCATAAAATGTAACTTTTTACGTCACACTTGCATGGTTCGCCGGTCTAGGTGGGCAAAATGTTTGCCCCCCCCCCCCCCGGTATAAAAAACTTGCCTACCCTTTCTTTAGATTATATTAACCTTGTTTAACATAACCAACGAATAATAATGGTGACGCAATAATACGATAGTACATAGTAGTTCGTCTTTGTTTTAGATCTACATATTGCTAATGGTTACCGCTACGTGGCATCTGGCAGACGAACGTCTGTCCTTTTAATTTGACGATCGTTACCTTATCAGTAACCAGCATTTAAATAATGAGACAATGACCATTTTATCAGACGGTTTAAAAGTTTCTATTCAAAACCGGGATTATAATATGTATGCTGTTTTTGTATGTATGTCTTTCATTACATAAAATTAATTATTCGCACAAACAGGATTTTTAACAACGGACAACAGCAAAAAAAATTTTATGTGCATAAAACAGGTATTCGCACAAATGATTTTCTCGATAACGAACTGCTGCGAAAAATATAAATCAATTATTCGCGTAAATGCCTTTTAAGGCAACGCACTTTCGCAAAAATATCTTTTTTGGTGTATAAAATCAGTTTTCCGCACAAATAGCTTTCTCGGCAATATACTGCCATAACAAATACCTGTTCAGCGCATAAATAAGCTATTCCCGCAAATGGTTTTCCCGGCAACAGGCTGCTGGGGCAAATGCGAGAAAATAATGTAACGGTTACAATAAGTTCTTATAACAGAATATTCACAATACGGCACAAGACACTCAGCAGTCGTGCAAGCGGAAATAGCAGTTCAGAAGATGGCGTCAAATTTCATACTTAGGCAGTTGAAAGGAGGCAGAAGCTCGTGTTGATTAATCAGAGTAAGCGAAGCAGGAGCATGCCAGAAAAAGCTGTAAGTTTTGTGTGTATGGTTGGGCAATTCAAAAAATCGAATTTTGGAGGTTTGAATCTAGAAGGACCCTAGAACAGGATCCGGTTTATGCCCTTTTAGCACTATGCGTATATGTACGTATTTTTAGTAGTTATTTACCTAGAGTTAGGTTATGAGGTGGGGTTGTAATTTCTGCTTAGTAACTATTTATCTTCAATGCTTATGTCAGTGTCCATTTGTCTAACGCTATAGGCGTTTTTGGTAATTTATAATATCGAATCTCGAGGGTTTGAATCCAAAAGGACCCAATTAGGATTCGGTTTGTGCCTTTTTGGCAGCGGGAGACGGTTTACGTATTTTTAGAAGTTATTTAGCTAAGATATGAGGTTGGGATGTAATTTCTGCTTGGTAACCAACTGACTATCTTCGATGCTTATGTCAGTGTCCATTGGCCTAACGTTACAGTATATAACGTTTTGGGTAATTTTGAATATCGAATCCGGAGGGTTGGTATCCAAAAGGACCATAAAATAGGATTCGGTTTATGCATCTTCGGCACGATGTACGTATTGTTGGAAATTATTTAGTTAAGATATGAGGTGGAATTGCAATTTCTGCTTAGTGACTAACTAACTATCTTAAATGCTTATGTTTGCGGATCATTCGCTATAAGAATATTGGTGCACGGTTACGTATTTCTAAATATCGAATCTGGACGGTATGAATTCAGAAGGACCTCATAATAATTGGAAGTCGGTCAGTCGGCTTGCGATTTTCGTCCGAGGATCTATACATTTTCGATGCTTCTGTTGTACATTTTGTTTCGTAACAAGATGTTAAATTTGAAGAAAGTGACACCACAATCGCAATTTGATGAACTCTCCCGTAGAAGGCTAGTGCTATGCTGTTTAGGCAGTAGGTCTGTTTTTCAAGACGGCTTCACAAAATGTGTATTATCAGTCAATGCCGTATCTTTATAGTTGTTAAAAACGTAGGACGTTTATTGCCTGAATTTATTAACTATGCCCAAGCGCACAGGTAATTTGGAACTTTTTCCAGAATCTAGAGAGAACATAATTTGTTGTGCAAAGCGTCTTAGATTACAGAAACTTTTGGGTACAATCATACACAATTAGAAGTTCAAGTGTTAAATAAATTTTCTAGAAGTAATCGAAAAATTTTGCGGTCTGTTTTTTTTGTCTTACTCTGTTGTATATGCGGTAATAAATATGTCATTATTTCCTAATAATATTATTATTCAGTAAGCATACTTGTCAAAGATAGGCCGTCGCTGTGAGGAACCTATATAAGCACGTATTATCTAATATGAAGGCTCAAATTGTAAGACGGAAATGGTAGCGGATAATCAGGTCATGTGTATTGTAACCGCAGTGAACATTGCATCGCGATTTAGAGCCTAATAAATGCCCGAATGATAACCTTATACCTTAGAATAAGTGAACGTATGAAGTAGGAGGGAAATTTGCTCAAAGCAAGGTCACAAATACTAAATATAGGAAATCGATCCGATCTCTAAGCGAAGTTCGGGCGGCACTGAAGTGCAAAGGGTTGCTGAGACTATAAATCAGATGTAGAATCACGCGTTAAAAATACGCGTGGCAAATGGTTAAAGCAAGCATTTGAAGTGGGACTCATAGTATGTTCTGAGTGTAGATGAATATAATATTTGAAATGTAAAAAAAGCATTTTCCCGTTTCATACAGCAATTTTCTTAGCTTGAACGCTTCAAACTTTCGAAAACCCACATTTTCGGCCTCCGGTTGGACTCGCTAGCTGTTACGGTCTAAATCGGCAATTACAAGTTTCAGCCCCCCATTCCTAAAAATCCCTGGCTACGCTAGGTGGGATAATAACTATAGATCAGGGTGGTTCAAGGTTGTCGGCTCCGCGGGCCACAAAATTATTTTTTCATTGTTCGCGGGCCACAATAGTGCCAACTGCCAAGAATAGGTGAACAGTGCAATACAAAACAAACACTTTCATTGTGCAAACACATAGTTATCAGACATAGGCTAATAGAATCTGCATTTTATTTTTAGTTTTCCATGATGCCTATATTGTAAGCATATATTCCCGACCAAAAAGATAGAAAGCCAGATAATAATTTAGACTGCCAAGTACCTCATTCGACTTCGCTAGTTGCCTCAGTTAGCCATAACACTAGGCAATTTAGTGACATTATTGATGTAACAATATGTCAAAAGTTTTTTCTGATTAATTTTATTACGAAACAACACAAAATGCGATTTTTGATTACTCTCCGAATGTGACGCGGGCCACAGATAATGAAGCGGCGGGCCACATGTAGCCCGTGGGCCTGGGTTTGGACCACCCTGCTATAGATTCTTTCAGTTTAGCCTCACATATAGCATAGTGGCGCAATACCAAGAGTACACCGATACATATTTACTCTCCAAACGAACCATATTTCAATACGAGTTATAATCGATTGGAAGCACGCTTCGGCATCTGCCTATGAATTTTAATTCTTTATATTTCTAATTAGAATTACGCTGTTAACAAATTCGTTAAATATTTCTGAATTTTGCTATAATTCTTGTCACTACTGCATTTAGTAATATCAGACACTAATGCAGTATCAAGCTTGGCTTATATATAATATGATTTAATTCCAAGTAGCGCCATTTCTAGTCAAGCTTACATTTAAAAACCTAATTTACTGCGATTTTAAAATGAATTTTACGTATTTTTCAACAGTACTTCTCTACGATAATCCCAGTATCGGTAATCAATATAATACTGCGTGGTTATGATTTGGGTCGAGATTTTTTTGTTACTCGCTATCGTCGACGTATATAATTTTGGGAGGATCGATATCCCGTACGCTCTTGTGATACGATAGTGTATTTATTATATTAGAATAACGGTTGTTGTGAGTAGGTGCTGCGCTGTATTGTGGCCTTAGCTGTTAGGTTTAGACTGTTGATGGGCGCTGAATGCTTCCAATCACTTTTTTCCGTCTTTTTATTTTATTTGGGCTTTGCTGCTGCTTTGGTTCTTTCACACTAAATATATTGTGTGGTGCACGCAGTCTTGGCATACGCATAACTTCAAATTCTTCAAGGGCATTCTTTATTGTATTTATTATATTAGAATAACGGTTGTTTTGAGTATAGGTGCTGCGTTTTATGCTTATGCTGTATTGTATGTAGTGTGGGTAATGTAGGCCTATTTTGACGAATATATTACGATGTTTACAGTGTGAGTACCGAGATATGAATATTAAGCCAAAGCGAGATCTTTACATTTTATAGTATTTCGGTCGACATTATCCCGATGAAATGCTTTTTTATAGACATTCCGAACGTTGGAAAACTCTTAACTTTTACCAGTTGTACATGTTTCACTTCGAATGCTCTGATTGAGTCTGTATGGGCCAGCGATTGGCAACTTACATCTCAGTAGTTTTTTCACAGGTCTTCTTTGTTTTGAGGAGGTTTTTGGTGACCTGTACAGACATTCGAACCATTGGCTAAACTTGGATATGTTTTATTTGATCTTCATATATAGGGACACAATCGCTCGGAATGAAGGGTCAAATTACAACCGAATTGCTACATTCAAACTTATATTGTTTACTGTTACCGGTTGTGTGTGTCTTTCTATGAATATACCCGGAAACCCCTGCTTTAAGAAATCAATTTTTGCATTTTCAGATTTAAGTTTAATCTCACGAAAAATATATATTTGAGATCATTATTGTATTTACTACACTGTGAAGTTTACGTTCGTGTTTTTGTGTTTGAATTGAAGACAAGATGGTTATGGCAATGCATGGAGCTACACAAGTCTTACAGCACACTCTTCCTTCTGCGGGAGGAATTAGAGGATGTGGCAACCCTGCCAATCCTTTTGGATTTCAAGTTGTCAACAATGTAATCCCCGTTGCCACAAATACAAGCCATTTGCCAATGGAGTCTCCTGTAATGCAACTTAATGGTAAGGACTTTTTTATTTGATGCTAGTATAAAGAGCAGTTCGAAATACTACTATTTGGCTTCCCTATAGACAGCAGGTTAGGAATAGGGATATATATATTGTCACAATCACCATTTGAATAGCGTACTCCATGTTGTGCTATTTGGCTGCCATAAAGAGCAGCTACCTTTGGTTATGTTTGAGTCGCTCGCAAATGTAAAAAAACTGATGGTTTCATGGTAAATTTTAAACCTCTTAATTAAAAGAAATATTAAATGATAAAAGAGATGGAATACATATTCTAGAATTATTGTTTGCAGTTAAATTCGACTTTCAAATCCCGTGCAGATTCCTTTGCACAGTGAATCTCGCAAAACAAATTGAAATTTTAAATTTTCAGACTTGGCTTTTTCGAATATGTGAATTCTTTCGAGTTTCGTTTGAATTAGCTTTGTTGAAACCTAACAGTGACACCCATATCCTGATTTTTATTCCGTGTTCCCAATGAAGTAAATTTGATGTATATGATAAATCTGTGAATACTAATATACTAAGAGCATATGCCTGATTCATTGGCGGGGTTAAACATCAATTTTCGCCCGATTTGAACTTGCTAACCAAATTCGCGGAATTTTTCATTAATTTCGCTTGGAAAGGCAGTTTTTAAGTGCGCGTTTGGCAGCCCAAATTCCCGTAGGACATTAATAATGCAAGATTGGATAATTATCATTCCCGGCTTCAGATTTCCAACGAAAATAATTTACCATTATGGGCAAAAACTGATGAATTTTTAATGAAGATGTTGCCCTTTGCACTAGGGATTTAATGTCGTGAAAATTGGTGATTGACAGGGTATCTAGGAGTCAAAAATTGTACAATATCCGAATCCGGTTTTCAATTTTTTTAACTTCAAATCTGGTTTTTGAATTTATATTAGATAAATTCCACTTTCCGCTGAATAAAACCATATATATACTCACAAATTTCGACGAATGCGCCAGACAATTTAGTCGTAAATGAACTTTTCACTTCTCCCGACTTGAACTAATTTTCAGACATAGAATTTTAATGTGACCGACTCTCCGTTTATACCCAATACCTGGGATTTAAACTGGCAAATCATTATCAAAAAAGTATTTCAAGTATTGAAAATCCAGCAATATGAAAATTTGACTCGCTTTTTGCATGTATACTTCGTTACGTTGTTTTAAATATATATACAAAATTTAAAAAAATCTGCCTGAATTCACCTCTTTTTCGCTCATATTTCAGAAATCCTATATCAAAGCCGGTCTGAGCGCTAAAAAGCAAATAATACCTAAAATGTGACGCGCTTTTGGCACGTATCATGGCTCAATAGCCTAAAATTCTTCAAGACAATGGTTTAAAATATTTGTTGTTATTTAAATTTCAGGTTTTATTCCGCCACAACCACCATGTTCACAACACATTGTTACGTCACAATCTCGTCCATCAATCTGTGGAACTCCATCGAATATCAGCATGCATGGTAAATTCAATTACATTTATTCGAATTTTAACGATTACGTCATGAATTACGTCACGAGTTACGTCATTTTAGAATTGCCAGACAAGGACGATGACGCTGTCAAGCTTTTTATTGGCCAAGTTCCTAAACACTGGACGGAGAGCGATTTGAGACCAATTTTTGAGCCGTACGGAGAAATTTACGAACTGTCTGTTCTGCACGATAAATATACAGGAATGCATAAAGGTATGTGATAATTAGCACATAGTGGGTACTTGCAAGATCGTCTTTAAACTTTTTTTATGTGTATGTTGTTGGTGAGAAGAGAATAAACAACACTAGGAAATGACATAACATTGTCTAAATAAATATTTAATAAAAATCAATCGCGTTTGGCCACTATGTTCGTATTTCGGCCGTGAATCTTAGAAGCCATGAGTGTCAATTCAAAATATTAACAACAACGTAATATAGGCTATATTGAGTGTCATTATAATATGTACGCTGCATCCTGCGACAAGATCCGTGTTCTTCTCGAATAAATTAATTTAAAATCTTCATATTAACACTAAAATTGAATTTTTCGAAATTTTTATCCAACATGTAATGTGTAATATAAATTGCTAAATTCATTTAAATGTGTACCATGCTTTTTCTACCATAATCGTTCTTGGATAAATTTATAAAGTGAACACTGAATTTTTTCAGACAATTCACAACGTGTGCCCTGACTTCAATAGTCATTGATTCTTCGTAATTATATTATTCGACTACTGATTCGCCCCAATAATTTTAATGCTATTAAAAGCTTAGGATATATTGTTATAATATCTCGTGAATTGCGCACACTTCGCCGATCAAGTGTGTATTACTAGAAATATACTATTAAAAAAATAATAATGGAATGGTATTTGAAGGTATATGAATTTAAAAGCCTTGGAAAGAAGCAAATGGTAGATTCTTAGAGGCGCAGTTCTTACCACTTCATGGCAGCTCCTGCCACGAACGAACCGCGGCAGCTCTTGCCATGGTTTTATAGCGCTATTCAGTAATCAGTATTAAAAGTATATCCACAAATTAATGTACCAGACTTTAATTGATCATGTGGAATTATATTTACTTAAACCCTAACCCCCGAATCCATCAAAACTGTATCCATAAGAAAAACGTTCCAACTTACCCAATATACCCAATATATATAAATTTTACCTGCCATTGGTTTTCAATTTGCTGCCGCGGTAACGGCAGCTCGACATTGGTTTGTGGCAGCTAAAATGTGGCCATATGTTTGGTCGTAGCGGCCATGGTATGGAAATACCGCCTTGGTTTTGCGGCAGCTGCAGACGCCACAGAATACTTGAAACTGCACTTGGATTCTTACACAACAGGGCCTTTCTCGGAATAAAAACACCAAAATCGTCGCATAAAAATATCACTTCAAAATGTAGAATTGAAGTAGTATCTGTTGACATATCACTGACCATAGGGCAGTCAAAAATTTTAAGGATTCTGAAATATCTTTTTGCCAAGTTAGACAGTAACAGCTTACAGCTAGCTGGTCGAATAAGTAGGTTTCCAAGATTCATGGGGTTCAAAGAACGTTTCAAGCTACGAAAAATTGCTATGTTGCTATTACAGACATTTCAATATTACTTTACCTTCAATTTATTTATTCTCATGTATAACAACATCCATAATTTGGGGGATAAACAAATTGAAGTTAGGTATAAGTGGCATCATTATCAGAAACTCGCTCTGGGCAGCAGAAAAATTTTGCACTTCCCGCTTTTAGTGGGATATGTCGCACGAAAAAATAATTGCATTTAGCGTTTTCATACTAACCAGATATATTTCGTTCAGTGTATACATTTGTAAATCAGTAGAAAATCCTAAAGGTAATCAGGAGTCCGCGCATTTCAACGCTCACGCGCGGTAATGAAGGACACTCATATATTGTAAAGCATCTGGTAAAGTGGAAGCATCCAGCCCTCTTGTCGTTCTAAAAATCGCTTAAAAAGTTCGTTCCGCATTGAAATAAAGACTATTCAAGGACCCGTGTGGGTTATAAATGGCCTCGCCCGGCAATGGATGTATATACGGTCGCTAGAAAAACAAAAAATTCGTCAAACAACTATTTATCTTTACAAAGAATAACTTTTACCAAGTTTTTTAAAGGCATATGTTATATCACACTCAAAGATGCTCAAAATGTGGTCCGTGCACTTCAGAGCAGTGTCTTAATCTAGAAGTCCAAGCTTGTATGGCGCTTTGAAGGTTAACTTGTGGGATAATTAGCTGTTTGACAAATTTTCTGTTTTTCTATAGCGACCACCTGTATATACACCCTAAAATTATTACTTATCGGTAGCGCCCGTTAAAATTGGCAGGAAATGCCGAATCAGTAATGAATACGGTCTTTTCAAAATGCATTGATCTTTACATGCTAGTGACAGTATATCCTGAGCGAGTGTTTCGATACACAACGAAATTACAATAATTTTTCTGTCAATAACAGCTGTATATCACTTTCGCTTTCACAAATATAATCGGCCACGCTTAACTAATCACATGATTCTATTTCGTATACTTTTAATCAATAGCGCGTGACGATATTAATCCGATTCTGCCTAACCCGATAATATATTGCAATATATGGAAATGACCCGATATGAAGCTGCATTTTAAATAGTCTTTCCATCCCGGAATCTTTTGTACAATGCCCCTGTCAAAAAACACCCTCGCCAACGGTCAAAGTAAGAAAATCAGTACTTATTCAGTGAGGCTTTTGAAAATTCGAATGGTCAAATCAATTCTAACCCCATTCCCAACTAGGTAATTACTTATTTGTTATTTTAAAACGTGGCGGGGATGTTTTCCTCAAATCTCACATTTTTGTATCAGTGGCAGGGGCTTTATACAAAAGATCGCCATTTTGTAACCTCCCCTCTCATATTTGACTATAAATTGTTTGAGATACTAATTTCAGTTTTATTTGCTAATCTGCCGCACAAAGCTGAAGACAATTTTTATGTGTTCGTAACAATATATGAAATTGAATAACCTGTGCGAAAAACATAGCGCTATTAGTCATATAGAACGAACGGTATTGGGTGAGATATATTGAATAATTATTAATAAACTCTTTCCAATCGCATAGAGCACATACAGAATCAAGGTGAAATGCAGGTTTGCGCAGAGTGGCTTATTGCAATGAACACAAACCAGGAAAAGGTCCGCTTTTTAATAAATAAAACCCCAACACTATGTCCAATCAGAATCTATGATCAGAAGTGATTGTTGTGAACTGTTTGTCTGAGGAAGTCTGACTTTGATCAGACGAAACGTTGGAGCAATACATGTGCGTTAGTGTGCAGCAGGACTCTTTATTTGGATAGAATAGTCATGTTTATTCCTGCTATAGCACCCTTGCAATATACGCATACGGATGCCGCGCAACCCCAACTCAAAGTTAAATCAGAATCTATCTGAATTCGGGTGAAGTAGGCAAAGCAATTTAGTCGTCGATCGCTCTCTTGACATTGTGAAGGATTTAATGATGGTAGTTTCGTATAATTGTGTTTACACGTTGCATTGATTATATTTGAAGTGTCATCCCTTGAAAGAATATTATTTTACGTAATGAAACTTGGTTTTATAATTACGGTGGGATTAGGGTTGCAAATTAGAATAATTATATCGGCAACACAATTGCGCGGACAATTGATTTTCGTCTTTCACTCAATACAAGGCTCGAGACAAGCAGTTTTGTATATGCGAGAAGGTATACAAGGTGTCCATAAAGTCCTTTTACAATTTCAATTTTGTTATGAAGTCAGTTCTCAATATATCTTAACCAGGTTTGTTGTTTTCACTCAGTAAAAAATGGAAAAAATACACAAAAACAAACTTTTGTTATAGAACAGTCAGACAACATTGAGTTTCTTGTATTGACAAACAAAACAAAAAACTAACAAGACAAGAGCGAATAATAAGTCTGTAATTATATTTTCTCGTCGTGAATTATACACGTAATAAAGAAGCCGTTATGACAAATTACCGGAAGTGAATGATGATTGGCTGTTGCAAATTATACTTCCGCAGATACAATTCGTAAAACGCATATTTACTGTGATGAATTAATACCTCTAAAACAGAAAACAGAAATAGCGCTTGTATTATTTTTTCAATAAGTGTTCGATTTGCATAAGGCCCATCCACTGTATGTATATTCTTTAAAACGACGTTTGATTAGGTATGGCCTTGTCGCAAAACTGATTTTACTTCTTTATTTACAGGAAAATGCCCCGTTCTTCCTGTGTCATATATTGATAAGGTTTTTTCACGGAATATTTTCACTTTGTTGAGCATGAATTGTTTAAACATACCGTGTTTGCTCGTTTTGTAGCCTGGGCCCCTGGGCCCATATTTTTTTCAACCAACTCACTAACCGGGCCCTTATACAAACCGGCCCTTATTCAAGCACGGGCGCTTGTTATTTTCGATCGTTACAATAATCAATATATTGTTATTTCCAGTTCTCAAGTATGATTTAAACGAGAATAACGAAAATTTTGACTTTTGGACGCCAAAGGCGTGAGTGTTATCCACCAGCGCTTAAAATGCAACAGCGTTGTGACAAAACGGCTTCTTATTTCCTATTGTTCTCTACCGCTGAAAAATCAGCTTTTACATCAGGCGGGTATTCAAGCACCGGCCCCTATTTATTTTTATGTTCTGTTCAAACGGGCCCTGAATTAAGATCGGGCGGTAAAACGAGCATATACGGTAATTGGAATACATCAATCAAAGTAGCACTATAAAATACCAATGGAATGATAATCAGGGGCCATGAGTGCTGAAAGCCTTCGGAACGGGGGCCACGAGCCATAAAAGGTTGGAAACCATTGTTCTAACTATTGGTCTTACGCGCCCATCACGAGATAAAATACAAATTAAGCAACTTGTGTGGCTTCAATTAAAATTGCCAACTTTCTCATGCAAAGGAGTCACCAATTATCGCCGCTGATTAGTATTGTATATTTTTTCTCTTCCGCGCGATAATGGTGCATGCCACGCCAATGGTTGGAAAGGACAAAAAGCCACGCCCACTACCGCTCACGAACGACGATGTGTATGTACGTTATTGGCTGAAAGCTAATAGGGAAATTGACACTTCAACGAAAATTTTTATCCAGGCGAAAATTAACTCTATCCACACTTAGCAGGATTTTTTAATTGAATTATTATATTATACAAATTTATTTGACTTGTCTGAGTGGTACTTTCGATCATTGCTTATTTTTTTTGTGATTGCACTTTTCATTTTTTTTGAACAGGGTGGGGGCGATTTTGGATAAAAAAAAAGCTGTTCAAAAGGTCTTGTTCAAAGGAACTCTATATAGTAATTCATCAAAATAATTTGAAGTCGTTATTTTTATCATTCTTTCTTAGTATGACTAAAATTTGTGGGTTCAAAAGGTATTTTTACGTTAATAAATAACAGAAAGGGAAAATTTATTAGATTGCAAAGAAAAATCGATTGTTTTTCACACAAATCTAATTCCAACGAAAACACTGCCGTTAATTATGTTTAGAGTGAGGTCGTCGAATTGATTTTCCAAAAAATATCGATTTTTTTCCTGAAAAATTGTCTCCGACTGAGTTAAAACGTTCGAATGTTGTCAATTTAGAAGATTATTATACAATTGGACGAGGAAATGCGTCAATAGGTTGTTTAACCAGCTATCTAGGACGCCTAGGTTAGGCCTCTGCAGTGGGGCTGCACTTCTATAGGCTTGGTGTAAATCGGGAGTCAGCAAATTAGGCCCAAATAGTAAAATGGAAAAGATTTAAAGGCCCGACAATTTCGTTGGAAATTTTGAATTTAACCGCGTAATAAACTTGTTAAAGGAAATTTAATTTGTTTAGTGGAAATGTACGTAATGTATGATCGTTTGATATAGGGACAAAAACCGTTTGACAAAAAAATGTATATGTATTGTTGGATTTATAGAATTTTTTCGTGTATCACTGCAACCTATATAGTTGTATATATCAATGGGGACTTTTATATTTATTATTCTTTGCCCTGATTTTCTCAATAAGCATTCGAAATGCTGGCTTTTTTGCATATACGGCTTGACTTTTCGCGAAGATTACATATTTTGGTATTACTTATAAATATTTCTCGTCAGAATTTCGTGTTTAATCATAAAAATCGATTTTTCTGTTGTACCTGCCATCACCCACAATGTTTTAATATTCTTGGTTCCTTGCCGTGACATATGTTCGATTTTAAATACCTCTTTCCAAATTATTTACGGCTTATCTTTGGCAGAGCATAATTTTTAATTGAAGTCGCCATTTTAGGCCAAGCCATGTATGGTAGGATTCAAGATACGGTTTTATCAATGACTTTTCTATGGCCATGCATATTGTTCAAAATTTTGCAATTATTGTTTCGTTCTGGAACAGATGGCGCTCTTTTTAATGTTGGCATTATTCCGTCACAATTCGTTCGATAATCCTTTACGTTTCGATCGATTTAATGAACAGATGGTGCTTTGTGACGTTAGCCAAACGATTGTGTGGAAACAAATCACACGTATGATAATAATTATTCAAATAAATATGTCATAAAAAGGTTAAAATCAGTCAATACCGGTAATTTTAGTCTTGATAAATGAAAATCTCGTGAAATTAAAATTTATTGGGTGCGATGTCCTTATGGTTAGACTCCACACGTATTACAGATAAGTGGGAAAAGATCTTGTGCAAGATTCACATTACATTACTGCATTTTTCAGTATTCATAATTCTTCAAAAATATATACGTATCACGTTTCAGTTGCCCCTCGAATAGACTCTAGAGCACTGGTTCCCAACCTTTCACCGTGGCTCGCTACCGGGGGCTTTTAGCACTCACCCGCTTTCTGTTTATCATCCCAATGGTATTTATAGTGTTATTTTGAAAGATATCTCATTAGGTTCAAACAATTCATGCCCAACAAAGTGAAAACACCCTGTGAAATAACCTTAGTATTGTGCCCCCCGTCCAACTGCTCTATGGCACAGAACAGAAGCGTCATTAGAAAAACCATAATTCTTACTTTTCGGAATTGTGATATTTAAACTTATCAATAGTCAACTGTCTGTTACTATCATTTTTTACGAAGCTTTACGTCTTTAAGCTTCTAAGAAGGCTCTAGACTAGTAAAACGTAAGTAGAATGCTGTGAAAATGCAGGAATCTTCTCAGTTCAGGGTGGTCTGATCAAATTTTCGAATCCCCACGCTATTTGGGAAAAAATTCAGTAAAATTTTTTTTTTGTAATATATTTAGTTGCAGAACACCAGCCGAAATTTTGTTTAGTATGATTTTGACCGCTCAAACGTATTGGGTGGTCGCTAGTATACTCGAGAGAAATATAACTAGAAGCCCGTTATTAAAACGCTAAATCTGACTCCTTTTCGGTGGCGTTTTATCTCTTATCACAGTCAAAATTGAGCATTATACAATGTGAGTGCCAAATCACTAGTTTATGTGTTTTTATTCACATTTTCACGCCTTGACTTCTAAAAAGACTGTCCATGTGAATATTTAACCTCCCCCCTAAGTGAAGTGCATTTATTTTCCGACCAGTAAAAAAATGCTCAAAATACGGAGAAAAAAGTTATTAACACAATTTTACTGAGGCAGGGAAGCCGCGAGGCACCAAAGCATGTTATCGAGCAGTGAACCCAAGTCACGTAACAAAATATCACTATATTTATTACCAATTCTATCAATCACTTACAAGAGTTCTTATGTTAAATTAGGCGTTGCCACAATTTCAAATAAGCGTTATTAACTTAATAAAAGGACACGACAACCATTAGCGAACAAAGACGAATCGTGTCATCCACAGCGACGAAAGCACTTCTGTGACGTAACAAATATGTAAAGTGTTACTCAATCCGTAGGCTTAGTCCGCTAACTCGAAACAGAAAGTGGTTAAAATTTTCAAATATACGAGTATTGTAAATATGTGTACATGTATTCCGTGTATTTGGTAACGAATTATAAAATTTTTGAAGGCTAAATATAACATTTATGATTTAATAGTCTTTCCCACATTAATACAAATTTACATTATATTTCTGCAACGATTCGCCTCACATCAGACATCTTCAGACAGAGAGATAATTTAGTAATCGAGACATAATTCAGTGTTCATATTTTTGATCGTACGGGAGATGTCGCTACAGAGCCGTGTTTTGGAAAATAAAATCGATAAATTTTTCCACAATAGCTAAATTTGTGTTATCATCAGTCTTAGTCTGGGCTAAACATGATTAACATAAACCACAAAATCGAGCGTTATTTAAAAATGCGGAGACGATAAGTTTACATCTCCAGATTGCCAGCGTTTTACGGCCCATATTAATCGCGACGCTTCCCGAGAACATAAAATATTCATGCTTTCGGTATTGGACGGTTTCCACCTGACAATCAACTGCCTATTTTTCTGTCTTGCGTTTTTGAAAACATTTAATTTATTGGAAGTGTTTTTGTTTTGGAGTGAGGGCCTATGACCACGAAAAATGGATATCGAGATGTTATTTCTATTTTCCTACAACCTATCTTATTCTCAACTAAGATAATAGAATGAAAGAAAACATCGAAAAATAAGTAATTCTAATAACAGTGTAATATCGAAAATTGTGGTATTGTGAATATGATAGTATTCGAACATACATTTAACATTCAAATCAATCCTCTTCACTTCTAAGTGAGTGCGCATGATCTTGCTCGGAACAAATTCCCCAGAATAAATCATTCAAAAATACTTCTGATATTCTTTTATTAATCTCAAAAGTATTTCAATAACAATGACTTTATTTTATTCCAGGATGTGCGTTCCTCACTTACTGCCAGAAATCTTCAGCTATCAAAGCACAGAATTTTCTTCATGAACAGAAGACTTTGCCCGGGGTAAGTAGACAGTTTCAATTTTTATATAAGAAGGATAGGGATTCCATTCGTGATGGGGACAGAGGCCGTAATCGAACAGCGGTTATGTGAACCACCTTACGGCGACTAGGAGTTCTCTCACACATAATAAATAATACATCTGGCAACGCTGGGGTAAAATCTTAAATTTTTTAAAAATAATATACTCATTAAATACAAGTTTGGTCGAAGCCCTATCCGTCAACGAAAAGTTGAAATAGAAGAGTTTTAGGGAGCACGCACTAAAATATAAATACAGTTTTAATTTAGCAACATATTGACATGACATGTCAGTTAGTACGAAGTGAACTACAAAAAGCAGACGCTCACCTATGTAAACGGCCCCTCGCTAACGTTCTGGAAATGTACCGAATTTAAAACTCATTAAAGCAAAAATCAGCTGTCTTAACGACAGACTAAAAGTAGGCCACCATGTCCTATATCAGTTATAATCTTATTTTGGTATTAAATATTAAAGTTTGAGTTTAAATAGCCGTCAATTTCGACATCCTTTAGCGCATTTGCCATCTGCCACGTCTCATTAATATTCGGACCTTTACTATGGCAATGCCCTATCACCATGGTAACCAGACGTAATTTGAATGCATCGATTTCAAATTACTTGCCTTTTTATTCAAGAAATTTCAGTTTTCTTTTACATATTGTTTGGTCCTGTAAGAGCTTTCTCATGTTGTATTCAAGCCATGATGAATATTTCAGTAGGGAAGAGTACTTATACTTTGCGTGCTGATACCCGCCCTGCATAATGATCGATTCTAGATTGTAGGACAGTTAGAAGTTGGTGAATAAGTTGGCTAGGGTTGTTTAGTAGCTTTTTAGAGTTTTTCAGAAAAAATTTATATGCGTGAATATGAATCTTTATTGTGGTAAATCTTTATTATTAAGATATTTTTCAGTTTTACTATGAACAAGGCTTGGTTTAAGTAGCTATTTATGCTCCTAGCAATATATTATGGCCATAGTTTTGTTATTTTCTCCAGAGTTTCTTTATTTAATTCATATGGTTAATGGATTATATAAATCTTTGTATTGTAAAACATTTTCAGCTCTAAACAATACTCTTTATAAGCAGGTATTAAATACAGTAAACAGTGGGCTTGTGGAAATTTTTTACTTGTGAAAAGGACGATCATGTATTTTATTGTTTCCCCAGATTTTTTTGTTAAACTTAGTTTTTCCTCTTATCTCTAAACAAGGCTCTTTATAAGCAGATATTTAAATATAGTGTTAAATAGGGTTTATATAGCATCCCCATATAGCTATTAATGATTCAAGCTTGCGATTTATTTTACCACTAATATATTAGTCTGACGAGTGCTCGCAACTTTGATTAAGCCAGATTTTAATAGAAAAGATAGTATTAATTGGTATAAAAACATTGTTTTCGACTATAGTAATTTAAATAAAAATTAGTCGATCAAAAATAAATTTCTCACTTCCTCAAAGATAATGGAAACGGTGAGTTAGACTTAAGATCAGTAATTTGTTTTCAGTAATCAGTATCTTGTTTTCTTTGGCTCGGCGGTGTGGCGCATCGTGCAGGTTCGAATCCCATGCGGGGATGATCATGTGCAAGAGAATTGCAGGACTCCTCGCCGCCGCAGGGTGGTTCACGTAACCGCTGGTCGGTTACGGCTTCCTCCACCATCAAGTCCATGCTTCTGAAAACAAAAAACTGGCTAACTAATCGCATCCCCGACCTGGACTGGTAACCGGACGAGAGGCCGTGGTTCGCCATATGATCAAGCCATCTTATCGGCTTTCCTCTCCCCGGTATAAATATGTAAATCCTATCCTATCCTTATGTTTGTATTGTGAATTTATCACTAAATCTCGTCCTTATTTTTTAGATGAACCACCCCATGCAAGTAAAGCCTGCTGACACTGTGAATAAAGGAGGTAAAGACATTTTTGTTTGTACCTTGCAATTTTTATTTAAATATACTTCGGGATCTCCCAATTTGGCGCTCCCGAAGATCTTGGTGCACAACCTGAACCCCAACCTGGTACACCTACTATATTCAGGTTGTGCGCCATCTTAGTGCACATACTTCAGCAGCTCCAACAATTTACCAATACAAGCAGCCACAGAGCCTCATATGTGAGATTTGAGAAAAAAACAGCCATCCGTCCTGTTTTGAAATAAGAAAAAAGTAATTATCCAGTTAAGGTTCGGCCTAAAAAATGAATTTAAAATTTGAATTTGGGGGTGTATTTTTTGGTGGGGGCTCTTGACAAAAGACCCAACAATCACGCCATCACGCTTTGAAATAAGAAATAAGTAATTTTCCAGTTATGTTTCTAGTTAACAATGATTTGAAAATTTGAGTTTAGGGGGGTGTATTTTTTGGTGGGGCCCTATACAAAAGACCCAACAATGAGTCCTATCAAAGCAGATTTTAAGCCTACTTTACGATAACGTTTACTTTATACTATACTATACTACTTTATACGTCATTCCTTCCCGTTTTTGTAATCCTTCTCCCCATATTCATTCTGAGCCAATTTAACCAGGGTGCCTGTTGTACGCAATGTGTACTGTACTACTACTGTAAAGCAGCCCCAATTTTCAATATATTTTTTAGCATTTTATTCTTTGATGCAAACTAACGGCAGTAATTTGCATGTCAGCTGATTTTCCATCTCAATTATGCTTCTGGGAATTGTAATTGCATCTTATTCAAAATCAATACTAATACGCACAAAGATGGCACACAACCTGAACCCTAACCTTGTACACAACCTGAATTCAGGTTGTGCGCCATCTTGGTGCATATACTTCAGGAGGTCCCTTTTTATAGCATGAAGTTTACTGAAGCAGATAAGATGAATCTTTTTTACGTTCAAGTGACTGGTTATATATTCCTGTGTTTGAGCTAGACCTGTAACTGCATAAAAAGCCATGGCTTGTCACTGGATGAGCTGTCTTATTGACTTTCCTCTCCCTTTCTGGACAAAGTGAACACCCTGTCCTATTAATAACAAGAATTAAATGATGCAAGACATTTTGAAAGATCATATTATGTATTATTATCATACTGTATTAGTATCAACTATTTCTTATGAGGTGCACTAGGGGTGTACTGGACTGCAAGTTTATTCTCCTTGTTTACTTTCTATTGCGAATCCGTATGTGTCAGTCGCCACAAGGATGCCAACTCGAAAGATGCTAGCTAACGAAAGCTCATGAATAAACTTTTCGTGGAAACAGATAATGTTATTCATATTTTTTTTATAAGAGCAATATTCATCATGCCTTTCATTCAATACAAATCCACTGCCATGTAAAGAAATAAGTTTATTTGAAGGTACCGGTATTTTTTTTTCCAGCATTGTAGACCCAATCCATGACACACTGGGTGGATGTGAGTCTGGGATTTGGTTGCTTTCGAAGTATTCGTACCAAGATGACGCACAACCTGAACATAGTATGTGTACCAGGTTAGGGTTGTTCAGGTTGTGCGTCATCTTGGTATGAATACTTTCAGAGCGCCCATAATTGTGTATCTGTAATACAATCATGGTTTTTAGTGTATTTGGTGTTTAAAAAAATATTTTTATAAACAAATCTTTATTTTTAATTTGCAGAAGACAGAAAACTTTTTGTTGGAATGCTCGGTAAGCGACAAACTGAAGATGATGTCAGAAAAATATTTGAAAAGTTCGGCCACATCGAAGAATGCACTATTCTCAGGTAACCAAAAATTCTTGCTGAATTTGAATGAATGCTTTTGCTTTTGATGAATTGTGCAAATGGAGCCATTATGTTATTCCATAGAGTTAAGTAACAAAAATACAGAGAAAAGTGCCCAAGTCTTGATTATAATTTACCTCTTTATCCCAAATCTATGCTATATTAATGACTGGCATCTGTGCACAAAGAAAGACATAATTCTTAGAGTTTAGTGCCGTTCGAAACTCTATTATTAGTACTCATTTGCTATAAGCAAACTTGAATGAAAAATGAGTCTTTTCTGCTTTTCTTGTACACGAATATATATATGAATGAATTGTATGTTATTATTTTATCCCATATTCTCACAGAACTCCTGATGGACAAAGCAAAGGTTGTTCATTTGTGAAACTGTCATCCAATGCTGCTGCCAAAGCTGCCATTGAATCTCTGCATGGAAGTCAAACTATGCCGGTAAGTAGCAAGACAATTATTTGGAATGAGTTAATATGCAGCCGGTATGAGGAAAAAGGTTTATTTATTTTGATGATAGGCCATTGTCTGGCACACTTCAAAATATCATGCACCTTAATTCATCATATATATTGGTAATCGAAAATTCTAAACAGCTTTTTATGCCTTGTGTTGTATTCTGGGTAGTTGCTTTATTTTAACGATAATTTATATTTGTCATTTTGTATAATGCAATTTAACAGCTTTTCAGAAGTTGGTTTTGTAATATTATAACATTTTACTAACATCTTTCAGTTATTTATTTTAAAAAGTACCAAATCCTGTGACAACAATTTGAATAATGAAAATACACTTGTAGTGTAAAAGTCTTTCCATATACTTTGGTTAATTAATGTTTCCATAAATTAATTCTAAATTGTCATTTTTCATTTAGGGAGCGTCGTCAAGCATCGTTGTAAAACTTGCTGACACAGACAAGGAAAGAGCGATTAGAAAAATGCAGCAAATGGCTCAAAACTACGGCTTGATTAGCCCAGTGACTCTGCAACTTGGACCATATGGAACCCCCTTGCCACAGGTAAAAAGAATGCTTTGCGATCTGTAGTATTTCTGAGTCTAATCAGTTTAAATAAAGTAAGAGCAGGCAAATGATATACAGGGTGTCCATAAAGTTCCTTTATAATTTCAATTTTGTTATAGAGTCAGTTCTCAATATATCTTAACCAGGTTTGTTTTTTTTAGTCAGTGATTGTTTGAGAATTTTTACCAAAACAATACATGGTGATGATTAATTACTTTCGCAATTTTATTTTTCAAGTTGCTCAGTGCAAGGTTCCATGCACTTACTCTTAGTTAAAAATTTTTGAGAAAAGTTACTGACGATCACTGAAAAATACAAACAAATGTGATCTTATAGTATTCTGTCATAATGCCCAAACATGTCGTCAGAGTACTTTCATCATTTTAGTCATGATGTAGGGCTGATGAGCAATGAGGTATTGCGTCTGTATGGTATTCATTACAGTAAAAATTTTTCGAAAATATATTTATTTAAAAAAAAAGCAGATGAAAAATACTCCCTAATGTCTTATTTATCTTGTAATTTCTCCTTTTTAAAGTTTCAATTTCCATTAAATTTTAATTTTATTACATTAGCCATCTTGGCAAAACCATATGGATCATGGCTTCGTAATTGAATTTAAAAGTAACTCGAGCATGCAGTTTCAAAAGGCCTTTGTTTAGCTACGAAGAATTCTCGCATAAATTATTCAGTATCGTGAAACGTAGGCAAACAGCATGGCCTATTTCTTCTGTAGTGTGTCCCTGACTGCTGTATAACTGGTTTATTATTTTAGCATATGAGTCTAAATTACAAATATATTTCTTGTTTATTTGAAGAGAAATTTGAAATTTTTGCTTATTATTTATTCATTATTTAATCATATTAGATTTTATTCTAAATGATGAAACTTCATTAATTTTGTTTAACATTATTGTAATAGGACCGCCAGAAGTATGTGCACCAAAATGACGCACATCCTGAACATAGTATGTGTACCAGGTTAGGGTTCAGGTTGTGCGCCATCTTGGTACACATACTTCGGGAGCGCCTTGTAATACATATTTAGGTGCTCCCGAAGTATGCGAACCAAGATGGCGGACATCGGAACGTAACATGGGTAACAGGTTAGGGTTAGACGATAATTTTTTTACAAATTTCCTTCTTTTAGTCCTATTACCAGTTCGAAGACGAGCCAAGAGCCTCTCGTAGTATTTATACCTGAAATTATGGCCTAACCCTAACCTAGTACACATATTACATTCCGATGTCCGCCATCTTGGTTCGCATACTTCGGGAGCCCCCATATTTAAGCACACATTATAAGATATTCAAACTTAACAAAAGCCAGAGTGAGAAAAACATATCGAAAAGGTTGGGAGCAACTGCATTATAGGAAAAAGTTAATAATAAGAAGTGCCTGATTCCAATCCTAGTTTAAATTGAATTAAAAAACTTATAAATTTATTTTACAGATGGCTCAACACCCTATAGTCGCTGCCCCCGGAGTCATGCCTACTGCTGGTTGGTCTCCTGTTGCCACAGCCCTTACAACTGCCACACAGCTGGGCCATCTCACTCCTGGATCTGTAATGCAAACTGCCAATGGTAAGTGTACTACTAGGATAGGATAGGATTTATATATTTATTCGGGGGAAAGAAAAGCCGATAAGCCTGCTTAACCATATGGCGAACCATGGACTCTCGTTCGGCTGCCATTCCATGTCTGGTATGGGATTAGTTAGGTATTTGTTTTCGGAAGCATGGACTTGATGGTGGAGGAAGCCGTAACCGACCAGCGGTTTTGTGAACCACCTTACAGCGACGAGGAGTCCAGCAATCTTCTCGCACGTAATCATGGGACTCGAACCTGCGAACCCATGCAGAGTAATTAGAGGTGCTGTGACGAGCGTATTCCTAACGCTCAGCTAGATGAGTCACACCGCCGCGCCTATACTATAAGAGGCTTCTACTTTTTTTTATTGGCATAAAAATAAATAAATAGGGTTTATTTACCAAGTCCATGCATTTGAAACAAGTAACTGGTTAGCTATTTTTATACTGGATACAGACTGGCGGTCGGACGAGAGGCCATGGTTTGCCATATGATTAAGCTTTCTTATCAACTTTCCTCTACCATAAGATAAATATGTAAATCCTAGATAGATATAGTTTATCTAGAAGTCCACGTATCTGAAACAAATAACTGGTTAGGTATCACCATATCCGACATGGACTGGTAACCGGACGAGGTTTGATAAGTGATTAAGCCATCTCGTTGGCTTTTCTCTCCTAAAGAATAAATATGAAAAATGAAAATCCAATTTGGCTTATCTGATAACACAAAATTTAGCGTATCAGTTAAATTCAGACGATTCCATTCCAACAAAGCTAACTATTTTTATGACGCTCATTCAAGTCATTTCCTCAGATCCCGTACAAGGAGCCATTATTTTTGTAGGAACAGAGATCGTTTGGATTGGCATTGCCAATCAATTTATTACACCCCGGGGGAGGCGGGGGTCAAGGAATTTGACTTTTAGATATTTACTTTGGGCGCTCCGGAAGTATTCATACCAAGATGATGCACAACCTGAGCAGCCCTATCCTGGTACACATACTATGTTCAGGCTGTGCGCCTTCTTGGTACACATACTTCGGGAGCACCTCACTTTGTAATGCCAACACAATTCTAACGCTTAAACCATTACTTTCCATTGTTTCAGGTCCAACTCAAATCGCAGGAATTCCAAGCACTCCGCAAAGTCCCGTTGCATCCATCACAACTTTGAATCTTGTTCCACCACCTATTGTCTCCCAAGCCAACGGACTGGCAACCCCACAAGAAGCTCTCTATCCCCTGCAGGCCTATCCAGGTACTAGGCTAGCCCCTGTGACCACCGCAAGTGCTCATAGCATGAATGTACAAAATGGATCCCCTGACACTGTCAGTATTTGTGCATGTAAGTGTATTTTCCATCTAACAAAATGTCTACCGGTATTCAATACATTGTACTCTGTGTTGTTGACAGTCTAATCACTGTTACTGTGGCCTCATTTTCTAAATTAAACACCACAATTTGAAACTTACTGGAAATCGAGCTCTTGACTGTTGCCACAATTTTCTATCTAGAACGCCCATTCTTTTAAGAAGTCAGTTCATCTTTTCTGAAAATTGTTGATGATATTGCATGCTCAAATTCGAAATTCCTCAGTTTCTTATTTTCCTCAAACTTTTTGTAAATTGACCCATACTCATATTTGGCAGATAAATCTTTGGAAATCAGAAATTTGTTTCTTATGTATGTTCAATTTTGTAATATTTCCCATATATTTGCTGCTTTCGAGCCACATTTGAAGTTAGTTTACTTCCTGACTAAAATCTGAATGTCTTGTAACCATAACAATCATCATTTCACATCTTGCGCTGTTGTATTGAATGAACATGTTGTAATTTCAATCAATGAATGTTTGTATCTATGTACTAAACATACTCTTCCAATAGCGGACGGACGGGTGGAACATTGTGTCGTTCTCCCTTTTGCCCAAGAAGGGCATGGTGGGCACAGGGTTGGGATTTTACTTACTGAAAGCATGAAAACAAAATAAAATGCCTTGCAAGCTTGTTTGGAATCAAAGTGTCAAAACCCTTTTCTATCAATATTTCATATCTTCTATTTTTCACAGTTGTTTATGTACCTCCAGGACATTTTAAAATGTGCTACCATTACCAGAGTTGTTTTGGTGGTATGACATTTTAAAATCATGATTTCATGCTCTCAGTGATAAATATTTACCTCAGTGCCCATCCCAATTTTTGTGATCTGAGTATTCATTCCTTTCTTACACCACACTTTAATACTATTTCCTTATTTTTGGAGAAATTGGAGATTACAGAATATCATTCAATATTTTATTGAAAGAGTAGGTTCAATCAAAACCATAAAGTTCTTCGGTTCCTAAAGTTTTGAATTGACACAAAAAGAAATTTACTATGCAAAGTTAAATGTATTGATCAAAAACATTGGACACCTAATGGTGTTCGTTAATAATTTATTAACCTGATTTAAAAAGAATATTTAGGCCAACCGTTTGAGTTCCAGCAGTATGCCTGAAATATTAAATGTATGCAATGCCCTTTATTTTACTGATATTTTATATTACTAATTGGGTTATTCCTGCTTTTTTTATGTGCCCATGATCATGTTTAGCAATATATCCTTGATTTTGATTTGAATTGTCACAAACATTAGTTTCATGATATTTTGAATTATTATTTGAGTACATTACTTAGTGTTTGGTTTCACGTCACACGGATTATGCTTGCAGTCAATGTTTGTATCTTATAGTTCAGAAACTATGCTGTGAGTGAAAATGTACTCAATACCTTGATAGGGTTTAGTACACAAGAGTAAATTTATATGAAACATCATTATATGGGCGGTTCACATAACCGGTTTCTTCCATGATCAAGTCCATGCTAACGAAAACAATTAACTAACTAACCCCATACCCGGCATGGACTGGCGACCAGACAAGAGGCCTTGGTTCGGCATATGATTAAACCATATTATCTTCTTTCCTCTTCTGTAGTGTTAATGGTTGTGTTCAACAACAACAACAGCATGGTTTTATCTTTTCCCCACAATTTCACATTACTGATCAGCCATGAATTCTTCTTCCATGCATTACTAAAATCACATCGATGACTCATGTCTGTATTCTAAATTATTCATCAATTTAATCAATTTTTATTTAATTTTCAGCTCAAACTCCACCGACCATGGAGATGATGCAGCCACCAAGCTACGCACAACCATACACAGGTATGATTTGTTTTGCACATGCTTTCTCAAAGTAGGGTGGGATATACATATTTATCCCGGGGGAGAGGAAAGGGATAAGACGGCCTAACCATATGGCGAACCACGGCCTCTCGTCTGGTTACCATTCCATGTCTGGTATAAGTAGTGAGTTATTTGTTTTCGGAAGCATGGACTTAATGGTGGAGGAAGCCGTATCCGACCAGCGGTTACGTGAACCACCTTACGGCGGCGAGGAGTCCAGCAATCCTGTTGCACATAACTATCCCTGCATGGGGGTTCTAACCTGCGAACCAACGCAGAGTAATCAGAGGTGCGGTGGACAGCGTATTCCTATACGCTCAGCACGATGAGCCACACACCTCCTATACAAGTATTTTCAAAGCAAATCCCGGGTCCATTACGAAGTGTTGCAAGTTTACTCAAAGCAAGGAGTTACTAAAATGGGTACTGATAAAAAAGTTGTGAAACTACCAACTTGCTCGGTACTGTCATGTTTCCCTGGAAAAAAGACCTGGCCTGAATTTTATGAATGATTATATCAAGAGCCGCCTCCTTGAACGAGGCCTGGAGAGGATAGCGCAATAAATAAAAACATGTTTTTCAATTCTCTACCTTGCAATTTTGTTTTCAATAAATGAAAATAAAAGACATCCCCTAAAAAGTAGCCCTAGTGTTATTTTTGAAAGAAAATTGAAATACGAACCAGTCCTATTTTTGGGGAAACTTGTTACATATATGCTCATCTTGCTGTATGTTTGTGGTATAATAGTGTAAGTCCAAAAATTATGATTTTATCTCTAAATTTTTTAGTCAACTTCTCGCCCCCCTCAAAAAATTATTTACGCCCCTTGTGTGGGGCCCCACCGTTGGAGAACCACTGCTTTGTATCATTATTTCATATCTTTCTTTATTTTACAGTTGTGTATGTGCCACCAGGACAATACGCTCAAGTACCAGCCCCCCAACACATTGCTCAGCCCCCACTGACCCCAATCACACCCACTCAAGCTGCACCAGCTGTTATCAGCAGCCCGACTGCACCACAGAAAGAAGGTGGGTAAAATTGGTTTTGGTTTAGAGATAATCCTATATTTTTTGCACTTTACTAGTTGTGTTATTTGGCCATGTCCCTTATGGTATTCTCTTTTTGGCATACTTTGCTACACTTGCGCTGTGCCACTATTTCAAGGATAGTAATTGGATTTTTGCCTGTAATATAATATAAATTTCATTTCTCCATTTTGGCTATTAATCTGACTTTTTCGCCAATAGTCAGTGGTTTGTCATTTAATTGAGCTTTCGTCATTTAATTGATTTATTGACTTCAAGAAAAATACAAAGTTACTTATTATAGAAAATTATTCTTAATTTATTAGGTTAATTTTAGGGTATTCTTAATTATTAGGTTAAATATTTCCTAAAAGAATTCTCTTTTCAAAGATCGCAATAAATTGTAGTTGGCAATGCTGACCTGGAAACAATCCGGTCCTCATAAAAATGAAGTGGTTATCAGTAAATTCCTATACAGAGACTTGTTCAGAGTTAAAGGTGTACAATAAGTCGCATAAAAATGTATAATCTGATATTTTTCATCTGTAGGTCCGGAAGGTTGCAATCTTTTCATTTATCATCTTCCACAAGAGTTCACGGATGCTGATCTTGCAAATGTTTTCCAACCTTTCGGAAATGTTATTTCTGCAAAAGTGTTCATTGATAGAGCAACGAACCAGAGCAAGTGTTTTGGTAAGAATTTTTCAAATTTATTACGAAAAGATTGATGTTGTGGCGCATCGTGCTAAGCGTTAGGAATATGCTCGCCAGCGCACCTCAGATTGATTGCCTTGCGTGGGTTCGAATCTCATAGGGAATAATTAAGTCCAGGCGTCTGAAATAGATAACTGGGTAACTCATTCCTTACCCAACATGAATTGGTAATTGGGCGAAAGGTCGTGGTTCACCATATGATTAGGCCATCTCATCGGCTCTTTCTCTCACAGAATAAATATGTATATCATATCCTAAGCTCGTGCAAATTCTCCTTCTTCTGGATTTGTAAGTTATGGTGTCGTTTTATCTAATGATTTCATATCCAGGTTTTATTTGTATATTTTGATTCATTATGTTATCGCTTACTATGATAATTATTGTGTAGTATACATAATGTTTCTCGATGGCAAACTCATCGATCTCTTTTCTTCAGGATTTGTAAGTTACGACAATCCAGTCAGTGCTCAGACTGCAATCCAGACCATGAACGGATTCCAGATCGGAATGAAAAGACTTAAAGTCCAGTTGAAGAGACCAAAGGAGCAAAGCAGACCATACTGATTTATGAATTTGTTCCAATGTAACCACATTCCAATAAATTTAACTATGGTAAGTCTCACAACTTCAAAATAAGGTTGTCGTTGAACAGCAAATGGTTGCAAATTTTTTACACTGCGTACATGCATAACTGGTAGAACCAAACAATATAACCTTTATCAAGTCTCTGTCCAGTTATATTTCTTATCTTCCCACTTTATCTTCGATTGATAGAACAGATAAGATTTTCTTATAGATAAAATTATATTGATTAGATGTATAAAAATTGTGGTCTTTTCAATTGAATTTCAATATTCATTGCTCTGTTTTGAAGTATGTATGCAAGGCAATTCAGAATTTGGAATCTTATATCGTTTGCATCCTAACAGTTCTGCTTGTACTTGTTTTGATATTTTCTAAATTATTGGGAATATCCGAACGGCCATAATATATATACATGAATGAATAATTAAAGCTTTCTGCTAGATACTTTCCTTGGCAGAATGTTTCAACCTTAAATCAGATTTAATTATTCTGCCACGAATCTGTGATTGGATGTATTTGGCATCATTTCCGAATACTTACTATGTTTATTTTTCATTTTCCCTCAGTTAAATTTGAGTTAGTCGGAGAATATGCCTCTCTGGTGACATACAGTGACGAAAAAGTGAAGGCGAGTTAGGTCTGTTATTCAATGTCCAACATGGATATAATGTAGTGTCGTGATGAAATATATAGTGTCAATTATTTTGTCAGTATGTGCGTAAAAATGTGGTTAAAATTATTTAGTAAAAAATAGTTTGTGTTGTGGTCATTGCTGAGTTCAAGTAGGCATGAATATCTTCCGTAGTTAATATAATAAATGTAAAATAAGTTCATAAACCCCAATTTTGTGCAGTAATTTAAGTTTTTTCTTTGTTTCGTTTGTGTTTTGGTGAGTCTTGTAATGAATAGGGAGTCTCATTTGTAGAGAGTAGTTCATTTTCACACAAAAAAAAATCCATACTAGTGTAGATCAAGTCTTTCTCATTTTTGATTAAAGTTATAGCCAAGTTAATTCATTTCAACTGATTATCTGTTAAACTAATCGCATACTCAAATAGTAACCTACCATATAATAGTACATTTTAATTTGGTTGTCTCACCCCAGAATGAATATTGAATATCTTAGCTCAACCATCAAAAAAAGAATACTTTTATTCAATCAGAACACAATTTAAAATTTTATTAGCCAAATATGCATTAAATCGATTATTTTTTTGGGGCAAATTTAGAAAAAATGCGGGACTATACACACCAGGTTGTGCGACGTTGGTTAAGTTTTACTGTACATGGAAGATCAAGTATTTTTAACAACGCCTACTAGATGAAGCCTGTTCCAAGCTCATAAACAAATTAAACAATAAAATTTCATAAATTCTAATTTCATCAAGTGATGCCCAAAAAGTAAATGTCCAAACACAATTATACATATCAAAATATAGATACATAGTATTCACAAAAGTTAGCAAAAAAGTTTCATGCACTTTCTAAAATAAATATGACATCAGTTAAAAATAGATCCTTGAGGTATAGGCTTTCAAGATACAACTATATTGTCTTCTGCTACTTCCCGATAATTCAAAATATGAACAGTGTTGTTTGAGCTGTTTTCTTCTTAATTCCGAGCATTTGCGCTTACGGGGATTGTACATTATTTTAAGCGTCTGTAACAACCTTTATTGTGCAGGTTCCCATCGATTCGTAGTGGCTGTTTATAATTTCTTGTCTTATTGTGTTGTTAGTATGTCTCCTTATACAAATGTTTGTGGTGTATGTTAAAATGTTTTTTGTTTAATTTACCATTGCGCTGAAAAATTCAGAATCTGTCCCAAATAAAACTCATAAACACAGATACTTCAAGATCAAAATTTTTTTCCCTGTTTTGTATCACCTGTCTTATTTTATAGCACCCTGGATACACAAACATGATTTGAACTTAGGCTTTTACTTTTCCTGCTAACATCCCAATCATAGGGGGCAATCTGTAACAGTTATAGTCAGAATTTATATCATATTCAATTTAAAATTTTTGAAGATTCAGTATCACCTTATCAAAACTGGCGAATCCTTGTATTTGGAACAGCTGAATTGATTAACTACTCCTGTAACGGTGCTGAAGTTACTAGAAGAATGGTTCCCAACCTTTCAGGCTCGTGGCCCCCTTCCGGAGGCTTTTGGCACTCATGGCCCCCAGTTATCATTCCAGTGGTATTTTGATTGGTAGATTCCAAATCGCATTATGATCAGACAATTCATGCTCAACAAAATGAAAACAGTTTTGCGCTAGCATTGTGGCACCGCTCAAACTATTACGGTTGGGCATTTCACCTCTAGAATAAACTAAAAATCCCATGATATATGATAACAAAATAGGGGGAAAAAGGGTAGTTTTACGCAAAACAGTTTATATATTTTTTATCTTATGTTTTGGTCTTACTACATATTGTATAATTCTGTAATTTGTTTTACGTTGTAATGCACAATTATAGTGTTGTTTAAAGTTTGATAAGTTTTGAAATTGGATATATACTCCGATGTCAAGTATTACCTATATTCGAGCTGTCTTCCATTTACACATTAAATATGTGGGTCGTATTCCGTGTTACCTATTTCAGCTAACCCTATCTTTTACTGCTATAACATCTAACTTAACTCTAACCCTACCCCCTCTTTAAAAAAAAATTATCAATAATGTTATTATACAGAAGTAGAACTGTTGTTCATTCATTTTAACCCATTGCAATAGGTTTAGACTATTTCAGTTTACAAAACACTACATCAAACAATAGTTTAGAAATTTATATTTTTGGTCTCATATTTTTTTTATCACTGGGCGTACAAACCTCCTTCAACCAACAATGAGAACAAACAATCCTACCTATCCCAAACACTTTTATAATTTCTAGAATGTACTAGCAAGGATGATGTTTAAAATAATCTTCATCTTTTCTATTTCAGAGTTCAACAATGGAAACATTCCACAACAGTACTACGAAGAAGAATCATTCATCCTCTCGTTAATCAATTTTTATTTCTTTATTACGACGGTACTTTTAAATTTCGAAGCTGTCTATTTTATTTATTTCTTGAATTGACTTGCTAATATGATATTGTATACATTAATGAAATGCTTTACAACTTTTTATGGTTCATTTTTCTTTCAAGTCTTTTATCCCACCCCTTAGTAAGGTAAGGGTTAATTTTCATGGATTTTAAATAATATAATTAAAGAATTTTTTCACTTGTACCATGACACAATATTAACCCTTACTTTGTCATGTAATGTCTAATGAGCCAATTAATATATGTGTAAGGTCTGGTCCAAATTCTGCCACTCAGAATTTTTCACCACTGGGAGTCAGTGGACCACGACTGGCCAGAATAATCCTCTTTCAAAAATGAACATTATTGGTAATCAACAGACCATGACTGGCCAGAATAATCCTCTTCCAAAAAGTAACACTACTGGGAGTCAATAGACCATAACTAGCCAGAATATTCTCTTTTCAAAAATGAACACTATTGGTAATCAATGGACAGTGACTGGCCAGAGTAATCTTCTTTCAAATAGGAATCAGGAACACTATTGGTGATCAGCAGACCATAACTGGCCAGAATAATTCTGTTCCAAAAGGGAAGTAACAGTTATGTAGTTTTATGCTTCATTGATTTACTTATTAGCATTTGGCAACTAGTGAAGTGAATAGGATTTGACTTGTTTCTAATTTCTTGTTAGGATCCAGACCATTTATCCTCTCTTAGGCCCAAAACTGTGTTTTTTAAACTAAATATATCACCTGTTACATTGATTATTGAATTACATTTATCATTTTGCTTTTTATTGTTGCAAAAAGTTTTCCAAAACTTTGATGGTACTTTTATTTTTCATTTTATTTGTGATAACCTAAATGGTTCTGGAGGTTTCATACCCAGTTCGGTGCTGTGATATTTTAAATAAGTTGCACAAAATTGAGGTCAGCCACTGATAGTTAGTTCAAATTTTTTGTGACAGCTTTTTTGCACAAAACATGTTTACTTGTTTTATTTGGGCAGCAAAAATCATAATGTGTATCAATTTCAATGCCGCTAATCATATTTAAATCTCCATTGAAGCGTGTCGATGTTAAATGAAGCGTGATATGATAAATTGAGTAAATGAAGCAAGCATTTGTATTTCAATATTACTCCATGTATTTGGATTGCTGGCTATTTGGATTTTGATGAGAGACTTCAGCTGTTTTATCAGCTTTCCTCTCCTCCTGCATAGATATAAAATCATTTGACAAATTTTGACGGGAGAATCTAATTATCTTATATGCTTTCCTCTCCCTTGGCATCAAGTATAATTGTGAAATCATACGCTATCTAAAATCCGTTTAAATTCCCCATTATAAAAGCTATATTGAAGACTTATCAAGTGTAACATAGCACAGTGCTTTCTATTTGCAAGGTGGTAATTTATTTGTGTGATACTAAAAACTCCCTGCAAAATAGTACCAAATTGCAAAAAAATATACAATTTTATGCTCAAACTATCTCAATCATACATTAGAAACAGCTAAAGCACTGTCTTTTTTAAATAATTGACGTACTCTTCAAAGCCCATGAAGTCAATTTTTTTTTTTTTGAAATGTACATAAATTATTTTGTTTTTAATATTTCTTTCTTTCAACTCATTTAATTATAAAGTTTTTACGCTTGTTTGTTTCTTATTGCCGCATGGTACTGAATCTTAAACACCTGAAAAAATTGGACATTCCACAATTTTTTGCTCTTCAATATCTATTTTTTCAAAGACAATTTACATAATGTGATGTAATAATAACTTAGATTGATTGTGCTGCAAGGTTCTTAATTATCTTCCCATATGTCCTTGTTATGACATCATATAATGTAATAAAGGGCTTGTCGTCATATGTACAAAATATGATGTATCAATAAATTTTAGGGCTTTGAGGGGGAATTCCCCGTTGACCTCCTCCCAAGTGAGCCAGTTAACTCAATGTGTGCTATCTCGGTAATTAGTTTTTTTACTCTGCAACTGAAACGAGAATTATCATCAACTTTCTTCTCCCAGAGTGAAATCCCAACAAATTTATTGATGACAATTTTTTTGCTCTTTTTACCTATTATTTTTATTCTTTTTTGCTGCTTTGAATCATGCTTTTATGCTTTGTTGCAAGTCTTTGGACCAAAATCATTCTATAAACAGAGTTTTTGTTTTCTTTTCTTATGGGGTGGACACAATTTTGCTGCTGTCAACCTTGGTGTATTGAATATTTTCTGAGATGGGGTATGAAAAAGTGTCACTTTTCAATAAATAAGTCTTCAAATTTCGAAACATTAACTTGTTAGCTATTTCCTTCCTGTAGGCCTCATTCTACAAGATATAGGGTGTCCATGAAGTCCTAAAAGTTTTTGGAATTGCCAGGAATTTACCAATACCCTATAATGTTTTGGCCCTCACGGATGTAATAAATGAAGTAAAAATACTTAAACAATAATTGATTAAAAAACAATAAACCTGGTAAGAAATGCTGAGAAATGACTTCATAACAATTGAAGTTGTAAACGGACTTTATCTTGTTATCAGTCAAGACTTTATTTCTGATTTATTTTTTTTTGACTCTGGTTATTGGATAGGATTTACATATTTATTCCGTTAGGTTGAGGTTATTGGCCTATCAATCTGTTTCCTTTAATTTTGTTTAGGTTAGGTTGGTTTGGATTGCCATAAAACCAGAATGTAACAATATCTAACATTAAATAACCAAAGTAAAAAGCTAGTCTGGGAGGGCCAATATCGGGATTCTGTTAGAACCCATCTTTCCATGATAAATATCCTGTATTCACGGAATCAGATAAGATGTCTTGTAGCAATTCCTAATGCTGCCTCAATTCATTTTGTATATATTGTACATATATTGAAAATCACACTACAATATAAAATGGGGTAAATTTAAAGCATTCTCAAGTATTGCTTGCAACTGGACAAAACGGGCGCCTCAGCTTGAATTTCCAGTTTGTTTTAGATTAGATACAACTTGGAAATCCCATTAAAATTTGCTAAATTTTTCTTGTAGTTTTGACTGTTATTGCTGTCGCTAATGATTATGAAATCATTATTCATTTTAAGACAGCTTTGTTCCTAATTGTGACGTCAGACGTGCAATTTTTTCACTTTTAATGAAAATGACTTTTTTCTTTTTACCAGTTTGATCTCGTGTTAAAATCCAGTATTTTGCACAAAAATGGTTTTTGGATTGTATATATTCATTTCTTTGAAATTTTAAATATAAGAGCGTACTGGATGGACATTTTTTTGATTATAGGAAACATTTCCTATTTTTTTCTGCTAATAAATAAGATCGCAAATATAATTTGTAGTCCTTGGTTATCTTGATGTAGGAAAGACGCGTTAAGATTTTCAACTCACTATCAGGTACATTTACATCAGTGATTATCAAAGCGGGAAAGAGTGAACTCGGCGTTATGGCTCATTGTGCCAAGCGTTAGGAATACGCTCGCCACCGCACCTCTGATTACCCTGCGTGGGTTCGCAGGTTCGGTTGCTTGAATAGTTATGTGCGAGAGGATTGCTGGACTCCTCGCCGCCGTAAGTTTGTTGACGTAAGCGCTATTCGGTTACGGCTTCCTCCACCATCAAGTCTATGCATCTGAAAATCAATACCTGGCTAACTCATCCCATACCCGGACCTGGACTGGTAACCGCACTAGAGGCCGGGGTTCGTCATATGATTAAGCCGTCCTATTGCCTTTACTCACCCACGGATAAATAAGTAAATCCTACTATTGCATCAGTGATTATCGAAGTGGGAAGATAGTCATAGTCAAGTTTATTTTTTCCCATTCAGTAAAAAATAACATACGAAATTAACAAAATACAAAACTGAAAACGCATTTTTACTGAGGAAGGGAAGTCGCGGGGAACCAGGAATGGTTATCGGGCAGTGACACCCGAGGTTCCATACTAACTTTATTATTTAGTGGAAATTACGTTAGATAGTAAGCGGGTCAGGCCGGAGGCTGGAAAACCGTCAAAAAACACCAAGAACCCTGCTAAAACGCTTAAAAACAATGAAAAACCGTCAAAAAACACCAAGAACCCTGCAAAAACGCTTAAAAACAGTGAAAACCCGTCAAAAACACCAATAACCCTGCTGAAACGCTTTAAAACAGTGAAAAACCGTCAAAAAACACCAATAACCCTGCTAAAACGCGTGAAAAACCTGGGGAAGGGAAGTCGCGGGGAACCAGGAATGGTTATCGAGCAGTGACACCCGAGGTTCAATACTAACCTAATTTTTTAAGGAAATTACGTTAGATAGTTAGCGGGGCAGGCCGGAGGCTGAAAAACCGTCAGGGAGAAAAGTCGCGGGGAACCAGGAATGGTTATCGAGCAGCGACACCGAGGTTCAATATCTCACTTTCTTTTTTTAAGAGCGACGCAATAGGAGGCGAAAAAACGGAGGAAAGGGAGGGGCGGTGCGCATTTCCGAAAAAGTCATAATTATAGCGAAAATAATATTGTAGTACATAGGTATGATATATTTTAGTGCAAACCGTCTGGCAAATAAGCGTTCATTTTTGTCAGGTAAAACCTTAGATTATTTTATTTCCAAAATCATACCGTTTTTCCCCGAAAATAAAGCAGGGTCTCATTTCAAGTTTCTTTGCCGTGATGAATTACTTTATCGATATCTTCGGGCATTAGCCGAATATTGAAGGCAATGGATTCTCTCCGTATCGCTGCCACCACGCCAGTATCGGCGTATATTAATAGATCCTGCCACAATCCTTCACGAATACAACACACAAGTTGTAACAAAACTTTTAAGACAACTTAAAAAGGAATGATTAGAAATAGCAGAACGCGCTCGAAGAGCGCGACGGGAAAAAAGGTTACACGCATGAGCGAGTTGATTAGACTCATTAGAGTGTTACATGTAATAATTTAAAGGAAACCCAAATAAACTGGCGTAGGGCTTATTTTGGGGGGATGTATTTTATTTACATTTAGCAAAAACAAAATTACAAAATACAGAATTACGAGATTTTTACATATATATATATATATAAAATGCGAAAACCGATATCCGTTTACTTAGAAATAATACATTTTTATTTAAAAAAAAAAATTGCGCTATCAACCAGGTCTTATTCTTTAGGGGAGGGCTTATATTAAAATCATTTTAAGAATTCAGGCTAGGCATTACTATGAAAACGAAAATAATCGCCATCAAAATTTCAAACGGGTTATTAGACACGTCAGTCTACATAACGATCGTTTCAATATTATGTTGTTAGTATTCTTCTTCTTTTTCGTCATGATGATATCGCTTTTCTCTTCGAATACTGGACCAATTGCTTTGAAATTTTTAGTGGTTAAAGATTGATTTTTTTGCCAGAAGTGTAGTGTTCATGGTTCGATGGTCATGAATTGCATGATTGATTTAGTCCTGCGCGATATAAATGCGCAAGGATACATGTCAAGGGGAGCAGAAGGACATTGACGGCGTGGCTGGTGCTGGTTCTATTGTAAGGTGTTATTCGCTGTTTATTAAGTTGTATCAGTTACTTTTGTGCATACTGAATTGTAGAAGTAAAAGCCTCTTATTCTGTGTGCAAATATCGTGTGTTGCTTTGGTGAAACCTTAGCAAGATAAGGAACATTGAAGATAGAGGCGAGACACTATAAGAAGGCTATTACTTTTACTCATTTCAAAAATTTCTGTGGACTTCAAGAGATTCGTTTTTTATGTGTCAGAATAAAGACACCTTGTGACGTGTCCATATATTTGAGCACAGTTCTCTTGTTTATGATTGTATTAAGATGATCAACATTGTGCTGCAAGCAGATCGGTTGAGTACCACTGGTTTAGATTTTAAATATTGGACAAATTATTTAAAAGCCATATGATAAATGAGAGATCAAGTCCCCCTAGCCCGCGATAAAAATAATGGGACAAAACTCGAGGGTAGGTCTCCCGCAGTGGCGTATCTACAAAAAATGGCGGCCATGGCAAAGTCTAAAAATGCGCCCACTTGATAGTTGTTTGGCAATTTATAATGACTAATATTGAATCGAGATACTTGTACGTTATTATTTGAGTAAAAATACGAGTTTCAGTTATTTCCAATTTTGAATTATTTCATTGAAACGTTTTTAATATTGAGACTTTTCGCCGTTTTTGCGCCCCTGTTCAAACGGCGCCCATGGCACGAGCCATGGCTGCTACACCCTAGATACGCCACTGGTCTCCCGCTATAATAGCACCCGGAGTCTACATTGAGCAAAAGCGAAATCCCAGTAATGACATACAAAAAAAAAAAACAGTCGATGTTAGGCAGTTTGAGGTTGTTGACGCAGTCAGATAAGATTGATCGCCCTATTCAAATATATATATCCTAGTGCAGCGGTTCCCGACGGGTTTCGTGCGCTTTAGTTTATTTATCTGCTGGACCGAGTTTAGCGAACATGAGTGATTTTTTTAGCATTTCAAAGGGAAATCAGGCAGAGATGAGGAAGAAGAGTTGACCTTTTGCCTTTATTCTCTGGGCCTACATGTTTACAAACTTGGGCATAAAGTCCCAGTGAACCACGGCCGATAGGATGAAGTAAACACAATGGCATAAAGACCATGGTAAACACTGTAACTCGCCAAGTTTCAATGGAACAGTTGCCAGGAAACTGTTTCAGGTATTTTATAACCTTTTCTCGATATAATCGACAAAATGATAACATCCGATTAGAAAACATAACCCAATAGGACAGGGGTCTCCAACTCAAAATATGTCGCGGGCCACTTTTTGAAGTTTATTGACGACGCGGACCGCAAACTAACAAATTATATACAAAATTGTTATACAAAAATGAACTAAGTAAGTCTGAATATATTTGTTGAAATTACCCTTGAATCTTACACCAAGCGAGACATGAAACATATTCGTTTACTTGTGTTGGATATTTGGCACCGTTTTGTAGCGGTGAGACTCGATGTTTGGTCTCATTTTGCGTTGTTTTGCTGGTCTTTAGACAGCATACAAACTCTCGTCCGTTAGTCGTGTGCGAAAGGCTGATTTGTTAACTCTCATTGTTAAAAAATTATTTCACAAGCCTTCAACATACACTCTTCAATAAAGCTTCTATCAACGAAAGGACGCGACGATTTCGCAATCATCTCACTTATGGCAAAGCTTGATTTCATCGAATTATTGTCCGCTTTGCCCTAAAATGCATGCGGAAATCATCTCCTAATGCTGGGGTTTTCAATACGCGGCCCGCCAAGCGTATTGAAAACCCCAGCATTAGGAGATGGTTTCCGCATGCATTTTAGGGCAAAGCGGACAATAATTTTATACAAAATGACTGCGTGCGTATTTCAATACTAGAAACGTCCCTGAAAATGTTCGAATAGAAGATTGTACTGAAAATAGTTATTGATTTTCGGCGTCTCCTTTCACCTTGAAATGCGATTTTTTTTTATATGTCTTTTAATTTGTGTATGTATAGTTGGTATGTTCAGCATGTAAAGAAATAAATTACTGGTTCTTCACGGCGGCCGCTGCTAAAATATTTTGTAACAAAATAGTGATGACAAAATGGCCGGTTTGAATCCCGTGTGTGGGCAGTCATGTGACGTGCAGTTCCAACCAAATTAAAGCAACAGTTTTCTTTAATCTTCGCTACTGAAACGAGAAGGAGAAAGTATCGATGATTACAACCTTGCGAATGCGATGAAACGGGGAATAAGAACTTGAGAATGACGTCATAGCGCGAGAACGACGACTCGAAAATAACTGGTCAATGTTTACGTCAAAAATTGTTTTTCAAATTGGGAAATAAGAACTTGAGAATGACGTCATAGCGCGAGAACAACGACTAGAAAATATCTGGTCAATGTTTACGTCAAAAATTGTTTTCAAGTTCTGAATTTTATGTAAACGGTAGCGTGTTCAGTTTTCGTTGAATTATTTGCTTTAATGGCAGTAATGGGTACCGTATCGGATAAAAACATTGACTTAACCTGACGCCGAACCGGCATCGTACCGTACCACATACTGTCGTGATTTCTCAAATTTGATGTTGGTGTGCAGCTCACTGCAGCCGCATACGGTACAGGTCCCGGTACGGCTGTACGGTAATACTGTAATAGTTTTCCTGGTTTTAACTTCAGTACGTTACCGGTACCGTCTGATCGTAGTCGAGGTTTTAGCCGAGAAGAGAAAATAAAAAAAATACGGTAGTTTTCAGCCGAGAAAGATAAATTTTGTTTGTTGTTTGTGCTTATTATTCCTGTATTCTGTGATTTTAGAGTTTTTGAACTGAAGCATTGGTGTAGACCTACCCCAGTTCGGGTATTGCACCGTACAATCTGACATTTGTTCTATTTTACTGCTAACTGATAGATAAATAGCGAATGGCAGATTTGTGAATGCGTGTGGGTGAGCGGGCACATGATAGATAGATAGTTTATTTCGAAAACTCCATAACAAACCTAAATTTAAAATGGATGATACTCATCTTGTTTTAAACTTTTTTAAAGGATTTGCTCGCCAGAATTCTCCATTTTTAATTTGTTTGTATTGTCAGATTGTGGAGTTTTCAAAATAAACTATCTATCTATGATCTATCTAAGTTCAAGACTTAAGTGCATATCGTAGCGGAGCTGAGTTGGAAGACTATGATGATTTGTGACTCACTTAGGGTTTAGAGCTCATACCTAACGCTGCCCTAAGTAAGACCTATCTCCTTATTTTCTTCTCTTTTTCTAGTTTCTTATCTATTTCTCTCTTTCTTAAAATGTCTGCTTTTTCATCTTCGGGTTCTGAAAATGTGACGATCATCCGAGGAGGAGTGAGAGAACAAAAAAATGCAAAAAATAAAAAACTTTGCCATGATTTTGGAATCGTAGAAGTCTTACTCGGTATTACTTCAATTGTTCTTACGTGTTTGACGCTTGTCGTGATTAAGTGGAGCGTGACCTTGAGTGACCATGTCACACATATGGCTACGGGAGTCTGGTGTGGAACGATGACAATTATAAGCGGCGTTTTGGGTATCTTGTGGAGATCTCGGCAATCTAAGACGCTCATGAATGTAAATTTAATGATGAGTGTAATTTCTGCATTTTTCATGGCTCTTCAATTCATCATTTCTTTGGTCGCTTGTTTCACAAGAGACAAAAACAACACGCTTACAACTCTTCATGCTTTTTTAGCTGTCATAGCTTTCTTTGGTCTTATTATATCTGTTCTTCATTCTTCTTATACTTGCACTATAAAATGCTGTTTTCCATGGCTATCACAAAGCAATATTATCTATCATGGTACTATAGGGCAATATATTGAATTAAATAACACTAGCCGTGCTGTTGTACTGCAGAATCAGCCTTTTCAAGGCGCAATTACCACGTTATCTGATGGCCGCATTGTTCCAAAAGACTTATTCCCACCGGCATATACTGAAAGTGCTTGAAATGTGTATAGTATTTTATGGACCGTAAGCTGATTTTAAATCCTTTTTTTTTCAAAAATTAATCGTGAACTTTTTAAGCTGGCACGCTTTGAGAAGTGTTGCATCTGTGTATGGTGTGATGTGCCTTGTGTATGAATAAAAACTCAATCTACTGATCTAAGCAATTTATTGAACTTATAATATGATGCGCCTTACAGTCCGTAAAATATGGTGATTTTTCTGTAGATTTAAAATAAAATAAAGATCTATATATATTTATTCAATGTTTGAATACTGAAATTAGACTTCGAGAAACTGCATTGAAATTTGAGATGTCACATATCCTCGCATATCATCCGATCTCACATATAAGCCGACCCTCTAGAAACGGCCCTAAAACGATGAATTTATAAAAAAAATTTGCATATAAGGAGACCCTTAACCACCGTACGCACCCATCATAACAAATGGTTGCAGGGGAGAACTAATGCAATTGGAGTTATGCGCATATAAGCCGACCCCTCAGTTTGGCAACCTTTTTTTTTAAACTTTAAACATCGCTCATATATGAGGATATACGATAAAGCCTGATTTCATGATAAAAATAGTAGAGACTCCAATCATTGACAGTACTTTTTTTTTGAATATTGGTGTTGTTCATCTTGTTTAAAGTAATTTCGTTACCTAGCTTTGAATTCTGAATATTTATATTATAGATTCTTAAAAAATTTCTTCACAAAGACGGTGGCCCCTCGCATATTGTTAAATATCATTGGCTGCTAGTACAGTGACTCTTTCGGATTAAAATGTGTGGATAAGCATCATACAAAAATAATTATTACTGTGATATAGAGAAAATAAAATTATTGTTTGGTTCTCTATCACAATTTATTTTATATTTCATTTAGTAAAGTAAATTTTTTATACAAATCAGCTGTAAAAAAGCTCAAACCCCAATCTGGAAAAGTGAGTAGAGTACCAGTAGAAGAATTGAAAACTGATACACTAAGGCAGTAGCCTAGTGGAGATGGTTAGCCGGCCTAAGCAGGCAACTCTCTGGGGATACCTTGTCTAATCACCCGATATGTTATTTATAGAGCGTCTTAAACTGATACTTATTACTGTACTGAAATGTTTTGGCAATTTTCCCAAATTCCTGTGTGTTTGTCTAGTTCATTGGTTTCCGACTGCGGTTCAGTGGTACCCTTGGACAGGGCTACTTAACTGGTGGACCACGGTCCGAATCCAGACTTTTCAACTATTTAATTTGGACCGCGTCTGCTTGTTTATTTTGGCAGCATAAGCATTGTTTTAGTTTTAGATGATTTTGTTACAATTTAAATACACAGATATACAGTTTGTCGTACTGGTACCGATGTGCGACATTTTTGTCCCTATTTGCGAGCAATTCGTTGCTCCTGTATTTAATTTAACATTGCATTTGAAGTTTCGTTTGTTTAATGAAATAAATTTTCTATTATGTCCGGACCCCAGTAATTTTAAAGTTTTGTTAACAGACCTTTGGTGAAAATAGTTGAGTAGCCCTGCCCTAGGATTCTGCCAGTTCAATCCAGGGGTTCCGCAAGTTTCTATTCAACTCTATATTAATATTATGTGTATTTTGTTTAATAAATATACTCAAATACGCATTAGATTTGCCACTGTTATTATTTTGCTAGGCTTTATTAAAGATCATTTTATTTTGGCAGTTTCAGATTTGCTTTTATATGTATTTATAGGCTTACATGTATTGTACATGGTTTTCTCGACCCTCTGGAATGTTTCGTTAGGTTCCTCACCACTTTTTAATATTAAATGGGGCGAATGAAATAAATGATGAAAATGCAATAAAAAAGAAATTTTTTTCGACTTTGGGTTCCAATGGAGATGGACCTTTTGGACTGTACCGGCGGGGTACACATACTGTTTATAAACTACTGCTTTAAACACTTTCTCAAATTATGAAATCACCTCATTGAGTCTTACTGAGCAATCCATCATGATATCTTCAGCCTCTCACTCCCAGATAAGCCTGTATATTGCTTGAACTTCTTAACTATAATGCTTATTTTACCATATTTTCCAGCTAATAGGCTGATTTTCTGGGGCTAATTTTTTGGCCTTCTTTCTGATCAGTTCATTAGGAGCAATGTTCCCTCTAATTTTTTGTAGTATGTGTGCGCAGGAATTTTGGTGTGTGCGCACTTTTTTGGAAATGACTAATATTTGTGCAAAAACCAATGGAGACTTTTTTGGCGTTCTAACCGGGTAATGAGTGGGCCAACAACAAACTTTCTCAACCTGCCAACTGAGCACATTTTTACATTACATCGAAATACGTCTGTGCGCAGTAAATCTATGCCTGTGCGCTGCATCTGAAATTTGTGCGCGCGCGCAAACGCGCACACCTTAGAGGGAACACTGATTGGGAGGATCAGCTCATTTTCCCTTTTTCGGGGGTCGGCCTGTTATTACCTTTCGGCCAGAAAATACCAAAACTGACAAACAGAGAAGAAAAGTAACACATTTTATACCTATGCTTATTGGGTGTAATATGGGAAAACCCTCATATTTAGTGCTAATAATTATCCCTTATTAGTCAGCTTATTAGCTGAAAAATACAGGATTTTGTGTTTTTTAATTTTTTGTTTTTCGTTTTTTGTTCATCTGCAGGTTTCTAGTACTAATATAGGATCAATTTTAGGTCTTACGAAAGCAGCACTGGTGCTTTGCAAATAAGATGGAAATATTCTGGCTAGTTATGCTCAAGTGATTTAGGACTATTGAATCCAAATGACTGAAGGCACTTTTGGATTATTTGTTGTATTTAATCATTATGTCTGTTATTATTGGGCCATAATTTCAAGTACAAATACGGGAGTCACTTGGCTAGTCTCTGAACTCGTGATAGAATTGAAATAAGGGAAATTGGACTAAGATTATGGCCCAACCCTAACCTGGTACACATACTACTACGTTTAGGTGTCCGCCATCTTGGTTCACATACTACGGGAGTACCATTAATTTATGTGGTCTGCATGGAGTTTTTGCCCCATGGATGTTATTCCTCATGGACCTTACTGATCGACAAAACTGTTTTGAGTTGGGATTTGTTTTGCATTCGCTCTAGCATATTACCGGTCGGTATATGTCACTACTGTGGTGAATAGATATCCACGAATAAATCCAATAAGATTTAGGATGGGATAGGATTTACATATTTATCCCGTGGGAGAGGAAAGAAATAAGACAGGTTAACCACATGGCGAACCATGGCCTCTCATCCGGTTACCATTCCATGTCGGGTTTGGGATTAGTTAGCCAGTTGTTCGTCCTAAGATGCAAGGACTGTGATGGTGGAGGAAGCCGTAACCGACCAGCGGTTACCTGAACCACCCTAGAGTAATCAGAGGTGCGGCAGCGTATTCCTCACACTTAGAACGATGAGCCACACCGCCGCGCCCTACTGTAATGTAATGTTGTTTACCATAATTTCTGTGTTGTACTCATTTATTATTATTTTTAAACGACTCCCAAGGTGAGTCCAAGTCAAAGCTTAGACAGTCATATGCCACCTAGTGATTGGAAAGTTTGAGGGATGGAATGTCCGTGGAGCAAAAATTCTGTATATCATTTATAATGTGTTATCGATTGAGTTTTTGCAGGACTGACTACATATCCTTCTTCTATACTTTTATGCCCGTGGATCCGTATGGATATAATGCAAAGATGCTGTGCCAAGAGTGAAAAAAATTATCCTAAGTGATTCAAGAGTCTTGCTGCTCATTATTAACACAATATATTTCTGTGTTAGTTCGCAGCAATACTTTGGATAATCATTTATATGTAGCTATATTTCGTTAACAGTTCATAATTTTTCTTCAAAAAAGAGTTCAAAAAGAAAAAGAGATCAAAATGTGTTGCAATCTGCGATTTGAATCGACGGAGGGACAGCCCAGAGTTTTCCAGTCTGGTATGGAAGAAGAGATGCGGAGGGAACGAAAACAAGCTGTTAAAAAAATAAAAATAACTTTGGGGATCGGGGTCACAGAAATCATTATTGCAATTCCTCTGTTCTCACTGGCGTTCTATTTGCTACATGGACCTATGGAATCAACGCTGTGCTACGACACTATTGCTATTAGGGAGTGTATTGAACCACCGAAACCTGTGTTCGACATTGTTCTTGGCGCTATCGGTATTGTATGCAGTATTATAGCTTTTTCATCTGGCGTAGCAGTTTATATTATGAAACAAAAACGAAGCGTAAGGGTAAAAAATATAAGTGCTTTATTGGCAATAGTTTCTTTAGTTTTATGTGTTCCTTATGTTGTGATGGCTTTGATTGTTGCATTTATAGGACAAGAGGATTTGAACCTTCTATACCTTTTTTGTGCTGTTATTGGTTTTCTTGTAACGGTTTTATCAGCATTCCATGTAGTGTTAGCCCATGGATGCTGCTGTGTCAATCGAAGTCGTTTCTACACTAGAAATGAGTTAAATGATTTCCAAATGGATGGACTTCGGCAACTATATCACATTTAATTATCCCCCCTCCTGTTTTTTTGGTACTCCCGCAGTATGTGTACCAGGTTAAAGTTAGGCCATAATTTTATTCCGACTTTCCTTATTTTAGTTCTATTATGAGTTCGCGGACTGTCTTTGTTAGCCAAGTGAATATCCCCCTGCCAGTTTCAGTTTCCCGGTTTCAGTCCCTTTATACAACTTTATGTGAAGTAGGCGAACAAATTTAGTTACTTTCATATTGGTACACATACTTCCGGAGGCGTTTTTTCAATACATCGCTTATCTATACTTTTTATTTCAACAATTCCATTGTAATATTTCCACAATAGATTAGACATGGACAAACTTTGCCCCGCGGGCCAAACCCGACCCGTTGAGTAATTCTATCTGGCCCGCCTGATTCTGCCAAAACCAAACTAAAACCAAATTTTGATGTTTTAGTTAAAATTAGCTCAAGAAATTTGTTGAGATTTCAATTAGATTCAGTTTTGGCACGCGGCCTATTGTTTTTGACTTTTTGTCTTTGTAATTAAATATTGTTCATAAAATGTAACTTTTTTCGTCACACTTACATGGCTCGCAAGTCTAGGTTGGAAACATTTTTGGACCCTGGTTTAAGAACCTTGCCCCCCCCCCCTGTATTAGTTCCTAGGAGCACGATTCCTTATATTTAAGAAGGTAATTTCATTTACTTACTTTCATTCCATGGTATTTGATTCCGACAACTTACAATGTTCAGCGCAGTTATTAATTTACCGTTTTACTGAGTGAGTGGTACTGTTTATATCAGCGGTATCCAAACAGTGGATCTTGCCTCACAAGGCGGTCATGGACAACTTTTTGAGTGGCCGCAAAGCTAATTAAAAATAAAAATATATGTTAGATTTGATCTTGACTGCCTTATTTTGAATATTTATGTTCCATCCATGTATTTTCAACGTGATACCTTCGCCGTATTATCTGTTATTTATAGCTTATTGTTAGCTAGTTATTTTTGAGATGGGGCACGAGACACTGGTTTAAATTGTATTTTATTCATGGTACATGCTTGATTGTTTTATATCATATGATTTAATCATGTCAAATTTAAGCAAATTCCTCTGTCAATTTTTTTTCCATTATTAATCTACAATCTATTTCTTTTTCTCATATTTTTACTGCGCTTATGTATACGTACTCTATCACCATTAGTTTTCAGAATTTTCATTGCTAACCTTTGCACATTTCTTGGAAGATAAGGGATTTTGACAGAGGGAAGGGGGTTTGCAAGCAAGAGATTAAGCTTTAAGCAAATTGCGAAATGACTCTTTATATACAGGGTGGCCCAGAAGTAGGTATACAGTTATTAAACTATTTTATATGCTTTGGAGCTTCTTGCAGTTCACTTTATGTTACTTGTTAAGTACCACAAAAATTGTTTTTTTAGATAATAAATCTAGTGTGAATTTTACATTAGTTTTCTAGCTGCTTGGAAGGTAATAGAAGATAAATGAAATAACTGTATATCTACTTTTGGGCCACCCTTTATAACGCTTTTGACAACAAACCTCTGATTACTTGGGTCCTCCACCATCAAGTCCATGTATCTGAAAAACAAATAACTGCCTAACCGAGAATATCGGTCGGAGACCGAAGACTTATCGATCTTAGATCGGTAATTAGTTAATAACTCGCTAATTATACGACATAATTAAAATCGATAGGCGTCTGGTCCGAGGTAAGGTGCATGCACATGCAAAATTTGGAGCAGATTCAACCACGCGTTCGTGAGATATCGCGTTCATCTAACAGACACACACACACACACAGACATACATACAAATACCTATCAATATACTTACCGATCTTAAGATCGATAAGTAATAACCCCGTACCCGACATGAGCTGGTAACCCTCTTATCAGCATTACTTTCTCCTGGGATAAATAATGTAAATCCTATATTTTACCTCTAAGTTCCGAAAATTCCTATAATTATGTCCATGTTCCGTGTTGCATGATAATTCATTATCAGGTGTAAAAGCTATGGCACATAGGTGTAAAAATATTACTTAAATTTAGATTAAAATGCACACGAGACCACATATTTTGGATACATATGCTCGAGTAATGGCTATGCAAGGAGTTACGATGACAATGAACTCTCACACCCGAGGACAAAAAGTGGAGCGCAGACGTTACAAAAGAACGTTATATTGGTTTGGATTTATCGAGATTATACTTGGGATTGCATCCTGCAGTGTTTGTATTGTCGGCCTCGTTATTGCCTCTGTACATTGGAAGAATAGCATGATATCAACATCTTCGGGTATTTATTTAGCTTGTTATCAATTTGGTTTCTGCAGTACTAATTGCATATCCCTCTTCTATGCTTTTGTGTTTTCTGATCTTGATGCAGAGTGTTTAGAGTGTCGGACCCCCCTTCTCATTTTGAAATGAAACAATAAACGACATTTTTCTGTATCATACATGTTTTTTTAGACCTTAATAAAAGTTCACTATTAGAGTAAATAACAGGCAGAACATATCATAGGGGACAGACATCCCTTTTACAGTTGAATAAATGGTATTTATACTACTGACCAGTGAAGTATGCAATGAAATTATGATATGACACTAACAATAAATGCAAACCAAAATATAAGATTCATAGAAAACTGGAGAATTATTACTTATCACTGAACCCGGCCTTGGTTTAAGAAAATTCTTTTAATAGAAAATCTTTCATCAGGTTACTTCCAAATAAAAATGTGTAAATGGGGCGTCAAGAACCATAAGTGACAATTGTTGTCAGTTGTCACTACACACATCACAACTTGTCATGTATAACATGACTGTACCTTTTACCTGTGTACCAGGTACAGGCCTGAGTACGCTGTGCTTCCCTAAAATGCATGCGAGAATGCCGTAGAAAATTCTGGATTGCTCACCAATATATCTGAGAGTATGAACGGTGGTGGAATGAAAAAGCCATCAATAAAAAGTTTTAACAGATTAACAGTTCTAATTTTAGCATGTTCTGTTTGCGCCAATTATTTGAACCTATGCAAAAATACGCATTGTCGCCGGTTTCATGAGACGCCGGGATCTGTGTTTGCATGCCCAAATTGTTGTGGAAAAAGTCCATGAAATCCAAACTGGCTTGTGTAATTTGTCAGATTTTTGCTTTTGTATTTTGTTATTTTATTTGTATTGTCCAATTATAATGCAGCAGTCTTTTTAAACTGTTATTGTATTTGTTGTGGGTATTGGGGACATGATGGGCATCTCAGTCTTGCAAAGTCTTCCTGAGGGGATATACATATCAAGTCCATGCTTCCGAAAACAAAACAATATAACTAATCCCATACCCGACTTGGAATGGTAACCGGACGAGAGGCCGTGGTTCGCCATATGGATAAGCCGTCTTATCGGTTTTCCTCTCCCCCGGGATAAATATGTAAATCCTATCCTATACATGCATATACAGGGTGGTCGCTAGAAAAACAGAAATGATGTGGGTGTCAAATTGAAATCAAATAGTACCTAAAACAACCTAGAATCTATAAGGAAAAAAAAAAGGTATGGGAAAATAAATAAGCACGCATTCTCATCTGACCTTCAAATTTTCTGCTTTTCTAGCAATCACCCTGTATATTGAAGGGTGATAATTATGTGCTGTAAATACATTCATGGTATTCTGTGGTCCTCTTACTAAACGTCTTTTTTTTTCAGGTTTATGGTGCGGAATATTTCTTATATTTTCTGGAATCGCTGGAGTTCGTGTCAACCGTCAATCATCCGCTTGTATCATCAGAATTAACATGGCCCTGAGTATTATTTCCTGTATATTTATGTGTGTGATGTTTATTATGTCCATACTAGCAGCGTTCCCCAATGTATCTACACTTTTAGCTGTGTATGTGTTTTTAAGTATCATAGCGTCAGCTGGTTTTATTATTAATATTGTTCACGCTGCTTTCTGCTGTGCTGCGATATGTTGCATTCCAAAACGCAATCACGGACAGGTTTTTTATTCTTCTGGACGACCACAACTTGTGGAACTTGGCAATGGGCAATATATATTAATACAAGGGGAATCCCTTGTGCCACCTGGGTATCCCGGCCCTCCTTCAGGGGGTAATAACAGTGAACCAATCATGCCTGCGTTGTTACACCCACCCCCATCTTCTCCCCAAAGTGAAGAGGATCCGAACAAGCGGATTTCCACCCCGCCTCCCCCGTACACGTCAAGAGAAGATTTATCAGCTGGTCCATCGAATAGACGATAAATGAAATTTGATGTGCAATGGTGTTGTATGTTATCCTCATCTCGCATAAGGGTTGGAAAAACACCCTCCTCGGGCGAGTTTGCTTCTGGTGGCGAATTGCTGAACAAATTTACTATCAACAAACATATGTCATTGTAAATTACTCAGAGTCACACATTACACCTTAGAGTGTTCATGTGACAATTTTTAGTTACAAAACTGTGGAACGCCATCAAATCAAGAGTGGATGCAAGTAGGGCTGTCCAAAACCGAATATACTCAACAGCTACAAATCGATTCTATTTATAGAACTGGCGTCTTTGATGATATTAAATTGTCTTTATCTCCTTGTGTTCTCTCAAAAAACGTCATCTTTAAATCTTTGTTATCATGCATTTATGATCATGCATGAAATGGATAATTACATGTCACCGGCAATAGGAGAGACACCGTTTACAGCAAAGAAAGCGATAGAAATACGTTTTTGCTTTCTTGGTGAAAAACGCAGTGAAAAGGTGGTCGTGAGGCGCATTATGTACCAAATTTTAGTGATTCGCAAATTCACTGAAAATCGCTTCGAATAATTTGCGATTCGATTTTGAATATTTGGTTCGCTTGGACAGCTCTAGATGCTAGAAAAACTTATATAACGTTTATGTATTTACCTCAAGCACCGTTTCCCAACTTGGCGCCGCTATTTATGGATATATTGCTTTGGTTTGGGATAAATTCAAATTCTAGAGAACACCATATCCAATCGATTCAGCAGAAGGCCATCACTCATGAACAAAATTTTGCTATCTATAGAAGCCATGACTGGTACATCATTTTTGTAAAATTTCAACTCAAAATGTGTTCGTAATATCGAATCTACAACAATTTTCGTAATTAGCTTATTAATATTTCATGTGCTCTTTCATTCACTCCCTAGCTAGTAAATCAAATAGAGAGGATGTGTTTTGCTCCCTGATTAGCCAATCTTATCACCCTTTTCTCTCCAGAGATAAACCCGTGAAGATTCACAACCAGACGCACACGCCTTCCATAAACAATGCGCTCTGATTTACGGTACTTGACATGTTCACCAACATATGTTATACGTAATAATGTCTTCGGTAGAGCGTGTCGTGCTTTGGGGAAACACTATCAAAATTTTACTTCAAATCACAGCGCTTCTGTGCCGAGGTTAAAGTTGTCTCGCGGTCCCCCTAAAGTCGCTTCGCGGACCTTAAGGGACCACGAACCCCAGTTTGAGAACCAATGTGTTAAGGTCTAACTTGGCAATGTAAAATTTTAGAACAAATTACTGGATGTCCTGCTAGACGAGAGGACATGGTTTGAAATATGACTAAGCCATCCAGTCGGCTCTCCTCTCCATTAAGATATTATGAAAAGTCCTCTCTTAGTTTATCACTGCAATTTAATTGCTACAATGTAGCCTATATACAGCCAAACATATCAAATGTTGAATTTTTAATTCTTATTCTGACAATTTTTTTTTTAACTTTTATTCTGTACAATTTTTTGATAAATGCAATTATTTAATTTTCAGCTGCTGTAAATTTTGTCTTTATCATGTCAAATACGGATCGGGATAAATATATAGCGCCACTCAGTGTTACTTGATCTTAGTAAAATATAAGTAGGCTAGCTAGCTCTCACTCCAGCTTTTAGCATTTCAGGGGCTAAACATAACTTTGCTCAGACTCCGAGATGAGTCTGCTTTTTTTTCTCTACTTTTGAGTGAGCGAACCATGTTTTAAACAAATTAATTACAAATAGGCAACAACTTTACTTGTACAGTAGCAGTGTTTCTCAGTGTGAAAATTAAATACTTATTAGTTATTTGTTTTTTCTGGTACTGCTTTTCATATTTTGAACTACCGATACAGTTGAGTACCTTTCTGCAATCACCACTTATTTTAATTGGTACTTTTTTATTTGGATCAGTTTTTCTTTATACGGGGGGTGAGCCACGTAACTGGTACATGAAATTTATTTGTTTCACATTTTTCAATTTTTTATTCTATGGTGCACATATTATATCATCAGGTTGGATTCTGTGATTTCATTATACTTAGCTTCGCAGACATATTTTTAAATTTGTGGGCCATCGAAAAATATGGCAAACTCTTGTTAATTTGGTTGGCCACTTTTGAAAAGTTGGATTTTCGAGAGTTCTATTTTAAATGCAACTGTTATTAATCATATGGAAATTTCCTCTAATTTTGAAACCGTAAATGCAAAATGAATGACTCCCCCACTTTCCATGGACTGCCAAGCTTATTGGCACCTGGGGTATATTCAGCGCTGGGATTCAATTTTTTTGTCAGCCAGTTCCATCACAAAAGCTATATTTTTCAGTCGGTTCTGTTACAGAAAACATGTTTTTTTTCAGTAATACTAACCGGTTCGCTGAACTGATAAAATTTTGTGTCTATACTCTATTTACGGTTCTATAGAACCGGTGCGAACCGGCTGAATCCCACAACTGGGTATATTGTATGAAGCACTTTCCTTTCCTAATCAACTCCACAGTGTTGTGCCTGTGCGTGTTCAGTGCTTTTACTATTTTTCGACATTTTTCAGGAATTTTTTGAATAACAATACTTTCATTCAATATTTAGTTCCAAAATTTTCGCTTTTTAATATTTGCACAGAAGTAAAGTGTGTTTTGAAATATAGGGTGTCCATGAAGTCTGGAATTTTTTTAAAAAGCTTATCAATACCATATATTGTTTTAGCCCTCACAGATGTATTAAATGAAGTTAAAATAATTGAACAATTACTGATTTAAGAACAACAAATCTGGTCAACATTTATTGAGAACTGACTTCATAATGAAATTGAGACTTTATGGACACCCTGTGCATCTCAGTATTCTTGATATAGACATCCAAGTGTCAACATATTCATTGGTGCTATATTCTATTTTTTCGGCGCTCCAGAAGTATGTGTACCAATATTAGGGTAACTAATTTTGTTCACCTGCCTAATTCAAGTTGTGTAAAGGGACAGAAGCCCATGGGCAGGGGGTATATTCCCTAGGCTAACACAGACAGTCCCCGAACTCGTAATAGGACCGAAATAAGGGAAATATGAATAAAACTATGACCCTAACATGGTACACACACTTCTGGAGTACCTTTCATTCACTATATATTTCCCAAATTTTCAAAAAACTCAATCCTTATTTGCACAGCAGTGGAATGTGCTTGAAATATACTTTATCTCAATCTCAATATTCCTGATATAGATATCCGAATGCCAACATTTTCATTGGTGCTATATACCTTTACTATTTTTCAATGTCTCTCATACTTAACAGTTCTTGCTGAATCAAATGTTTCTTTGTAAATCATCGATAATCATGTTTTTTCATATTCCTCTCGTTCAATTCCAATACTCAACATTATATCTGAAGCAATATGTGTGTTTAGTTTTAGAAGCACTATTCTCGCCAGAGATAATTACAGGTATCTTTGAGAGTTTTGCTGGAGTCCTCTAACTATATCAATGGTTCTCAATCTGGGGTTCGCGAACCCCCATCGGTGCACGAGAAGATTTGGATACTTGGATGGCAGTCGAGTTTTTTTTTTTTTCAATATCCTTTAACAAAGGAAAACTAAGTAACTACCAGATGAAAATGAATGCCAATTGAAACTCAGCGTAAATTTTCACTGATCTAGCGTTGTTGTGATTGTGACGCAACATTGTGAAATGCACGGCTTTTCAGCCAAACTGTGAAATCTCATATAACAATGCGCTGCAAGCATTGCAGAAAGTGATGTGCTCATCGAAACTTGAGAGTGATTTCAAGAATTCATTAGTTGGGTCTTGGGTGGAGGACAAGGGCAATAAGATCAACACGAATAGATAAAGCACGATACACGAATAGTTACAGCAGTTGTCGTTGCAGCAATTCGTCAGTCAATATATCACAACTTTGTTTGGTGTCTGATTATTGGGAGTTCGCTTTGATTGTTTCGTGACTCACTTGGGGCGGGGCGGATGGGTACTTACCAAAACAAAGGTTGAGAACCCCTAAACTAGATAGATAGATGAGTAGTTTATTTCAAAACTTCATAAAAAAAAACACAATTTAAAAATGGAGAATTCTGGAGGGCAGGCAAAATATATATGGAAGTTTAAAACATGAAGTATCTCATGTGTCTCTCACACACAAAAACACAAGCCCAATTAAATTAAGCTTGGGCCAAAATTGAACAAAATACCCGATAGTATTAGGCCTTGGGGCTGATAAGTAATCCTATACTTCTAGAATGGAATTTAAACATTTATCCCAGGGGAGAGGAAAGCCGATAAGACGACTTAACCATATGGCTTACCACGGCCAATCGTCCGGTTACCAGTCCATGTCGTGTATGGGATTTGTGAACTCAGAATTATGTTCCTCGGCTTTTCCGATCACTAGGTGGCGTATAGCAGTTTAAGGTATGACTATAGAGGACTTGCACGGGTCACGTGACTTTGTTACTGGACGGCAATAAACAAAAACGTCCATTTGGCTCCTGACAGTTGCAAGTCGGATTATACGTTTCCGTTTTGTTTGGCTGTTGAAAATGGTTATTTCGTATTGTTCCGTTGGCTGTACGTATAGTATAGACAACGAAATAGATCTTCAGTTATATTCCACTGATTTCAAAAGATCCGGAACGTCGCGCAATGTGGATATCATCTATTGCCTATTGGCAGAACTGCTTGGTGTCAAGTCCAGAAGCCATCTTACTTGTGTTTCACTGTTTGCGGACAGCCCTTCGTTGATGGTGAGTGATAATGTGGTGATAGTGTGCCGTTATCAATTTCTTTAAATATTCACAAGCTCCCTCATTTCAATGGAAAGCAGATGACAAACTACTGTTATTGGTAGGACTAGGCGTGGGCCTACTTGCAGTTGCAGACTTGACTTGTGTAAGACAGTAAGAAATTAATAATCAATTGCTATAAGGTATTGTTTGGTGCTTGTGCAACTGATCCAAAATGTCGTTTTATTGTCATTGGTAAAAAAGATATGCTACCCGGAATAAATTTCATTTACGACTAGTGGCTGTGGTGGGATATGGACATAAATTCACACTCCTTGATCGTTAGATTTTATGAAAACTCTATCTGTATCCATTATCTTGCAGATTTGGGTGCGACCATGGAATAGATGGATGGCAAAGTATAAGTTGCAACAAGACCACAGGGGCACAAGACCTCAGCTTGCGTGACTTGATAATACATCCGCAGTATCCATTTATTGATGCTTATCGTAATGACAAAGTAACTTTTGATTACTGTGGATTGGCGGAGATAAAGTGTCCATTGTGCTTTTAACGAAAGCAACTTCAAAACGACCCTATCAAGAAAAAATCTTGTTTCGGTGGGTCTGGTAGTGAAGGTTTCAGTCTGACGTTGGACACTGATACTACAACCAGATACAGTTGCCACTGAAACTTAGCGAGGCGTAATATTGCGACTTTGTGATCTGAAAGGAAATTCTGATGGATAGCCGGCTAGTCGCAACCTTTGGTTTAAAGAATATTATGAGATATCACTTATAAGAGTCTAAACTTTTATTTGAGAGGGGTGTAACCCAAGCTAATTTGCAAATGGTATTCATGGTACCAAATGTATCACACACTTTACAGTAATTATAAATTATATTTGAAAAATAGAGCACATCAAAAATGTATTTTTAAAAAATATTTGGTTTAATCTGCAGATACTAGGTTGATATTAAAATTGACCATTTCAATGTCAAATTTTCTTTAGTCAAAAGGCACACTTGATTTGCAAAGATTTGTGAATGCGCACAGTGCACCAATTTGTCTAATGTTTTGATTACATAGGCAGGAGGTTGTGGATCGGTGCTGCTCAGAATGGGATATTTTTGCCTCTAAATGCATATCAAGTGTTTGACATGAATCCATCGTGCTCAGTCAGATTCGACTGTTTCCAAGGTCTGAGGGCTCCAACAGCCTTATTTTATGGGTACACAAGAGAATTTTCAGTGTGGCATGCTTGGGTCAGTTGGAGTCACTAACCTCAAGATATCTATAAGCAAGGATAAGATAACCTGGAAGTAACATTCCGGTATCTGCCTCCACAGCCCTTTCAAATGGAAGATATGATGCCTCGGGGGTAATTTTTATCAAATATTTTACAGTATTATGGTTCTAGTGAAAAGGAGTGTAGGCGGCTTTTTTAAAGTGTGGTAGGTCTAGTCGAAAGACACATTAAATGTTTATGCTATTAACTGCAAATTGATATTGCAACGCATACAAGTTAACAGAATTTGTTGTTGTTTGTGTATCAGATCAGTAATAAATTACCTGCTAACTAACAAAACAATCAGACAACACCTTCTGACCATTAATGAAGATTTCTTTCAATTTAAAACGCAACGTAGTTTTTAGGATAGAATTTATCTGTGGTTGGGAACAGATTGCAAGGTGCAACATCGTACGATTACCATTCTATGTCGGGATTAGTTAGCCAGTTATTTGTTTTTGAAGCATGGACTTGATGGTGGGGGATGTCGTAATCGACCAGCGGTCGTGTGAACCACCGTCAGTGGGAGGAGAGCTGCAATCCCCTCGCACATAACTATCCCCGCATGGGATTGGAACCTGTGAAACTCCCAGGGGGATCAGAGATGTGGTGGCGAGCGTATTCTTAGATGGAGAATTCAATTGAATTCTGGTTACTTTTTTTGCATTAGCACTGGCGTTAAACTTTAGTTATCTATTCAACTTTTCACACTTACTAATAGATTACCTGCTAACTAGGGAAACAACACCTTATGGCAATTATTGAGCAATACCTTACACGAGTCAAGTCTGCAAGTAGGCCTACGCCTAGGCCCACCAATAACAGTAGTTTGTCATCTGCTTCCCATTGAAATGAAGGAGCTTATGAATATTTAAAAAAATTGATAACGGCACATTATGACTCACCATCAACGAAGTGCTGTCCGCAAACAGTGAAACACAAGTGAGATGGCTTCTGGACTTGACACCAAGCAGCCCTGCCAATAAATGATATCCACTTTGCGCGACGTTCCGAATCTTTTGAATACAGTGGAATATAACTGAAGATCCATTTCGTTGTCTATACTACACGTACAGCCAGCGGAACAATACGAAATAACCATTTTCAACAGCCAAACAAAACGGAAACGTATAATCCGACTTGCAACTGACAGGAGCCAAATGGACGTTTTTGTTTTATTGCCGTCCAGTAACAAAGTCACGTGACCCGTGCAAGTCCTCTATATTCAGTTGCAATGACTTATTTTATTTTAACTCCATTATCAGCATAAAAGACGATAAAAATAATTGATAAAAACAAAATGAATAAAACTAATTCAAACAAAAAAGTACAGATTTTAGATTCAATGTTGTTGTCGGAAGAAGTGGTACAGTGTTTCCCCGAATATAAGACAGGGTGGGTCAAATTTCAGTTTTCTTCCGAAAAATAACAGTAGAACTTATTTTTGGGGATGCCTTTCATTTTTTTATCAAAAATAAAAATGCGAAGTAGAGAATTACAAGATTTTCAAACATACAAAATATGAATTGCGGCGTGACATTCACGTTACCTCAGGCTATTGAACTGTTCCCTCTCTCACACGTTTTAGATTAATCATTTAAAACGTGTAGGAGACAAAAAAAAATGCGCTGTCGACTAGGTCTTATTTTAAGGGGAGGGCTTATATTGAAATCATTTTCAAAATTCAGGCTAGGTCTTATTTTCGGGGGAAACACGGAACGTGTCCGTTGACACATTCACGCAGACAAAATAAAATTAGAAAAGAGAAACATAAGATATGATGCTTAGTAAATGATCAAACAAAATAAAATTTTGCCACACCATATTGATAATTACAAGTGAGCAATGCTCAAATATGTGGACACGAAGTCCAAAGCGAAGCAGTGGTTCAAAAAACTTCCGAATTTTGCGTAGCGCGGATGAGTTTGCAGAATCGCTACAAATAATTTTTATTAATATTAAAAAAGGTATTACACAAAATCACTTACAGGTCACAGGGAGTTTCGAAATAAATAAAAGTAATAGCCCTCTAGCGAACAATACAGTAATTTCACCAATGCTGAAAATACGTAAGGTACATTTACGAAGTAGAATAAAAGAAGAATAAATAGCATTTGAGGTTGGAGGGAGACGTCAGAAAAACCAGTACTGGTTATTGAACAGCGACACCTTGGATGGGGTCTAACACAGCATGAAAAAAAAATAAGATAAAATAGAATATGGATGTAGAAACAAAATATTCACACTAATAAATTCGTATATGAGAAACATTCAAGTATCCAGAGAATTTTGGGGAAATCCTGAGACTGTCGTTAATGTAAAGATAGACTCCATGCATCTTAAACCATCGGAGATTTCAAAGCAATTGGTCCAGAAATTAATGAGAAAAGTGATTCTTTCACAACAAGAAGAAGAAAAATACTAAGATAATGACAACAACAAAAAAATATTGAAACAATCCATGGATCCACGTCGCGTCCAATAATATTGCATAGTTTACACCTATTTTAAATTACGCGCGTCCAAAAAGTTTCGCCCGGTCATAAAGTCTTTAAAATCGAATGATAATTTATTTTTTAATTGTAAAAAGATTTACAGTCAGCCTGTATTGAATTTGATGTTATAGATGTTGGATGTTGTGCCTATCTATTATCATACAATAAATTTATTTTAATTTACATTTGTTATTATCATAAAATCGGGCGAAACTTTTTGGCCTCCTGTATGTATCTACATATAAAGGCGCTTTGCTAATCAGTTCATCACACAGATAATACAAACAAAATAGATACAAACACGGCCAGTATGGTTATGTGCACTGTAATACCTCCCAATACCAATAGAGTAGCATGCGGTATATATTAGGAAAAGGATAGGAATTTTATGTTTATCCAAGGGAAGGCCGACGGCCTAAGACAGCGTTTCTCAAACAGTGTGCCGCGGAGATTTTTGGAATTTTAGAAAATAAGCTATGCATGCAACAGGTAAGCTTGTGAGACTTGAGTATACAGTATTAGTATATTGACTTGCGTGCTCAGTTAGGTTAACAGGGAAACAGTTTTGGACGAGTCTTACCGCCTTATAAATTTTATCCAATCATCGGTGCAAAATATTCTATTCATTTGCATCTTCATGACTCTGTAAAAACGGATTATCAGCTATGGCTGAAATTAAAAGCAAAAAAAAGGAGCGACGGAACCTTTTTTCAATTGTTTCTCAAAACAGACACACACATCGCATTAACATTTGCAGGATAATCCGTTTAAAGCCAACTTGAGCAAAAAAAGTTTGAGAACCACTGGCTTAAGATATCGTTGTATAATAGTGGATGTTTGTTTATACCTGGCCTAGTTCAGCGATAATTGGACCGGGGAAAGAAACTCGCAGGCAACCAAAGCTGGTTACAGATCAATGACGCCAAGGTTTAAATATATAATTTGAAAGATAGAAAATTCAGGTTTCTTGCTACTGTTGTTGTCGGCGAATGTGGTTTTGGCAAATTAGGCATAGAAGGATCGAAATACAATAACACAAAGCAGCAAGCGTTTGAGTTGTTTAAGATTAGGATGTGAAGGATGGGCAATTAATAATCATCTCTAAGAGAGTAAAGCCGATAAAACGGTTTAATCATGTGGCGAAACACGTCATCTGATCTGGTTACCAGTCCATGTCTCGTATGGAAATTGTGAGTTAGTTATTTATGAACCATGCTATACACAGCACTCGAGCTAGTCTGTTGCGAATCGTCTACCATTCTGTCGAAATTTTCTCCATATATTGCATTGACCACGATTTCTCGAGTATTTGATTCTTCCGCATCAGTTACTTTGACATCCGGGGTGCGTGAGGTGGCCTTTGACCTGAGGTTAAATATAAAATTTTGCAAGAAATAGGTCTACACCAGAATCGGTACTCCCGAAGTATGTGAACCAAGATGGCGGACACCGGAACGTAGTATGTGTACCAGGTCAGAATAGGCCATAATTTTATTCCAATTTTCCTAATTTTAGTTCTATTACAAGTTCCGGTCCAACTTGCCAAGTGACTCCCGTAGTATTTGTATCTGAAATTATGGCCTAACCCTAAACCAAATTTGCATTTATAATATTCATCCAATCTAAAGGATTTATATCTCATATCATTATTATTGTATATGTTGATATGAATTGCTGCATCCAATTTTCTGTGTTCAAACTTGCATCTATACGTCTCAAATCATGATTATTGTATATACTGATAAAAAATGCCACATTCTCTTCTTACGTTGAGTCCATACGAAACTGGGACAGGGACCCTATATCTGGGCAATATGGATTATAAAAATTGATAAGGGACTGAACAATGATGAAAAATCTTTCACAACTATTCAGATTCTGGAATATGATATAAATTTTGTATAGTGTAAATCATTTAGACTTTGTATTATTCCAAGTGTATATAATTAGTGGTCAATGTTCCCTCCAATTTTTTGTAGTATGTGTGCGCAGAAATTTTGGTGTGTGCGCACATTTTTGGAAATGACTCATATTTGTGCAAAAACCAATGAAGAAATTTTGGCGTTCTAACCGGGTAATAAGTGGGCCAACAACAAACTTTCTCAACCTGCCAACCGAGCACATTGTTACATTACATCGAAATACGTCCGTGGGCAGTAAATCTATGCGTGTGCGCAGCCTCTGCGCACACGCGCACACCTTAGAGGGAACACTGTGAGTGGTGTCACCTAACATTGTACTTCTGTCATTCAAATTATATTAATATATATATTTTGTATAGTATATTGCAGCTTATACTCTTCTTTTGAGCGTACATGTCTTAAGTACTTCCTGTATATATTATACAACTCGTTCGGGCCTACTGTGGTCCTAGACATCATTGAATATTTTCCTCCTGGTCTCGTATTCCATCATTATACTTGTGGAATACTACCAACTCAGTAGTACATCCTGTTAAAATGTGAAAATTTTTTGCATCTGTAGACAGTGGCTTGTTAAATCATAGTGTCCTTTATAAATCAACTATTTACTCAATCAAAAAACAAATCCTCAAATACAATTGGCAATGTTAAATGCCAGTTGTATTTAGGTTGAATTCCCTACATTCGAGACCCTTTGACTTGATATATTAATCTAGTACTATTCCCTAGAAATCATTCTTCTCCTATTTATGTACAACTCGCCAATGGTGCTTTTTATATTCATATTTTGTGATAATGAAATTACGATACTGCTTTATATTTTACTGTTACATCAACTCATACTATTATAAATATTTACATTTTTATTTAACATTCACTTGTCTTCTTATATATTACTTTGACATCCCTATGCAAGCAAAAAAATATTATACATACTATAAAATAGTGAATATGGGGGGAGCTGACTCTGATGACCGTATGGTCGTATCGCTCCTCCCGGTCTATACCGAACAATTTTATTGTTGTATATTTTTATTGCTGTTGCAATGCTTGTTTTTCTGATTGACCAAATAATAAATCTCTTTCTGGTATTTACACTCACCGGTTTCGTATAATAACGACTCCGAGCACCACCCACGATATGACAAGTAATCCGATGGCGATTGCAAGGCCGACAATCAGTTCGGTTCCGACATGAATCTGCGGTAAATTGTTGCTTGTTGCGTCATATGCCGTCACAGAAGAAGTCTGATCGGTAGATGAGTCTGTAATTCAGAATGCAAATTTGGCATACATTTCGTTATGACTTCTACGAAAATAAAAAAATCATGGTTTACATTTGATGCTAAATATCTTTGGTTAATCGCAATAACACAGAGAGATGGGGCAAAATGAAAATTACTTTAATTAACAACATATATCTGTATATTGGTGTACTAAGTTTCATGACGTTTGAAAATTAAATTTTATATTTCCATCCTTCCGAGACATATAAATGAAGGCATATATTGTATCAGATTGAATTGTTAGCTTTAGCGTTTTGAAAGTACAACAGTCGAAAAGTTCAATACATTCGCGTATTTTAATTTTTTTTCATTTTTGGCCCAAACCTCGTTTAACTAGTTTTCTTGTTGTGTGTGTGGTGGTGAGCGGGCACATGATATTTATCATGTTTTAAACTTTTTTAAAGGTTTGCGCGCACTCCCAAATTCTCTATTTTTAAATTTTGTGAATTATGGAGTTTTCAAAATAAACTATCTATCTAGGACGCTTTGCACAAAAGCTATGTTATCTCTAGAATATGTTCCAAATGGCCTGGGCTTTGTGTATTTTGCGGTAACACCATATATTAGGTTAATCTCAACGTCGTACAGGAAACAGCAAAGAGAAATGTGCTTGATTTCCAGAATCCGGAAGCATTTGCAACTCGTGTGCGACCCAGAATAAATAGCATGTCGTTTACAACGATGTATGGACTTATATGGATATGGTAACCTATGCTCTATGTTGAAAAGAATTATTTTTTCTCATATTTCCATCAGTGGCGTATCTACGTAATATGCGCCCCCTTTGATTGTGGACCGACAAGTTTTAACGACTGTCGTTGAATTGAGATAGTGAGTGTAGCATAACAATTTTTTGATATGTCAATCCTAACCCCCATCTGACTACGGCATCCAAAAATTAAATTCAGGTCTCAAAAGCTGGTTTACTTACCGGTTACCGTTGTTGAGTATTCCTTTTCATTCCTCAAGCATTCCAGATACTTGTACTGTACTTGAACGAATTTTCTACCGAAATACTGGCCAAATATCTTCAATTGCTCCGGCATTTTTGACAGACGAAACCACATATATTTGTTGCAGACCATACCGTCTACACCCGCACTCATTAAAGTGGCTGTATTTGGCAAGATACATTCAACAGGTTGATAGAACAGACATTTTATTAGTGGCTTTTGGCATATTCCATACTTTTCTGAAAATCAAGGGTTTTTATTAAAATTCATTTTTCATCTGTTTTTAAAAATAGCGCTTTAATAATATAATCCGTAACTTCTCGAAATGGACGTTGGTTAGGTAATTCGCCAAAATCTCCACTGGCCGACAACAACAGTAGTACGAAACTTGAATCTTCGATATTTTAAATTAAATATTATAACCATGGTGTCGTTGCTCAGTGACATGCTTTGGTTCCCTACAAATTACCTTTATCAGTGAAACTGTGTAATTATCGCTCTGAACAAGTATAGGTATAAATGGCCACTGATATTCAACGATATTTTTAACAAACTTATTCAATGTAATTTATCTCGATTGGTTCGTTTGGAGGAAGGATTGATAGCAAAGCAACGAAACGTCGATTTTTTGGATGTGTGCGCCTATGACCCACGGTACAACGCATTTAGTGACTTGGAATAGACAAGGCAATCGCGGTCAAAAAATAGTTACAATATAAAGCGTACCAGGCAAATACAACCATCCTCTGCAGCCGAAACTGTTTTCCTCAGATATGTGTCCATACATCGACACATCTTCGACAGATATAAAGAGGGTGTGGTTGTCCTTATATTCGGCAGAAAACTTCCAAATCTTAGAGAAAACGCTTACGCTATCATATGTAATTTCACCCGATGAATTACGCAACTCTTCATAAACCAAGACTCCGTTCACCTGAGTGGCAATAAATGCTGAAAACAAGAAATACCTATTTAGTATCATAACCAGAACTAGGCAAATTCGTTCTATTAGGGGCGGATTTCGAGTAAGTGTCGAATGACACAAAAAGGAAGTACTAAATAATGTGATGCGAAAGGTGAAGGCAATTCCAGTGATTTTCTTCGAGCTGTTTGTTAATGTTAATTCAGAAACAAAGTCGACTTCAAAATTTCAACCAAACTTACCAAATAACATCAATATCAGGTGAATGATTCGTTTCATTTTTGCATTCTGATAACTGCTAAAGAGCTATTAGCGCTAACGCGGATTTGTACTGATACTTAGCCGCAGATATAATCTAACTATAGATGGAAAAAACAAACAAATAACAGATCAATGCTAAAATATATGGACACAAAGATCGCGCATCGGTACCGGCATGGTAAGGCCTAACAACAGGGGTGCACAACACGGGGTGTCATGTTTATCCACAAATTGCTAGCTCGTGGCCCTGTTTTCCGAAGGTAGTTGCTGTAGGTGAAACGTGATTTTCCACTTATCGTTGATGACAATAAGGTCTGTTTATGTCGTAATAATCTAAATCGGAATATTCATTCATACCAAAGCGACTACCGTATGACTCGTCACACACGTCTTCAAATCAGCAGTCATTCAGGACATTAAATCGTTTCAATGAATAGATATTCGTTATTATGTATTATTATTTAAATTTGTTTGATGTGTGTTTTACGGAAGTTCGTTTACAATACCAACGATTGTGCGTGGCACGTGACAAGATTATTTCGTATAATTTGGCACGCATCCCCATTTGAGTTGTGCACCCCTGCCTTACAATACACCTAATTTACTCAAAAGGTCTTCGGACAAGCGATACCAATGCAGTAGAGCAATATGGGATACTCAATTATAGAATTAGAATTTTGGAAAATATCGGGCCGTTTTAAAGTTTACACTTTCCAGAACTGAAAGTTTGAGATCGATCAGTGCTTCGCTGCAGACATAAGCAATTTCTAGTACAAAAATAGGTACTCCGGAAGTATGTGAACCAAGACGGCGGACACCTGAACTTAGCATGTGTACCAGGTTAGGCCATAATTTCTGGCTAATCATCGAACTCGTAATAGAACAGAAATAAGAAAAATTGGAAAAAAATTATGGCCGTACCCTAATCTGGTACACATATTACGTTCCGGTGTTCGCCATCTTGGTTCACATACTTCGGGAGTACCCAAAAATAATCACTCCAAAACAACAGGAATGCAACAAATTGACCTGATTAAAGTTCTGCTACACTACTACTACATTCTACTCTATCTTGTCGCTCATGTAGGAAACTACCTTGTGTTACAAGCGCTTGCTATTTTGATAACAATATGACATAACAATGATTTCTCTGTATCATAGTCACGTCACACTATTGTATCGTGTTCTAGGAAAAAATATTAGTCTTCAAGTATATCCGGCTTGGTGATTCATATATTGTTATGTGTGTTTACGCCATTGGGTATTTCTTAGCTGTCTTAGCAAAATAACAAGCTAAATGCGTATTATGGAAACGTCCTAATAATATCGAAACTCGACAGCTTTGACAAGATTGTTTTGCGAAAAGAAACTTGGAATGAGTTTTTCATATTTATTTAAGATGATTGCGTTTAAATAGTATTTGTCTGTATTTTCAATACTGTTTGAATAGCATTTCACAGTAACTTCCATCCTATCAATATTCAATTTCACTGAAGGTAATAGTTTGGGTTACAGCGCGAGGCTAACTCTATTTGGTCTTACTTTATTATGCCTCAGATTTGTAGGCGTATAATAATGCAAGTATGTTGTAGCAAGGGCTGAATTTTAAGTAAAATAGGCACGTGCTTGGGATACCAAGAAAAAGGCGGCATATTTTCATAGCGGAGTTTTCAATAGGGCCTCAGTGTTTAATGAAATGATTGGTCAGACGATTCAGAACTTAATATTGCTAGAGTGAAATAAATTTTGCCTTTTTTTTCTTTCACAAGTATCATCTTTAACCTCTCTATAAATATTTGTAGGTATGATAATTATTTGAATTAATCATAACTCGGCCTTCAAATCAGTAATCAATTTATTCTGAAACTCACTCAATCAATAACAGATAACACACAACAACAATTTCATTATTATTGTTTAGGTAATCCCGTAGTATGTGCAACAAGATGACGGACATCGAAACGTAGTATGTGTATCAGGTTAGGCCATAATTTTAGGTACAAATACTACGGGAGTCATAACAGAATTAAAATAAGGGAAATTAAATTAAGGCCTTACCCTAGCCTGGTACACATACTATGTTCAGGTGCCCGCCATCTTGTTGCACATACTAAGGGAGTGCCTAAATTATTTATATATAGGTCACCAAAGTCATGAGTACTTAGGGCCTCTAAAGTCCATGATCCGTCCTTGAGAATAGTAAACCAGTAATTTGTTCCAGACTCATGAACTTGGCGATGAAGGAAGCCCCAAACGACCACTTTGCCATGGCGAGGAGTCCAGAAATTCTTATTTTGGTATTCCCGTCGTGTGTGTACCAGGTTAGGGTTCAGGCATAATTTTATTCCGATTTTTCTTATTTTAATTCTATTACGAGTTCGGGAACTGTCTGTGTTAGCCAAGTGAATATAGCCCCGCCCATAGGCTTCAGTCTCTTTATGCAACTTGATGTAAAGTAGGCGAACAAAATTAATTACCTCCGTATTGGTACACACACTTATGGAGCGCCTTCGGCAAAAGTTTAAATCGCAAAATGTTGGTAATAACTAAAATTTGCATTCTCAAACTTTGCCATGAACGCCATTTTAGGTAGATACACCACTGACGATAACCATAATATTATTATACTCAAACTGATTAGAAGGTGATCCGCCAATCCCGACATCGTTATTTTTACACGACGTATTTATACGAATTTGGCATCGAACAAGGTTACGCATAAGCAGCCACTGACCCCAACTTTAATGTAAGAAGCTATGTCTGAATCAGGAATCTGTTCTGGCTACGACTATGCTGTGAAGTCGGGAAAATAAACACCCAATTCCAAACTTCGAGCCTTTTAAAAACTTCTGTTTGACCGTGACTGCTAATGAAAAAGACATCTTTACCTTAAAAACTTCAATCTATGTGATCCTTGACTGTAAAAAATTGTGTTCCCGAAGTAAAAATTGTGTATACGAAGTCCCAGGACTCCGTGCGAGAAACTAATGGGATCTGTGAGATATTCATTTACTCATCGAAATACAGTACTGACTTGGCTGATTTTATAGCACTCCAAAGTAGCAATAACGGCATTAATAAAATTTGAAAGCGGTGGCGTCGGAATGTGGCAACAAGCCTTTGAGGGTCAAAACCATCCCCCTTGAAATGTAAAAAAGAGACTCAACATTCTTGAAAATCCACTTTCCGGCTACGACCCTGTATGTACGATACAACTGAAAATTTTATTTTATCATTTTCTGAAACGTAAATATTACCCGATAAAAATAGTATCGCATAGTTTCACTTAAATTGTGATATATATACATATCAAGCCGCTTTGCTTTATCAGTTCATCCAGTACATCGTCCAAGACTGGTTGGGGATTATTCTTAGTAGGCGAGATATATAATAACGGGGGCAGTATGGGTATGCGTGTTACTCGAATAAACATAGATTAGCAACGTCTTGGCGTTCATTATTACAAAATTATCCATGACAAGGGAAAAGCCAACGGCTGGATCATATGTCTGGTAAGGAAGTTGTAAGCTAGTTATTTCTGGACCATGCTATACACAGCACTCGAGCTAGTCTGCTGCGAATCGTCTCCCATTCTGTCGAAATTTTCTCCATATATGGCATTGACCACGATTTCCCGGGTGTTTGATTCTTCCGCCTCAGTTTCTTTGACATCCGGGTTGCGTGAGGTGGCCTTTGACCTGATATTAAATATATCATATCGAGAGATTAGGCTACACCAGAATCTGCAATCTCCATCACGCATTTAAGACTTATCCCATGAGAGTGGGAAGTGTTCTGTTCGGTTAACTCTTTAAAACAGAGAATAGTTAACCAATTATTCGCCGTAGTCTGCTATAACCGACGGCCACGCACCACATATTAGTCAGTAAAATACGTAAAATTGACCTATATATTTATATATATATGATGGACAAGAAGATCATAAAAACTACGTCAAATAGCCGAAGAATAAAATTACTTTATTTGAACAGAGCAGATAAAAAGGGGAGGGGTTCCGGAATTTCAAATTGCCAAGTTAGACCTTATCAGGGCGAGTCTGACAGAAAGCCGAAAACGCGTCTTGAGGGTCTAAAAGCGTTTCAAGTTACGATAAATTGTTATGTATGATTCAGAAAAATCCTTTTTTACATTTCAAAAAGATCACGGTTAACATACTGCTATTGACCCACCAGTAATTTTATAATCTTAGTGGTGATGCTATAACAGGATAGTACCAAAGCATGTTATTTTTCCTCACCGGTTTCGTATAATTACGACTCCAAACACCACCCACGATATGACAAGCAATCCAATGGCGACTGCAAGGCCAGCAATCAACTCGGATCCGCCCTGAGCCGTCTGAGATGAATTGTCGCTTGTTACGTCATTTGCCGTCACAGAAGAAGTCTGATCGATAGATGAGTCTGTTATTTAGAATATTTCATATGAGTGGATTGGAAGATGCGAGCTCTGGGATCTATTAGTGACTTCATAGAAGATGCAAAGAACCACATACGCGCAGCGAATAGGATTGTCTTTGTCGCAAAGATGTGAATAGATATTGGTTGACATGAAAGACGCCCCAATAATAAAAAAATTCTCGGTTTAACATAAGGCTTTACGAGGAGTTCTGTCAGTATTATTCCAGTATTATTGAATGAACGTACCGTGCGCCAGGTAGCTCAGCAAACTTCAGGTTGTTTAGCTATTCTCCTTACAACCTTTAATTCAAATAGACGTTAATTTTCTGTGGAACATATTTTAATGACTGAAAACGGTGATAACTCCGTTTGAACTTCTATTTTCAGTTTCGAATGTGAGAAAAAAAATCTACAAAGCATTGGTGGCCATATTCCTCATACAACCAGGTTTAACAACTGCATATTTACACTACTTGATGGTTTACTGCAACATTTCCCAACCGATGTAGGATTACTCCTCAAAAAGAAATTTTGCAGTTTTTTTTGAGGAATTTTGCTTTGTTTTACCTGTAGTTTTACTAATATTCATTATTTGGTATTATTCCCATAATACATATTTACGTAAACATTTTAAACTGTGTAAAAACAGAAGTGCGACTCGCACGCAACACTAGCAAAGAATCCATTAAAGATTAAACAACTGAAGTAGTCATATGCATTGGGAGGGAAGAAGTCAGTAGTTTATTTTTCACCGAAATGAAAATACACTTGATGCAAACAAAAGCTAGGTAAGTCATGAAAATGGCATTTCACGATGAAGGGTGACGCGAAAAAAAACAATGTTGGTTATCGAGCAGCGACACCTTACGAAATAAGCAAAAGATTTATTCAACAAAAAAGGTCGGGAACCACGTGGTTTAAGATTCAAAATGATTAAGGTTTATTCACTTATAATACATTGCTCCCAGCTCTGTTTACTTACCAGTTACGGTTGTTGAGTATTCGGTCTCCATCGTCGGGCATTTGAGATACTTGTACTGCAATTGAGCGAGTTTGTCACCAGAATACTTGCCAGATATCTGCAATTTTGCTGGCATTTCTGACAGATGAAACCATGTGTATTTGTCGCAGACGACACCGTCTCTATCCAGTCTTGTGAAAGTGTCTGTACTTTTGAGGCTGCATCCCAACGGCTGATAATATATACATTTAACTACTGGCTGCCAGCATATCCCACCGATTTCTGAAAAAAAAAATGTTCATAGATTTTTTTTCAGTTGCTTTAAAATTGAAAATAGTGCTTTTTGATATATTCGCTAACAAATATATATCTCTAAATAGTGAAGTTAGTTGGATATTTCGCACACTCACCGACAAAAAATTCCGTAAATAAAATTTCCGATCTTTTAAATTAGATATTGGAACTTTGGTGTTGCTGCCCAATAATCAGCTTTGGTTTTCCCGCGGTTTTTACTTTTTCACTCTAATTTGAGTACGGTGTCGCTCATGGTACAACTTATTTTCGATGAAGTGTACTTGAAGGTACTGGTGTAGTATGTGAACCAGGCTAGGGTTAGGCCATAATTTTATTCCAATATATTTATAGTACTCCCGAAGTAGTATGTGTACCAGGTTAGGGTTAGGCCATAATTTCAGGTACTAATACTACGGGAGTCACTTGGCTAGTACCCGAACTCGTAATATAACTAAAATAGAGAAAATTTGAATAACTTATGTCCTAATCCTCACCTGGTACACATACTACGGGAGCGCCGACTTGGCATAGACAATATATAAAGCGTACCTGGCAAATATAACCTGCCTGAGCAGTCTCCAACAAAGTTTTTCAAAGACACACTCTTGACAAATATAAAGAGAGTGTGATTGTCTTTATATTCAACAGGAAATTTCCAAGTCTTAGATGTGGACGTGTAAACACTATATGTGATTTCTCCCGATTGATTACGCAACTCTACCTGGCCTGCGTTCACCTCAGTTACAAGTAATTCTGAAAACAAAGACACAAATGGAGTATCATGACAAGAACTAGGCAAATTCGTTCTGATAGGTGTGGATTTCCCGGAAGTGTCGAATGACGCCATTCCTGTGAATTTCTTCGAGGTGTTTGTTGTTAATTTTAATCCTGAAACAAAGTCGACTTTAAAATTTCAACCAAACTTACCAAATAACATCAATATCGAGTAAATGATTAGTTTCATTTCTGTAATCTGGCAACTGTGCTGATTAGCTATTAGCGCTAGCGCGAATATATAGTTAAGTACCAAGTCCTGAAGATAAAAAAAATGTAAAATACCAACAGTGTAATATATATATTCAATGTGTGAGGGACTAGAAATTAAGAAGGATATTTCTCAAAAATGCTGTGGTCTCGAAACTGACATATTTGCTGATTTTAGAGCAGTGGCCCGGAGTCGTATTTTTGAACTTCTCGAAATAGTAGTGATCGTCTAGCTCAGGGGTAGGCAAGGTTCTAGGACCAGGGGCCAAAAATTTTGCTTACCTAGACTGGCGGGCCCTGTAAGTGTGACGTAAAAAAGTTACATTCTATGACCAATATTCACAGTGTTACAAAAGCAAAAGTGGAAAACAATGAGCCTCGTGCCCAAACTAAATTTAGTCGCAATCTCAGCAAATTCTTTGAGCTATTTGTTTTTTCATCAGGCGGGCCGAATCAACATCTCAGGTCTACCTTGAAAATTTGTCGACATATAGTTCATTAAAATTACTATTATGATATAAATAGTTCTGCCGAATAGGACTCACTTATTCTAACTCAAAAAATCTCATATCCCGATTCATTTCCTATATTACAGAAAGCCGCCGCAAACTACTCTTACATTATCGTTCATGAAGACAATCTCTGATTACGAAGCTCCTCATTATTTGCAATTATTTTGCAAGCTTCTCGTTGGAAAAACAACTGAAAATTGACACGCAAAACCACGAAAACGAGGCAATGTTTACAACCATGCTTGAATGTCTGCCTGAGTGGCTTCACAAATTGCAATTGTTACGACATTATTGGCTTATTGCAGGTTGGTCATAATTGCGGAAATAAATAGCGATGTTCGAGGAAACATTCTTACTCTTCCACTTATCGTTGATGTCGACTACCTTGTGTTACAAGCGCTTGCTATTTTGATTTCAGTGTGACAGCACAATGATTTCCGTATACAATAATGACGTCATAATAAGGTTTCGTCTTCATGTATAACGGGCTCGATGAACTCTTAACTCGGTGATTCATTTAGGCTTCAATGCAATTACCCTGTTAGACCTCATCTTAACAAAATGGCGCACCAAAGCCGAGAAAGTGACCACTGTAGCTGCGGTCTCGTATTTGTCATTGTGATGTCATAATCGTATTTGTCACAATAGGTCTACGGGAGATAAATCAAAATAGTTTTCGTAAGCTATTGTCACATTTTCATAGGCAGCAAATGTTCGAGCGTATTACGAAAAAAAAACGATGTTAAACTGCAAATAATTTCCTAAAATCTTAATTCAATCGCGGACCCCTGGAAATGCTTGGGGAAATGACCCCCAGTGGTCCGCGAACCCCCGGTTGAAAACCACTGGTCTACTGACAAGCAATACGGTTCTCAAAGTGCTCCGTACGGAGCCCCAGGGCTCCGCGAGAGAAACCCAGGGGCTCCGCGAGCTATTTAATTACTTTTCAAAATACTGACTAATTTTGTAACTGTTCAAAGAAGCAATAAATAACAGCTTTGATGAAATCTGACAACAATATAGCCTCGAAATATGGCAAAGAGGCGGAATTAAAAAAAATGACATTGTTTAAATGCAGGAGCGCAGCCAGGATTCTTAAGAGAGAGGTGATTCAAAATTGGAATCGGAAATTTCCCCGCAACATTCTTCGCGATTAAAAAAAAGGGTAACGAGACTTATTGTGCTCATCGTTACTCACGTTTGATTCGAGATTACTATTAGGATTACTAAAATGAAGGAATACTAAAATAACATAAAATATGTGTTAAATTGCCAACTATAAATAAATTGGAATCGTATTTTTTTGCGATCTTGGGATTCGTCAAACTCGATTTGTTCTTTTGCACTCAAGATTCGTTTTTAAGATAGCACCGTTTAAAAAATCACAATGTCTGGGCAAAATACGAACAATTGAAATTTATTTTATTGCATTCGGCTCCGTCGGTAGTTTCAGATTCATGACTTGTATTAACCATATTAAAAAGGTTCAGCATTTAAATTAAGTAACGTACTTTTAACTTTCTCATGAATATTAATCTGAAAGTAACGATTTTATTTTCGGGCTCCGTGAATAGTAGTCAACCTTTCAAGGGCTCCGCAACACCAAAAGTTTGAGAACCCCTGGACTAGAGCAATACGGGATAATCAATAATTGTAGTATTGCAAATAGAATCAGAACATTTAAAAACAAAATATCGTTCCGCCTAAAGCGACTTTTTACACTTTCAGAACTGAAAATAGATTAATGCATTCGCGGCGGACATAACCAATTTCTCTTACAAAATTAATCACCCAAACTAACAACTGACTAATAATACTCTGCTGCACTACATTATCGTTCAAGAAGACTACCTTGTGTTACAAGCACTTGCTATTTTGATAGCATTATGACAGAACAGTAATTTCCTTGTATCATAGTGACGTCACATTATGGTTTCGTCTTCTATGAAAAATGAATCGTCTGCAAGTATATCCGGCTTGATGAACTCTTAATTCGATGATTCACTCATACTTCTATGCAAGCTTCATTGGAATAACTCTTAGCGTTGTTGACAAAACAATAAGCTGGGTTCGTAACCTGAAAACATTCCAATAATATTAAAACTCGAGAGCTCTGGCAAGCCGTGTATTTGGGTCTAGATCTAGACTCTAGAGCAGTGGTTCTCAAACTTTTTTAGTCTCAGAGCCGCATTTCAAACATCAAAGTTATGAAGAGCCGCACACAAACAACGCAAGGTAAAATAGCAACAAATCAAAATACCAAATCATCGATCATCGTAACAACAAAACACGTAACAATTAGGGCTGGGGGAAATATGCGAATAAAAAAATAATGGAATAGCATTTTACTATTCGAATATCCGGTACCACGCGACCTGCGCCGCTCTGCTTGGAAACCGAACTCGCGCGTCTCCAACTCAATCGTGAATTGTGCGAGATTTCCCAACGGCGCTCGCTATCAGAAAAAAAAGACAAATTTGAAAAGTCGTTGTCTTTGCGTTATATGCTTATCTTTGCACTTAACGTATCGTTTCAATTCCAAATTTTGCAAAAAACTTACCGATCGTTCCGTAAATTTAGAAACGTCAAACCAGATTAGGTATTTAATATAAATTACCCAGATTTTAAACTCTGCATGATTGGTGACATTCGATTAGCTATTTCTTGCATTATCGAACACAAAGTTGATTGAAATTGAATGTTAAAATGACTTTTTGGCGTTTCATTGTGAAAAAGGCGATTTTAGGTCGTTAGAAAACTCTAGTTGTATAAATAGCATGGATTTAAAAATAACCAAAAGTTTTTCAAAAGCTGGTATGAGTTATTTGTATGAAAAACACTCATTAAGTTGTAACCAGATGAGAAATGTCATGTCCTACTCCCTTTAAAGCACCTTGTACTAGCTCTTTAGTGATCCCTTTCATCCTTGGCCAAGTAATGTTTCGAATATGTAAACATTTTACTCGATCATGCATGACCGTTGAGTCAAGAGTAGAACGTAAAATCAATCGTGAATTTCGTTGTAACAATGCACACTGACTCGTTCACAAATTGTTGCGTCTATTATCATCGAAAATGATTACAATTGTTAAATTTTGAAGCATTTGGGCAGTAATAATTAAGCCATAAATCATCAAGTGAAGTGCTGAATTTGCAAATTCCGTAAAGAAAATTGAGCATTACTGAGTAAGTATTTTAGCTATAATAACCATCGGGGTGTTGTTTTGTTGAAAAAAAAAAACGTTAAAATTGAAGGTATTAGGTAATAGAGTCTGACACTCTATTAGGCAAAGGCCTAGAAATGCCTTTATTGACAATTTATTTAATCGCTATTTTAATTCAACTTTCAGGATTCACGCATTCGTAAATTTGCTAGGTTCATCTATCTAATACTAAAATAACACGAACACCATAGAAAACATGAGAAACTCAATTATCATTATAATAAATATCTGCATCTCGGTTACCGTTAACTTGAAACAGGCACGGCTAATTTACAAGCGGTGATAAGGAAGATCGAATCAGAGGATAAAACTCAGAATAGAATTAATTTGGTTTTGAAATCAGTCCTCAAATGTATTCAACAGCTGTCGCTGATGAGAACGCAAGGGTATACTAGAAATATGAAATTTCGATATTTGGCGACCGCTTATTCTTGCAAAAACGAGAAAGGGCGGAAATATAGAATACCAACTTTAGGATATCGCCGCCAAAACGATCGCGGTGACAATGACAATCAGCCATTATGATAAAATTAACCATTAAAAAACGCTTTATTGCCGACTTTTCAATGTTTATTAATTTCCACATGGACTATCGGCCTCCGACGTTCTGGATCCCTGTTATGTATAAAAAAAATATTCGATTTTTTGATTTGATTTAATTAGGCTTTGATTTCTAATAAGTTTGTCAAAACGGGTCGTAATCGTGGAGGATGCAAGGTGCAGTAGCTGCTTGAGATGATCGCCAGATTTTTCGGGACTATTTTCGATTGCTGGAACAAAATTAAAATGCTCTAGAAATTAAAATAATCATTGAGTTATTTGATTTATACATAAGATCTGGAAATGCGACACAAACTGAAAATCCACGAAAGCAAGCCAATGATTACAGCCATGTCTGAAATCTTTCCAGTGAAAAGTGTCCGAGTGTCCGCGAAAACGCTCACTGTTGCGTCACTATTGTATCTTGTAGGTTAGTCAACGCTACGCAAATAAACACGGGGGAATCCATTCGACTAACTAATAGACTTCAGCATTTTAATTTCGAGTCAATGATTAGTTTTCAATGAAAAATTTTCTTTGAAAATAATTAATTTTTAAAACATTAACGGGAGCCGCAGGGAAAGTTGTTGAGAGCCGCATGCGGCTCTCAAACCCTAGTTTGAGGATCACTGGTTTACACTTATGTCAAATTATGATATATCTACAGATAAAAGCGCTTACCAGTTCATCACACAGAAATATAAATAAAAAACAGGGCAGTATGGTTATGTGCATTGTAATACTCCAATAAACATAGAGTAGACAGGAATTTCATATTTATTCAGAGGAAGGCCGACGGCTTAAGATATCGATATATATTAGTGGATGTATGGGGGGTCTAACGTTCCCTCTAAGAGCTTGCTTAGTTGCGCGGAATAGAAGGCCATGTGAGCTCAAAAAAAAAGGTCTACGCGGAAAATTAAAAAGAAACACAACAATTTAAACGAACACAGAATTGTCGATACTTATGCAGTACGCGGCAGAACGAAAGCACTGCGCGGGGATACACAGACGGCTGCGCGGTCGCGCAGCTTAGAGGGAACGCTGAAGGGGGGGCATGTTGACTAAACGCCGAAAGTACTTCTAGTTGGCGTGGTACAGGATGACATTTTTGCATACTTTATTATTTTGTCACTGTGACGTTGTAGTGTGTAATGTAATTTGACGTAATTTTTGAATGACGTAGTCAGGTGGAGTTAGAAATGACATATGCGAAAATGGTTATGCAACGCCTACTAGAAGTACTTAACGGCGTTTAGTGAACTATCCCCGGTGTTTGTTTTATACCTGGCCTAGTTCAGAGCGATAATTGCACCGGGGAAAGAAATTCGCAGGCAGCCAAAGTTGGTTACTTATCAACGACAGCAAGGTTTTAATATCTAATTTGAAAGATCGAAAATTAGAGTTTCCCGCTACTGTTGTTGTCGGCGAATGTGGTTTTTGCAAATTAAGCATATGCGCATCGTAATACAATAACCACAAAGCAGCAACGGTTTGGATAGTTTTTGATTAGAATACGATGGGTAGACATTTAATATTCATCTCTAGGAGAGGAAAGCCGATAAAATGGTTCAATCATAGGTTGAGTCACGTTATCTCGTCCGGTTACCAGTCAATGTCTGGTATGGAAGTTGTTAACTAGTTATTTATGAACCATGCTATACACAGCACTCGAGCTAGTCTGCTGCAAATCGTCTCCCATTCTTTCGAAATTTTCTCCATATATTGCATTGACCACGATTTCCCGAGTGTTTGATTCTTCCGCCTCAGTTACTTTGACATCCGGGTTGCGTGCGGTGGCCTTTGACCTAATGTTAAATATATCATTTTTCAATAGATTAGGCTACACCAGTATCTGCAATATCCATCTTGAATTTTAAGAATTATCCCATGAGAAAGTGAAGCTTTTTGTTCAATTTAATCTTCAAATCAGGTGTGGGAATAGTATATAACATACTATCAAAACATGAATTCTACTGACCGGTTTCGTATAATACGACTCCGAGCACCACCCACGATATGACAAGCAATCCGATAGCGATTGCAAGGGCGACAATCATTTCGGATCCGCCATGAAGCATCTGTGGTAAATTTTCGCTTGTTTACGTCGTTGCCGTCAGAAGAAGTTGGTCGTAGGATAAGCTGTTATTAGTATTTCATACTAGTTTAGATGAAAGATCCGAGCCTATTGGGCTCTATATTAATTGTCTGCTATTTTATTATGAAAAAAAAAGCGTGTATATATAGAGTAAATGAAGATATTTTGTAATATTTGAAAATCTCGTATTTCTCTACTTTGAATTTTTTTTAATATAGGAAAATATAAGACATCCCCGGAATAAGCCATAGTGTAATTTTCAGTGAAATTGAAATAAGACCCAGTCTTATTTTCAGGGAAACACGGTATTTACGCACACATTATAAACTGCTTAAACTGTGTGAAAACTGAAGTACGACTTGCGGTAACATTAGCAAAATAACCATTAAAGAAATTAACAAGGTAATTTAATGCATTGGGAGGGAAGAATGAAGAGTTCAGTCAGTCAGTAGTTTATTGAATAAAAATACACTTGATTGAAACAAAAGCTAGGTAACATAAAAATGAAGAGTGACTCGAAAAAAACAATGTTGGTTATCGAGCAGCGACACCTTACGAAATAAGCAAAAGATTTACTCAACAAAAAAGGTCGGGAATCACGTGGTTTAAGATTTAAAATGATTAAGGTTTATTCACTTATAATACATTGCTCCCAGCTCTGTTTACTTACCAGTTACCGTTGTTGAGTATTCGGTCTCCATCGTCGGGCATTTGAGATACTTGTACTGCAATTGAGCGAGTTTGTCACCAGAATACACGCCAGATATCTTCAATTTTGCTGGCATTTCTGACAGATGAAACCATGTGTATTTGTCGCATACGACACCGTCTATATCCGGTCTTGTGAAAGTTGCTGTACTTTTTAGGCTGCATCCCAACGGCTGATAATATAGACATTCAACCACTGGCTGCCCGCATATCAAACCTATTCCTGAAAAATAAGGGTTTTTGATGAATATAAAATATTCTGCTGTTAACAGTTTAGGTTTAGAGAAAAATAACTCTTTAATATTTCCTTCTTCGTTTTTTTTTAGTTTGGATAATAGACGTGTGGGTGTCGCTTCTCGACAACCATCTTTTCCAGTGCGCTTGCATTTTTCCAACCGTGATATTCACAAATATATATATAGGCTATAGTTGGGTTAAATAAAAATATAGTTGTACCTGGCAAAGACAACCAGCCCCTGCAGCCTATGTAGTTTTTCTCTGATATCCATCCATACATCGACACATGTTTGACAAATATAAAGAGTGTGTGGTTGTCCTTATATTCAGCAGGGAATCTCCATGTCTTAGTTGTGGAGACGCTAACGCTTTCATATGTTATATCTCCGGATAGTGTTTGCAACTTAACATCATCACCCAACCCTTCACTCAACCGAGCTGCAAAAATGACTGAAAACAAACACCAATAGCAGTGGTTCCCAAACTTTTTAGAGTTGGGACCTACTATTTATTACCACAGCTTATGACGACCAATTTAACTTTTTATGACATAACACAGAACACAGCAATGGCTAATCATCGCAAAACTACCGTGTTTGCTCTAAAATAGGACCTGGCCTGAAAATAAGACCTAATTTGATTTTAAAAAATGATTTTAATTAAACTCTAACCTTAAAATAAATTTAAAATGTGTGGGACAGGAAAGGTTCAATAACCCGAGGTAATGTGAAGATCACACCTCTATACTCAAGATTGTGTGATGTCACAATCACAATTATGATATTCGTCACTTGATTTTTGTATAGGAAATACAAATAAAAACAATGGATGTCGGTTTTTATATAATGTTTTAATAAAAAATTATAGTGTTATTTTTGAAAAGAAAATAAATCTAAATTCTGTCTAAATTTCGGGGAAACACGGTAAGAAGTGCTGTACAGTGTACAAAACTGCTATGCGTAAAAAAGCCACAAGGTCATTCTTTGTGTAGCAAATTTTTGTTCCTTTGAGAAGATCGTAAAAAGGAAACTTTTACAGATTGGAAATTAATTTCGATTCAATTTTTATTTTATTTTTTTGAAGATTTACATATTCGAGTCGCCACCGATCCTAATAACCAGTATAATTAATCAAAGCTTTCTACATCCATTCACGACCCACTAAGATTCCTTTTGCTACCCACCAGTGAGTTCGGTTTACTATACGTCCCGGTTTAGCAAGTTTTAGGTTTTAGCAAGTTTTTCCGCCGATACGGCGGTAGACCTAATTATCCCGGTTTTCAGTATGGCAGCCATAAAAAATTTTCCTATTTGATACTATTACAAAATTGTTTTTTTTTAACGGAGGCAGCCGATTCACCACTGATTTGCGTCTCACTTCACTAGTTCAGTTAAAAAAAATTGTCATGTCATATTTATGATATAAAGCAGGGGTGTGCAACTTTTTTCGCAGGCGGGCCAGATATCAACAACTGGGTGAAACCGCAGGCCGCACCTTCATTTATTGCATAGGCCTTCTACTAGTTCCAGGCACAAGACACTCTTATGACATTACTAAGGGTCGTTGCAGAAATAGTGAAAAAAACGCATACATTTCTGAAAACTGTTATTCAAATTTATTATCACACCGAATTTAAACGAATTCAGTGAGAAATTTGCTGCTGGATTCTTTCCACCACTACTTTTATCCAAATTTGCTTCAATTGAAGTGCTAGCAAGTAGACATCCATTTTCAAGTCCTCGTCTTTCAGGCGATTTTATGACGCTCATTTCAGAACAAAATATCCCGAAAAGTGCCATATTTTAGACCATGACTTTTTTCGAATGTGAAAAGTTATCTTGGTTGAGATGTTTTTGGTAAAAATCGCCAAGATTCATTTCCAAATAGTTTGGTGTCAAATCAACAAAATCAACTGAAAGGCTGGAACCAAAACTCATTTAGCTTTAGTATCTCTTAATATTAGGAGATATAGGACAGTGTAACGTCATGGACATTAAGCTTTACAACGCAAACGGAACCAGATTAAACTAAATTAAAAATTCGTTTCGCTGGCCGCACGCCATTTAAAATTGGTACTTCTCCTAGGGCCGCACAATTTTCCCTTACGGGCCGCATTTGGCCCGCGGGCCGCACTTTGCACACCCCTGATATAAAGTATGAACCATGATATAATTTAACACCCAACTGTACTGTCGACAAATCATCATAATGCCGAAAACAAAGTGCAAGTTTTCTAATGAGTTCAACGACTTCTATTATTTGGAGCAAATAACAATACAGGATATATTAATAGGATTCACAGCTGATTTTGATGACCCACAATGGTATGGAAAACCTTCAAACTAATACGAAGCCTCTGGAATCGAACCAAGTTTGGGTTGTCCAATGCGCACTGACCCGTTTTTTTTGCTTCAGATATATTGTAAGCTTATATAGATTATAGTTTACTAACATGAACTTAGCAAATTCGTTTTATTAGGACTAGATTTAACGGAAGTCTCGAATGACGTATACAGGAAGTAAAATATATTTTGATGCGAAATGTGAAGTCAATTTTTATGAAATAGTTCGTTAAAGATCATATCGGAACAAAGTCGACATTGAAAATTAAACAAAACTTACCAATGAACATCAACATCAGGTGAATGTTTCGTTCCATTTCTGTAATATGGCAACCGTGCTATTAGCGCTAACGCGGATTTGTACTGATACTCGGTCCTAGGTAGATATAATATAAGTATACATAGAATGAAGAAAAAAAACTATCAATGCAAGTATGTGGACACAAATATCGCGCATCGGCATGGCAAGGCCTTACAAGGCTTACAATATACCGAGTTTACTGAAAGAAGGTCTTCGGACAAGCAATAGGGAAACATCAAGTCGTTTTGACCCCTTTGCTAACACTAGGAAAAATATTGGTCAATCGAGGCAAGATTAACCTCTTTGTTTTTTTTTGAAATATATTTTTGAAAGAATTTGAGAACTAAACAAAAAATATTAACCCCTTTTGCCCCCACTGTGGGACATTATTTGATACAATTTGATCAAGTAATGCAATATCAACCTTTATGCTACTGCGGATAAGATTTGTGGATCAAGTTGTGTTAAAGATACTTTTTACACTTTCCAGAATTAAATGTTTGAAAGCGATTAGTGCATTCGCTGTGAACAAAAGCATTTTATAGTACAAAAATAATCACCCAAAAACAGTAGAACTTAAGAAATTGACCTGACTAAAATATTCTGCTACACTGCCGTACATACTACTCTGTCTTGTCGTCCATATAGGAGACTACCTTGTGTTACAAGCGCTTGCTATTTTGATAACAATATGACATAACAATGATTTCCTTGTATCATAGTGACGTCACATTATTGTATCGTCGTCTAGGAAAGATTAATCGTCTTCAAGTATATCCGGTTCGGTGATTCATTTATTGTTGTGTGCGTTTACGTCATTGGGTATCTCCTGGCTGTCTAAGCAAAATAAAAAGCTGAGTGTGTATTATGAAAACATTCTAATAAAATTGGAACTCGACAGCTATGGTAAGCGGTGCTTGAGGGCAATGTTCCCTCTAATTTTTTGTAGTATGTGTGCGCAGAAATTTTGGTGTGTGCGCACTTTTTTGGAAATGATCAATATTTGTGCAAAAACCAATGAAGAAATTTTGGCGTTCTAACCGGGTAATGGGTGGGCCAACAACAAACTTTCTCAACCTGCCATCCGAGCACATTGTTACATTACATCGAAATGGTGACCGTACATTTGAACCCATGTACATTTGAACCCATGCGTATATCCACGGGTTCAATCTATATGCGTGTGCTAAAACCCATGGGTTAGGGTTAGTATGGGTTTACCTATCCGTGAAACAAAAAAAATTCCATAGGTGCAATAGCATACAGGTGCAATTGTCATGGGTTCAAATGTACGTGGGTTCAAATGTAATGGAACCCATCGAAATACGTCTGTGCGCAGTAAATCTTTGCGTGTGCGCAGCCTCTAAAAGCTGTGTGCGCGCGCACACGCGCACACCTTAGAGGGAACACTGCTTGTGGGTCTTGTAAGCAGGGTTTCTCAAAATCGACATTCAACCCCCAACCACGGCGCGGTTCTTTGGGGGCAACTAGTGAAGACATTTATAATGTAACATTTGTTATGACTACAACAATTTAACGTTAATTGATCGTGACTGTAAGCATTTGTCTCACAATATTGTTCACTGAAATCTTCTAACTAAGTTAGTCTAACTCAGAAGAATGGGGCACAACATAGTACAAACACCGCTATTAGGCGTCCACAAAGGAGCAATAACGGCATTAATAAAATTTGAAAGCGGTGGCGTCGGAATGTGGCAACAAGCCTTTGAGGGTCAAAACCATCCCCCTTGAAATGTAAAAAAGAGACTCAACATTCTTGAAAATCCACTTTCCGGCTACGACCCTGTATGTACGATACAACTGAAAATTTTATTTTATCATTTTCTGAAACGTAAATATTACCCGATAAAAATAGTATTGCATAGTTTACACCTAAATTGTGATATATCTACATATCAAGCCGCTTTGCTTTATCAGTTCATCCAGTACATCGTCCAAGACTGGTTGGGGATTATTCTTAGTAGGCGAGATATATAAAAACGGGGGCAGTATGGGTATGCGTGTTACTCGAATAAACATAGAGTAGCAACGTTTTGGCGTTCATTATTACAAAATTATTCATGACAAGGGAAAAGCCAACGGCTGGATCATATGCCTGGTAAGGAAGTTGTTAGCTAGTTATTTATGAACCATGCTATACACAACACTCGAGCTAGTCTGCTGCGAATCGTCTCCCATTCTGTCGAAATTTTCTCCATATATGGCATTGACCACGATTTCCCGGGTGTTTGATTCTTCCGCCTCAGTTACTTTGACATCCGGGTTGCGTGAGGTGGCCTTTGACCTGAGATTGAATATATTATATCGAGAGATTAGGCTACACCAGAATCTGCAATGTTCATCACGCATTTTAAGATTTATCCCATGAGAGTGTGAAGTGTTCTGTTAACTCTTCAAAACAGAGAATAGTTAAGCAGTTAATTGCCGTGGATCAGTGCTGTCAACCTTTTATTGAATAGTGCACCCTTTTAATCTTCACTCAAAGACTGGTATAACCCACCTACCTTATATTAGTCGGTAAAATTTACCTAATAACAGAATCAATGCTCAAATAAAAGGACACGAAGATCCAATCACTACGTCAAATAGTCTGAGGATAGAATTACATTATTTCTTCACAAACGCCTCATATTACAGAAAGGAAATGAGGGTGCTCTAAATATCTCATTTAAGATTTTTCGTAGAGAGGAAATTTCTAATGGCCAAGTTAGACCGTAATATCAAGCGGATCCGGCTAGAGTCTTTAACGTCTTAAGAGCGTTTCAGGCTACGAAAAATCGCTATGTATGATACAATAATTTTTTTTACATTTCGAAAGGAGGGAGGGTTCGACCTTTAACCCCCATGCTCGTACAGCGCCTAGTTCCAAGTGTAGACATAAAACCTATATTTAAAGCACGGTTACCATACTGCTGTTGCCTCATCTCAATTTTTTCTTGGATCATTGGTGGGGCAATAACAGCATGATGACCAAAGCATGGTAATTTTACTAACCGGTTTCGTGAAATGACGATTCCGAGCACCACCCACGATATGACAAGCAATCCTATGGCGATTGCCAGGCCAACCACCAGTTCGGTTTTGCCATTGAGCATCTGTGGTGAATTGTTGCTTGTTACGTCATTTGCCGTCACAGAAGAAGTCTGATCGGTAGATAAGTCTGTAATTCAGAATACAAGTTTGGTGAAATGGAATAATCTACCATCTGACCAGTGGTTCTTAAACTTTTTGAGCCGCGCCTCCCTTCGAAAAATTTTACAAACTTCGCGCCCCCCTCTTTTGTCTTTGAAAAAATGCTTTTGTGATGGGCAGGGTTGCTTTATATTAAGATGGCGCTGTAAGAGTGTTGATCTCGTAGCGTCATTGCTCAGATTGTTTAGGCATAAAACACATCGGAGTTCAACTTCGCCATTCACTGTCGTATGTATAAAGCCCTACTCAAATAGTGGTCATCATACATTCTCCTTTCTTAGCTCAGTTTGCAATAGCTGGTGAAGTCAAACTAAGTTTTGAGTAAACTAAACACCCCAAAAAAGATGTGCTTTTTGCGCTTTAATTTTTTTTCTGCCCAGATGTTTACATAAGACACGTAAAATCTCAATAAATTGTTTACTTCATCACTATTGAGCAATGCAAAAATTATTTACTGTGTGTTGAAAATACATAACAATTACAGACTTCTTAGTTGCCTAACGTCTCCAAAATTCACTACCAATACCTTTGGGCAACCACCAGGTTCAAAAATACAGTTTACAAAATGGAGAAGTTCAAATGAATTTATGTACATTTTCAGCATAAAGTACAGCAGTTCATTTTAAATAGTTATTATGCAGGTGGACGTTTCCCTGGCCCTTGACTGCTGACAAATAAAGTCGCTAATGACGTTTGCGATTGCATTTTGTTCAAATCTCGATTGTTTTTCTCGTGAAGTGTTATTTAAGCCGTAAATTTTTTATTTCGGTGTTTATTCTCCCTAAATCACAAATTTCCCTCGACATATTTTTGTGCCGCAAAGACAATGATTTTTTCTCGCATGGAACCATGACACCTGTGAGGAAAACAAGTTAGTTTCTATTATATAATCTTCAGTGATGAGATGCTAAAGGTAGAGTAAAGAAGTGAATCCGCAACCAAAAATTTCTTGATTGAAAAAGCGGCATTATAAAATACTAAAAATAAAACGGACAACACTATGAATTTTGTTTTGGGGTGGACCGCGACAGATTAAAAACTTTTTCTTAGATATTGCAAATCTCATAAATTCCTTGTGCACATCTGTAGTGTTCTAAAACAACCGACTTGAAAAAAAATTTACTTCGTGGGATTTTATCGCAGACTTGGGAATATCTCTAACAGTGATAACTTAAAATTTAATCGAGTGGCAACATTGCGATGAAGTGGAGTAAGAGTTGCAGGGGCAGCTCACATTGGTGTAATTTTCAATAATACGAATCAAAACAAAATGTAATCGGTTACTCTGTTACATATTTTTATGTCCGCGGATTGCCGTGGTATTTTGGACTAATGGTGCTTTTATTTCATTCAACGCAATAGCAGATTTAATTTATCCCAATTAAATAAATATAGCAACCATTTTAAATATGTATATCGCTCATGGGTTGATTATTTTATTCAACCGAAAGACCATTACACATCAGTCGAAAAAGTCGGCTCTTTTAACGAGTGGCGCAATCTCGACGACTGACTCAGGAGCCGTAACGCGGGGATTGCGAGTCGATGCACATGTATTTTTCACATACTAATATACTTTATATGTATTTTCATTGTGCTAAATTATATATACTTTCTGGAACTTTACACCAGATCTTTCTAGCGACGATAACGAATTCGCATGAGCGGAATAAATATTAAAACTAAATATAATCGGGCAGTTGACCACACATTATTATGTCCGCGGATTGGCGTGGTACGGTATTTTAGATCGGTAATGTTTTTTTTTGTAGTAAGTCGCCGCAACCGCGAGTTTCCTTGAACACAAATGAAGTGAAATAGAGAGAAATCCTTGTAGTTGTCATAGATTGAATACTACGAGACAGCAAATTTATTATACCGCGAAAAAATCGGTATTTTTAACGCACGCGGAGACCGTTTCAGGAGCCATTACGTGAATTTCCGATTCCATCGTGTGACCTCTCGCGTCCCCTAAGGGGGGCACGCTCTCCAATTTAGAAACTACTGATCTAAACCTTAATGTAAAGTGGAAACAATAATAATGGGTGAGTTTCAAGCACTGAATAGATTTGAGCTGCACATATAAGGCGACCCAAAAACAGAACCTATACATTTCTTAATGACTTCTATGAAAATGGAGAAAATTTATATGACATTTGAATTTCTGTTTGTACCTAAGAGTGTAAAAGTTTCAGCAACCTATGGCGCTTCGTTCAAAAGTTTTGTTCTTTCTAAAATATGTTCCATATGACCTGGGCGAATTCCATTTTTTTTGTTGCTCATCACTCTATATTAGATTAATCTCAACGCCGTCAAGGAAACAGCTGAGCGAAATGTGCTTTCTTTTTAAAATCAGAATCCAGCAGCATTTACACCTGGCCTGATTAAATTATGAAATTGCGATTAACTTTAGTTTTGGAACGAGGCTTATTGTTTTCCACTTTTGCTTTTATAACACTGTAAATATTGTTTATGAAATGTAACATTTACGTCACACTTACAAGGCCCGCTAGTCTAAATGGGCAACCTTTACTGGCCCTATGGTCCAAAAACCTTGCCCATCCTTGATTTACACTCATTTACGACCCGTAATGAATAGTGTTGTCGTTTAACCACTGGTAGACTTGGATGATGGAGTAAACCTGTGCCCGATGTTGAAATAAATAATAATTTTTATATTACCATTCAGGTCTCAAAAGCTGGTTCACTTACCGGTTACCGTTGTTGAGTATTCCGTTTCATTTCTTCGGCATTCGAGATATTTGTACTGTACTTGAACGAATTTTTCACCGTGATACCATTCAGATATACTAAAAGACCGTGGCATTTTTGACAGGTGAAACCATGTATACTGGTCGCAGGCAACGCCGTCTATATGCGGTCCTGTGAATATGCTGGCTGTGTTTTTCAAAATGCATCCGACAGGTTGATAGAACAGACATTTTATTTCGGTGTTTCGACATGTCCCTGCTATTCCTGAAAAGTTTGTTTCAATTCCAGCTGCAGTTAGTTTGGGACAAAAACAAAATGCGATGCAGCTTACTTGCGATGAAGTAGACTCGGGATGTCCAGTGGTTCCAACCAAGGTACCACCAGTACAGTAAATTTTCATTTGAATCCAAGAGTCTATATCAGGGGTGGGCAAGGTTTTTGGACTGGGGGCCAAAAATTTTGCCCATCTGGACTGGCGGGCCATGTGAGTGTGACGTGGAAAGTTAGATTTTATGAACAATATTTACAATGTTACAGAAGCAAAAGTGGAAAACAATAGGCCTCGTGCCAAAACTAAATTTAATCGCAATCTCAACAAATTCCTTGAGCTATTTTTTAGCTAAAACATTAAAATTTGGTTTTAGTTTGGTTGTAGCAGCATCAGGGGCGCCAGAATAAATTACCCAACGGGCCGGATTTGTTTGCCCACCTCTTGACTATATTACCATACGCATATTGTTTAAATGTAATAATCCTAAAGTGTTTGAAACTGTTATAAAACTTATTTATAATTTTAAGTATCATTTTGTTTGGTAAGTAATAGGTTTGCTGGATATATATATATATATATATTCATAGTTTATATAATTCAGACCAATAAAAATAATAAGTAATTATAATAATTGTTCGGGATATTTTCGAGACTTTGGATGTTTCATTGAGCTCCACCAAAAAGGTTGTGAATCACTGGAAGGAATGTAATCATGGTAAAGAAAATATACAGCGTACCTGGCAAATACAACCTGCCTCTGCAGCCCATGGAGTTTCTCTTTGATATCCATCCATGCATCGACACATTTTTGATAAATATAAATAGCGTGTGGTTACTATTATAATCAGCAGGAAATTTTCAAGTATTGTAATCAGAAGTGTCGACTCTTTCATAAGTGATTCCTCCCGATCGATTACGCAACTCAACATCAACCTGGGCTCCTTTCACCCAAGTTGCAAGTAATGCTGAAACAAAAACAATATCAGAACTTTTAGTCCTTCTTCATCCATGGAAGAAAGTCCATTACCACAGCTTTGTATCAGGGCTGAGCAAAGTTTTCGCATAAGGGCTCAAAAATTGGTGCTCCCGTAATGGAACCGAGATGGCGTAAACCGGAACGTAGTATATATACCAGGTTAGGCCATAATTTCAGGTACAAATCGAACTACGGCTAGTCCCCAAACTCGTAATAAAAATATAATAAGGAAAATTGGAATAAAATTATGGCCTAACCTGGTACAGTACACATAATACGTTCCGGGTGTCCGCCATCTTGGTTCACTTACTTCAGAAGTATCCAAAAATTTGCCCACCTAGATTGGCGGACCATGTAAGTGTGACGTAAAAAGTCATATCTCATGAACAAAATCAACAGTGTTACAAAAACAAATGCGGAAAACAATAAGCCACGTGCCAAAACTAATTTAATCGAATCTCAACAAATTCCTTGAGCAATTTTTCAGCTAAAACATCAAAATTTTGCTGTAGTTTGGTTGTGGCAGCATCAGGCGGGCCAGATTGAATTACCCAACAGGCCGGATTTAGCCCGCGGGCCGTAGTTTGTTAATGTCAGGCTTCGTATGTTTCATAGACTTGTAATCATCTGAGTTATGGCAAGCGTGTCCTGGAGCCTTACGAAATGCGCGAAATGTCAAGTCGACAGTCAACTTTGCAACAAAGTTTTGGCAATACAATATGACGTACGTTGATCTTTTCTTGAGTAGATTTCGCGGAAATGTTGAATGACGTAAACAGGGAGTACTTATATTTTGGCGATGAAGTAAAGTCAATTCTTACAATTTGTTAATGGTCATATTGCATGCACCAAAGTCAACGAAAATTCAACAAAACTTACCAACAAATATCAACATCGGGCAAATTATTCGTTTCATTTCAGTAATCTGGAAACTGTGCTGAGGAGTTGTTAGCGCTATCGCGGATTTGTACTGTAATACGAAGTCCTAGATGTAAAAATTAACAATGTCGTGCACTTTTCATAAGTGAAGGACGAATAAAAATTTTTATACAGAAAAATCCTTCTTTGTGACTTATTTGCTGGTTTTGGATAATATACTTGGTTACTGGGCCGGAGTCGAAAAACTCAATATGAAAAACTATGAATAAAAACAGTTTATTTACAAAATTTATTCCTACAGCAAGGCTAACGTTTATATAATAATAATAAGCACGATGTAACAATCGGGGTCATTATGACGTTATTTACATAGATATCTTCAACCGAAATTTATATTCATAAAAAATATAGTCGTAATATCGGCAGACGCAAAGGCGCCGAATGATATACTCCGGTGTGCCGGATCCGGACGGCAATTTGCCCACCCTGTCATATCCTAATTTATTTTCTATACTGTATTATAGAAAGCCGTCGCCAGCTACTTTACAGACTACATTATCGTTCATGAAGACAACATCGTGTTGCGAAGTTCCTCAGAAGAGAGTATATGACAATAAAGTTATTCGATTTGCAATTGTTTTATGGAAACACAACTGAAAACTGACAAATAACACGCAAAACCACGAAAACGAGGCAATGTTTACAACCGTGCTTGAATACCTATCTGTCTGAGCGAAAGAAGTGTCTGAGCGTCTGTACAATTTGCAATTGTTACAACATTGTTGACTTATTGCTGGTTGATCATTGTTACGGAAATCTATGCTCGGGGAAACATTCATACTCTACTACCTATCGTTGATGTCGACTACCTTGTGTTATAAGCGCTTGCTATTTTGATTACAGTGTGACAGCACAATGATTTCCGTATACACTAATGCCGTCATAATAAGGTTTCGTTTTCATGTATAACATGCTTGATAAACTCTTAACTCGGTGATTTATTCATATTTATATGCAATTGCCCTGTTGGATCTTGACAGCCTTAACAAACAAAGATCTGATTACACATTATGAAACATTCTTGTAGTATTGAAACTCAACATCTCTGGTAAGTGATGCCTCTGGATCAAAAATAGCGTTACCATATCTGAAAAAACAAAATCCCTGACAAAATTTTAATTTGGCACGTTGACAAATTTTTATGACATCTATATCTCTGAAATCAATTTCGCGGACGCGCAATATCTGAAAACTCAAGGATTTGTAGCAGGGTGGCACGATGTTCAAAAATCTCTGACATTTAAAGCACTAACATTTCTCCCTGACGCAAATTTGACCATTAAAATCGCGGACATGTCCGACAACGCCAGTCTGAAGCGATGTTTCATAAGCTGGGCATCCGATGCTTTTTATGGTACTACCAAGCGGTTTTCCACGAGCAGACCCTCACTATGTAACATTTGCGATGACTTCACACTAATTTCAAGTTAATTAAATGTGACTGTAACCATTTGTCCACAATATATATCTGCCCTAACTTAAAACAGTATAGCATGACACTACTATAAGGACCATCATTGCGAAAGCTCATCGTGCCCTGCCCCATTAATTTCTTTACATCCCCTTATAGGGGGTGAACACTCCTCTAAAATTTCAGACAGCCCCCTAATTTTCAGGTTTGAAAGCATACATCAATTCTTAACGCAAATAAAAATGTAATCAAATAATCAGAAAGTGGTTCATATGCCGGTGAAGACGATCAGTCAAATACGTAACACATTTTTATAGGTTAAAAATAGTTTTATCACCAAAAACATAATACCTACCCCCCCCCCCCCCCCTAATATAAAAAAGCTTGAGAACATACTGCCCCGCCCCCGTTTACGAGGCTAGCGGCGTTGCTATCATAAGCAATTTCTCACAATCCCCATCCATCTAAAATAGCCTGATGTACATCTATCTATATCTCTGCTCTATTCGCAAGCATTATGTGCATTGCGTGGTACTTCCTAAACCGTTCTATCGGAAATTATCTTTTGTGCGTTCCTCATAGCCTTCGAGAATTGATCATAGAATTACTCTTAATCAGACATGGTCGATGACTGTTGCTGTGATGACATAGAGCTGAGCCATTCGCGATGACTAGATTATTTCAAAGTAAATTAACTGGAATTTGTTAAATTTTGTGACATTTATTGTCTTTCGTTTGTTGGGCTTTTTGTAAGCAATGAAGGAATTTCATATTATCAAAGTGAAAGCCAATAAAACGGCGTAACGATATGGCAAACCACGACTTCTCGTTTAGTTACCAATCCATGTCGGGTATGAGTTAGGCCTGGGCATTTTCGAATACCTTCTGATTTCAGAATCGAATCGAATATTTTTTTCGAATCGAATCTCGAATACTTGTAAAAAAAAAGGTAAGTATGTAAGAAGTATGAGTATAGTTGACCAGTTATTTGTCTGGTACTCACCTAACCTCCAGCTGGGCTCAAATCAGAGATAGACTCACCTTGATTTAATTAAACACGTGATTGCCGTTCAATTAATTATATATTCGAGTTGAAACAAAATAAAAAAAAGTTCAGTAAAATCAACAAAATTTCACAGATAACAAGCAAACACGTTTAATAGACATTAAAAGAGAAACAGAGCCCAAACATAAAAACCGGCAGTTTCATATCAAATACAACTGAAATAACTGGACTTTGACTAGTAACCGGATGAAATGCTTTGACTTGCTATATGATGGAGCCGTTATATTAGCTTTCTGGGAAATAGCCATATCGATATATAAAAGGAAATAAGTCATACTACAGACAATTTGATCAAAAAAGGCGTAAATAATGACGAAAATTATTTCACAAATATGGTTTACCTATAGAATTTATATATACCGGTACCAGTATCTGTAGACGTACAGAAATAGCTATAACAAAAAAATAACTAGATGGCGGTAGTGTGGTAAGAACCTCCGCTGATGATGAAGTTATATTTTTGGCTACGGTTTTTTGTCGACCTTGCTACTACAATGACACTTCTATCGTTGAGTTTGGCTTGGCTTTCGATTGAAATAGAACATAGTAAATTACAAGATGATGCATTTTTGGTACTCGCTTAGTTTGTGTACCAGGTTAGAGTTAGGGCATAATTTCATTCCGATTTTGCTTATTTTAGTTATATTAAAGGTACGGCAAACAAAATTAGTTACCTCCATATTGGTACATACACTTCTGGAGCGCTCAGTTTAAACCCGCGCAAGGTAATCAGAGATGCGATGGCCAGGGTGTCTCAATCGCTTATCGCGATGCATCAGACGTCAAGCTGTTAGTGTACACCGTGAAATTGCAAATGACTCTTTATTTCTGGACCACGCTATACACAGCACTCGAGCTAGTCTGCTGCGAATCGTCTCCCATTCTTTCGAAATTTTCTCCATATATTGCATTGACCACGATTTCCCGGGTGTTTGATTCTTCCGTCTTAGTTTCTTTGACATCCGGTTTGCCTGAGGTGGCCTTTGACCTGAGGTTAAATATATCATTTTTCAAGAGCTTAGGCTACACCGGATTCTGCCTATGACGTTTCAATGCCATAACAGCTAGCTTATGCAAAGAGAACAACGCATGTCATAAGATAAACAACCAAAATTTTTGTTCCTGCAAGTGGCAACTACTAGAAAGCCTATGCTAAATAATGGTGCGGTACACGGTTTCACCCAGTTATTTGTATCTGCCCCACCTGTATTGATGGTTGCACATCGATTAGAAAACTTATCCTAATCTAAGTAAACCACGAAATGGGACAAAATTGCGGTGGGCAATAGCAGGAAAGTATCAAAGCATCTCTTCACTTTGAAACACTCAAGTTATTTTAATTTACAAATATTTTTTGGAAACACAACTATAAAGTAACGAATACCGCGCAAAACCCACAAAAACGAGGCAATGCTTATAATCATTCTTGGATATCTGTCTGAGCGGCTGCACCAATTGCAATATGAACGACGTTGCTGACTGGTCATTGTTACGGAAATAAACGAGAAAGCGATGTTCGGAGAAACATCCATCAGCAATGTTTTGGGTGCAATTTATTGGTAGATTGATACTCACTTGAAAAATACTTACCGGTTTCGCATATATACGACTCCGAACACCACCCACGATACGACAAGTAAAGCAACGGCGATCGAAAGTCCAGCAGTCATTTCCATTTTGCCTTGAAACATCCCTGTCCCGCTGTCCGTCTTCACAACTTCTTCATTCGTCGACAAGCTGTGATCGTAGTCAAGTGTCGTGGAATCAGGATTTGTGACGGTTGATGCGTCTGTCGTAAAATATACTTACCTTTATTCAGTGATGGGTTTAACAATTTTAAGATCAGATTTTCTGTTTAAAGACGAATTCATTTTCTATAGCAAAATCTTCAATTATTATCTTTACCCAGACTTCACTTTGGGCAATTCGTTCCCCCGCAATAGTTAATGTCGGGCCAGCTCATGCAGCGTGGACTATGGGACAAGAGTGAATGGCGAGGCGGATTGTTCCCAACCTTTTTCGTTTAATTATCCCTTTCGCCCATTTTTGAACTTTATATTCTTCCCTCCCTATGCATAAAAACTACTTATTTGTTGGATTGTTCATAAATCATTGGCTAGGCTTGCACGAGTCGCATTCGGGCTTTTGTACTATTTAAGTAGTTTATGTGTACAGCAATGGGTAGTCCCGACGTATGTGAACCAAGATGGCGGACACCGAAACGTAGTATGTGTACCAGGTTAGGGCTAGGCCATAATTTCAGGTACAAATACGGGAGTTACTTGGCTAGTCCCCAAACTTGTAATAGAACTAAAATAAGGGAAATTAGAATGAAATTATGGCCTATCCCTAACCTAGTACTTCATACACATTCTATGGTGTCCGCCATCTTGGTTCACATACTTCGTGAGTACCATATATGAGCATTATAGTAAGAATTTTGAAGAATATTAGCAAATACTACCCGAGATTGAAATCCCCCCGGTAGGAAAACGTTGATATAACAAAATGAAAAAAGAAAAATAGGAAGCCTACCGGTCACTGTCGATGAGATTTTTTTCAGGCATTCGAAATACTTGTACTGAAGTTGAACAACTTTTTCGCCTTCCCGCTGTTTGTATATTTTGAGAGTCGATGGTAATTTTGGTAAAACAAACCACGCGTATTTGTCGCATTCGAAGCCGTTGAAATCCGTCACAAAATCGAAGTTACTTCCTATGTTACATCCAATCGATTGGTAGAATAAACATCTTACTTCCGGGGTCAAACAGATGGATGGCCTTCCTGGAATATCTGACAGAGGGAAAGATGACATTTATATATTCAGCGAGTTGTTACGTCAAGACAATGTGCATATGGCATTTTCGAGACACCCTTTATAGTGGCACCATTTCACACCGTTGCAGTGACTTTAACTCGTATGAACGCCTGTAGGTCTAGATTTGGTGCCAATATAAAAGCACTGCAACGATGTGAACTGAGCTAATTGAGTAGTTAGGATAGGATTTACATATTTATTCTGGGGGAGAGGAAAGCCGATAAGATGGCTTGACCATATGGCAAACCACGACCTCTCGTCCGGTTACCATTTCATGTCGGGTATGGGATTAGTTAGTTATTTGCTTTCGGAAGCATGGACTTGATGGTGGAGGAAGCCATAAACCGCTTGCCATGAACCATCCAGCAATCCCCTCGCACATAAACATCCCCGCATGGGATTCGAACCCACGCAGAGTAATCAGAGGTCCGGCGGCGAGCGTATTCCTAACGCTTAGCACGACGAGCCACACCGACGTGCCTAGTTGATAATAAACCAAATATGAGCTGTTTTACCTGGCAGGTACAAATTTGCTGTACATTCTTCCCATTTATATCCGAAGTTGTCGACTTTCAATCGATACATAGAAACGTTTCTAATGTGGATAAAAAGTACATGGTTGTCGCTGTTGGGGTTCGGGTTATCGCGATTAGTAGTGAAGTCATTGTATGTAATGTTTCCTTGCATATCTCTTAACGTCTTATATTTCCATTCTCCACTAGCACAAACTGCGAGCAATGCTGAAAAACAAATTGTATACCATGTGACGCACTTCAATTCCCCTTTTTTTTTCTAAAATTGACTGTGCGCCTTATGTGTCGGTGTGCCCGGTATGGGCACGTAGTGCTTTATTGTCCACACTTGAAACTAGTAATGGGTACTATTTTAATAAAAAACTTTACTAACCATAAAAAAGTTTTTTGTTCAATGAGCTTTGGGTACTCCCGAATTATGTGAACCGAGATGGTGGACACCGGAACGTAGTATGTGTACCTGGTTAATGCGAGGCCATGATTTTATTCCAATTTTCCTTATTTTAGTTCTATTACGAGTTTGGGGACTAGCCAAGTGACTCCCGTAGTATATGTACCTGAAATTATGGCCTAACCCTAACCTGGTACACAAACTATGTTCCGGCGTCCGCCATTTTGGTTTTAACATAATTCGGGAGTACCGAGCTTTGTACGGTACGGTTATGTATGGACAAAATCCAATCTAAGCAATTTATTGAAGGTGCACCTCAGGGCCGTAAAATACGGTGATAAGAGACACTGAGGCCGATGGACAGAAAATGCTTGTTGGGAATGGGATTCAGAAATGACAAAAACATGGTTTTTGTGTTCATTTGAGGTTTCATTTGGCTCTGGACAAGCGATCACTGATATATATTTGTTTCTAATACGTGCTATACTAAAGTGACCGGGTCTGTGGTGCTAAGAGGCTAACTTCGGTGATTTTTATGCTGTTGTAGTCGGGTCCGGATTTTGAAATTCTTGAGTCACTGTCAATATTTTTAAACGTGATGAATTCCGCATGTACGCATACAACAATACGTTGGAATAGATAGGGTTTATAACCAATGGATGTTTTCCTACCTTTAGTTCCAGAAAAATAAAATTATTCCCATTTTTCACCATTTGAAAATTGTTGCTCATAAGAATTTGGGGATATTTTGTAGAAAAACACCCCCACCACGTTTTAAAATGAACAAGCCGGTAGGCGCCCAGGATATCCGCTGTTAGTTGATTGATGCTCGCACTCAAGCAATTCAATTAAGAGAGTAGTGAGCAGGTTACCAAAAAGGCTAGTTGCGTCCCATACGTCTAAACAGACAGACAGACAAATACACAGACAAGCCGATAGGCGCCTAGTTGGATCTCCGCCATTGCTTGAGGCCCGCATCATTTCAGTTTACTAACGGATAATAGGAGACGTACTAAAAACGCCAGTTCATTTTGAACGCTGCGCGTTTCGTAGTCTCACTCGCGTGACTGGTATATTGTGGCTGGAAATTGAAGAATAATCTTCACTAAAATCCCTAAGGCTTCTCCAGTTTATGGAGTATCGAGACCAAAGATAACTTATTGAAAAGAGTATTTTGCTATGCGGAAGGTAGCGTTCTTGGAATTTTAATTTTCGACTTGGTTGGCGTGAAAACGGCGATAAATTGTAAAAAAAATTGAAATTTCAAAACGATCGGCGCGTTTTTTTGTTGTTCCCATGAAACGAAACCTCCATCCAGACTTTCCATAGACTTATCGATCGAAAGTTAGGGGATCCCCAAAACAGCGCTCTTACTCCATAGTGACACCTTGTGTCCTATCACTAATTAATTATAAACTCGCTAATTATACTACATAATTCATCCAAAATCAATAAGCTTCTGGTACGACATATGATAAATGCACAAATCTGGAGCAGATTCAATCTCGCTTTCGTGAGATATCGCGTGCAGACAAACAGACAAACAAACAGACAGACAGACAAATACCCATCAACATACCTACTGATTAAAATCGATAAGTAATAAGGGTCTCCTAGAGGGAAAATTCAACAGACAGATACACAGAATGACTGATAATAAGGGTCTCCTAAAGCGGAGATCCAAAAATTAGGTGCTCCCGAAGTATTCGTACAAAGATGGCGCACCACCTGAACATAGTATGTGTACAAGGTTTGATTGTTCAGGTTGTGCGTCATCTTGGCACGAACACTTCTGGAGCGCCTAAAATTATGCTTATTCAGTTAGAGTTCGGGTTAGGCGATATAATTTGGCAATATAAATTTACAGCGCAATCTGCACTCGTCACCTTAACAATCAATCAATCAATCAATTAACTATTCTGGATAATTACTAATTATAGCCTTACGTCTACCGTTGGTTTTACGGAAGTGTGGGTGACGTAAGCAGGAAGTACAAAAGAATTTTATGTGGGAGGTGAAGTCAATTCTTATGAACTTCTTCGTGAAATTTGGTAATAGTCATAGTAGAACAAAGCCGACTTCAAAAATTCAACAAACTTACCAATTAACATCAGGTTAATGATTTGTTTCATTTCTGCTATCTGGTAATGGCCTATTAGCGTTGACGCGGATTTGTATTGTATTACCAAGTCCTAAAATAAAAAAAAAATATGTTAATATTAACAATGCCGTGCACTATTTGTAGATGAAGGAAGGGTATTTAGAGAATTCTCTACGAAAGAATCTTTTTGGTGGCTTAATTGCTGGTTTGGGACTAGTGGTCGGAGTCATAGTTGAATATTATCCGAGTCAAATCCGAGTTTGAACTGAAATTCTATGTACTTCAGTAACTACAGATTGTAAGCAAAACACGCGAGTAATACTCTAATTTATTGACATGAAACGCATTACTGAGAGCACCAAGCTTACTGAAATAGTCTGAGGGTATTCATGTACTCGAAATTGAATTAGGTTTCTCCGTTGGTTACGGAGAATATCGATTAATAACAACAACAATCACCCCCCCCCCCCCCCCGAACAGCAACAACAAGAAATTAGACCTTATTTTCCTGACTCAACCTCCCATTGCTACCTCTATGTCGTCTGTCTTATCTTTCATTTCTACTAACCCATGTTACAAGCGCTTGCTATTTTGATTACAGTTTGACGGAACAATGAGTTTCTTGTATCATAGTGACGTCATATTATTGTATAGTCTTCTATGAAAAATTAATCATCTTCGTGGTAGAAGTATATCCGGCTTGAAAAACTCTTAACTCGATGATTCATTCATGCTTCTATGCAATTGCCCTGGATCTCCGATGCCTTCTACGGGACTACAAAGAGATTTTCCACGAGCGAATACCTTCACTATAAAACATTTGCGATGCCTTCACTAATTTAAAGTTAATTAATTTTGCATGTAACCATTTGTCTCACGATATATATCTGCCCTAACTTAAAACAGCAGAGCATGACACCGTTATTAGGACCATCATTGCGAAAGCCCATCATACTTTGCCTCATTAATTTCCTTACACTCCCCTAAATGGGGTAAACACCTCCCTAAAAGTGGTGAACCCCCTTAATTTTCAGGTGTGAACCCCCGGTTGAAAACCACTGGTCTACTGACAAGCAATACGGATGCAGTAGACTAGAGCATAGGTTCTCAAAGTGCTCCGTACGGAGCCCCAGGGCTCCGCGAGAGAAACCCAGGGGCTCCGCGAGCTATTCGATTACTTTTCAAAATACTGACTAATTTTGTAACTGTTCAAAGAAGCAATAACAGCTTTGATGAAATTTGGCAACAAAATAGCCTCGGAATATGGCAAAGAGACGGAATTAAAAAATGACATTGTTTAGAGGTAGGAGCGCAGCCAGGATTCTTAAGAGATGTGATTCAAAAGTGGAATCGGAAATTTCCGCGCAACATTCTTCACGATTGAAAAAAAGGGTAACGAGATTTTTGTTGCGCAAAATATTCAATCCATGACCGATGCGAGCATTTAACTTGTCTCGTCGTTATAATGTAATTGTGCTCATCGTTACTCACGTTTGATTCAAGATTACTATTAGGATTACTAAAATGAAGGAATACTAAAATAACATAAAATATGTGATAAATTGCCAACTATAAATAAATTGGAAACGTATTTTGCGATCTTGGGATTCGTCAAACTTGATTTGTTCTTTTGCACTCAAGATTCGTTTTTAAGATAGCGCCGTTTAAAAAATCACAATGTCTGGGCAAAATACGAACAATTGAAATTTATTTTATTGCATTCGGCTCCGTCGGTAGTTTCAGATTCATGACTTGTATTAACCCTATTAAAAAGGTTCAGCATTTAAATTAAGTAACGTACTTTTAACTTTCTCATGAATATTAATCTGAAAGTAACGATTTTAACATTTATTTTTGGGCTCCGTGAATAGTAGTCAACCTTTTCAACGGCTCCGCAACACCAAAAGTTTGAGAACCCCTGGACTAGAGCAATACGGGATAATCAATAATTGTAGTATTGCAAATAGAATCAGAACATTTAAAACAAAATATCGTTCCGCCCTAAAGCGACTTTTTACACTTTTCAGAACTGAAAATAGATTAATGCATTCGCGGCGGACATAACCAATTTCTCTTACAAAATTAATCACCCAAACTAACAACTGACTAATAATACTCTGCTGCACTACATTATCGTTCAAGAAGACTACCTTGTGTTACAAGCACTTGCTATTTTGATAGCATTATGACAGAACAGTAATTTCCTTGTATCATAGTGACGTCACATTATGGTTTCGTCTTCTATGAAAAATGAATCGTCTGCAAGTATATCCGGCTTGATGAACTCTTAATTCGATGATTCACTCATACTTCTATGCAAGCTTATACTAGAAATATGAAATTTAGATATTTGGCGATCGCTTATTCTTGCAAAAACGAGAAAGGGCGGAAATATAGAATACCAACTTTAGGATATCGCCGCCAAAACGATCGCGGTGACAATGACAATCAGTCTTTATGATAAAATTAACCATTAAAAAACGCTTTATTGCCGACTTTTCAATGTTTCTATTAATTTCCAAATGGACTATCGGCCTCCGACGTTCTGGATCCCTGTTACGTATAAAAAAAATATTCAAATTATTCAATTCGAAAAAATTTTCGATTTTTTGATTTGATTTAATTAGGCTTTGATTTCTAATAAGTTTGTCAAAACGGGTCGTAATCGTGGAGGATGCAAGGTGCAGTAGCTGATTGAGATGATCGCCAGATTTTTCGGGACTATTTTCGATTGCTGGAACAAAATTAAAATGCTATAGAAATTGAAATAATCATTGAGTTATTTGATTTATACATAAGATCTGAAAATGCGACACAAACTGAAAATCCACGAAAGCAAGCCAATGATTACAGCCATGTCTGAAATCTTTCCAGTGAAAAGTGTCCGAGTGTCCGCGAAAACGCTCACTGTTGCGTCACTATTGTATCTTGTAGGTTAGTCAACGCTACGCAAATAAACACGGGGGAATCCATTCGACTAACTAATAGACTTCAGCATTTTAATTTCGAGTCAATGATTAGTTTTCAATGAAAAATTTTCTTTGAAAATAATTAATTTTTAAAACATTAACGGGAGCCGCAGGGAAAGTTGTTGAGAGCCGCATGCGGCTCTCAAACCCTAGTTTGAGGATCACTGGTTTACACTTATGTCAAATTATGATATATCTACATATAAAAGCGCTTACCAGTTCATCACACAGAAATATAAATAAAAAACAGGGCAGTATGGTTATGTGCATTGTAATACTCCAATAAACATAGAGTAGACAGGAATTTCATATTTATTCAGAGGAAGGCCGACGGCTTAAGATATCGATATATATTAGTGGATGTATGGGGGGTCCAACGTTCCCCCTAAGAGCTTGCTTAGTTGCGCGGAATAGAAGGCCATGTGAGCTCAAAAAAAAAGGTCTGCGCAGAAAATTAAAAAGTAACACAACATTTTAAACGAACACAGAATTGTCGATACTTATGCAGTACGCGGCAGGACGAAAGCACTGCGCGGGGATACACAGACGGCTGCGCGGTCGCGCAGCTTAGAGGGAGGAATATGGGGCATGTTGACTAAACGCCGAAAGTACTTCTAATTGGCGTGGCACAGGATGACATTTTTGCATACTTTATTATTTTGTCACTGTGACGTTGTAGTGTGTAATGTAATTTGACGTAATTTTTGAATGACGTAGTCAGGTGGAGTTAGAAATGACATATGCGAAAATGGTTATGCAACGCCTACTAGAAGTACTTAACGGCGTTTAGTGAACTATCCCCGGTGTTTGTCTATACCTGGCCTAGTTCAGAGCGATAATTGCACCGGGGAAAGAAATTCGCATGCAGCCAAAGTTGGTTACTTATCAACGACAGCAAGGTTTAAATATCTAATTTGAAAGATCGAAAATTAGAGTTTCCCGCTACTGTTGTTGTCGGCGAATGTGGTTTTTGCAAATTAAGCATATGCGCATCGTAATACAATAAACACAAAGCAGCAACGGTTTGGATAGTTTTTGATTAGAATACGATGGGTAGGCATTTAATAATCATCTCTAGGAGAGGAAAGCCGATAAAATGGTTCAATCGTAGGTTGAGCCACGTTATCTCGTCCGGTTACCAGTCAATGTCTGGTATGGAAGTTGTTAGCTAGTTATTATGGACCATGCTATACACAGCACTCGAGCTAGTCTGCTGCGAATCGTCTCCCATTCTTTCGAAATTTTCTCCATATATTGCATTGACCACGATTTCCCGAGTGTTTGATTCTTCCGCCTCAGTTACTTTGACATCCGGGTTGCGTGCGGTGGCCTTTGACCTAATGTTAAATATATCATTTTTCAATAGATTAGGCTACACCAGTATCTGCAATATCCATCTTGAATTTTAAGAATTATCACATGAGAAAGTGAAGCTTTTTGTTCAATTTAATCTTCAAATCAGGTGTGGGAATAGTTATAACATACTATCAAAACATGATAATTCTACTGACCGGTTTCGTATAATAACGACTCCGAGCACCACCCACGATATGACAAGCAATCCGATAGCGATTGCAAGGGCCACAATCATTTCGGGTCCGCCATGAAGCATCTGTGGTAAATTTTCGCTTGTTACGTCGTTTGACGTCACAGAAGAAGTTTGATCGGTAGATGAAGCTGTTATTTAGAGTATTTCATATGAGTTTAGATTGAAAGATCCGAGCTCTTGGGCTCTATTAGTGACTTCATAGGAGTTGCAAAGAACCACTTACGCACAGCGAATTATAATTCATGTCTTGCAGTTATTATGAAAAAAAAACGCGTGTTATATATAAGTAAATGAATATATTTTGTATATTTGAAAATCTCGTAATTCTCTACTTTGAATTTTTTTTTGATATATGAAAATATAAGACATCCCCCGGAAATAAGCCATAGTGTAATTTTTCAGTGGAAAATTGAAATAAGACCCAGTCTTATTTTCAGGGAAACACGGTATTTACGCACACATTATAAACTGCTTAAACTGTGTGAAAACTGAAATACGACTTGCGGCAACATTAGCAAAATAACCATTAAAGAAATTAACAAGGTAATTTAATGCATTGGGAGGGAAGAATGAAGAGTTCAGTCAGTCAGTAGTTTATTGAATGAAAATACACTTGATTGAAACAAAAGCTCGGTAACATAAAAATGGAATTTTACGATGAAGAGTAACTCGGAAAAAAAAAACAATTTGATTATCGAGCAGCGACACCTCACGAAATAGGCAAAAGGTCGGGAACCACTGGTTTACGAGTTAAAATGATTAGGGTGTATTCACTTATATAATATATTGCTCCCAGTTGCTTACCAGTTACCGTTGTTGAGTATTCGGTCTCCATCGTCGGGCATTTGAGATAATTGTACTGCAATTGAGCGAATTTGTCACCAGAATAATCGCCATCTATCCTCAATTCCGCTGGCATTTTTGGCAGACGAAACCATGCGAAGTTGTCGCAGACTACGCCGTCTATATCCGGTGTTGTGAAAGTTACTGTATTTTTTAGGCTGCATCCCAACGGCTGATAATATAGACATTTAACCCATGGCCTGCATGTCCTACCCATTTCTGAAAAACAAGGATTCTAGTGAAATCAAAATATTCAGCTGTTAACAATTAGGGAAATAACGAGATAGCAATCAGAGACCACCGACTTATCGATCTAGTGGCGTGTATTTTTCGCTCTGACTCAATAGCGACACCACACCGAGATATGATGAATGCACATGTAAAATTTGGAGCCGATTCATCTCGCTTTCGTGAGATATTGCGTGTGTCTAACAGACAGACAAATACCTATCAACATACTTACCGATCAAAATCGACAAGTAATAAGACACTTTAATATTTCCTTCTTTTTCAGTTCGGATACCAGAACTTTGGGCGCCGCTTCTCGACGACCAGCTTTTCCAGTGCACTTGCATTTTTTCTCCTAATTCATGCACAACACATTTTTTCTGGTTGAAAATACTAAACTTGACTTGGACTCGTGGTGCGAATTCGCGCTTGCGATAAAGTGGACTTGGAGCAGGGAGGGCAACCGTGATAATTACTAATATATATTTAGGCTATAGTAAGGTTGAATAAAAATATAGCTTTACCTGGCAAATACACCCATCCTATGCAGCTTTTACGGGTTGAATCTGGTCTCCATCCACGCATCGACACATTTTTGACAGATATAAAGAGTGTGTGATTATCCTTATATTCAGCAGGAAATTTCCAAGTCGTAGAGGAAACGCTTACGTTATCATATGTAATTTCACCCGATGAATTACGTAACGTAACATCACCCAAGCCTCCTCTCACTCGAGTTGCAATTATTGCTGAAACCAAGAAGCACTTATTGAGTATTGTAATAAGAACTAGACAAATCAGTTCAAATAGAGGTTGATTTCGCGGAAGTGTCAAATGACGTAAATAGGAAGTACCAAATATTGTGATGTGAAAGTTGAAATCAATTCTTATGAATTTCTTTGAACAATTCCTTAATGGTCATAGTGGTACAAAGTCAACCCTGTAAATTCAACAAAACTTACCAAATAACATCAATATCGGGTGTATGATTCGTTTCATTTTTGCAATCTTATAACTGCTAATAAGCTATTAGAGCTACCGCGGATTTGTACGGTAATATTAAGTCTAGATATAAAAAGAAAGTGCACTTTTTATTTGTGGAGAACGAGTTATTCAATCTCCACGAAGGAGTCTTACTTGAGCTTTGGATGCTGGTGGCTTATTTGCTGGTTTTGGATTAGTCGTCTTTTTAAAATTCCCAGAGACAATATCTCTGGTGTTGAAACTGAATTCTATGTATTTCGGTAACCTCACTACAAATCAAAGGAATAGAATTTACATATTTATTCCGAGGGAGAGAAAAGCCTATAAGACGAGTCAACCTCTCGTGCTTGTCTGAAGAAGTCTGACCTCGGTCAGACGAAACGTTACAGAAATATATTTGTGTTCGTGTGCAGCAAGACTTTTGAATTGAATAAAATTATTTAGCCAGTTATTTGTTTTCAGATGCATGGACTTTATTGTGGGGAAGTCGTGACTGACCAGCGGTTACCCGAACCACCCTGCGGCAGCAAGGAGTCAGCAATCCTCTCGCACATAATTATCTCCGCATGGGATTCGAACCTGCGAACCCACGCAGGGTAATCAGAGCGTATTCCTGAGGCTTTAAAACCGAATGATAATTTATTTTTTAATTTTAAAAAGATTTATAGTCAAACTGTATTGAATTTGATGTTATAAATGTTGGATGTTGTACTTATCTATTATCATACAATAAAATTTATTTAAATTTACATTTGTTATTACCATAAAATCGTGCGAAACTTTTTGAAGACCCTGTATTTTGACATGAAACGGTTAGGCATTACTGAGAGCACCAAGATTGCTGAAAAGGTCTGAGGGCAACCTGGGAAGTATTCAAGTACTCGAAATTGAAATAGATTTCTCATTTAGTTACGGAGAATAGCGATTAACAACAACAACAATCACCCCCCAACAGCAACAACAAGTGTTTAGCAAAACAATCTAAATTCACGTCATGTCCAAAAAAATCAATATTATATTAGAAAAATGCTAGCCGGATAAGACTTGATTTTCCTGACTCTTTCTAAATATTCTTAGAACGACAATCGCTCGCTATATTTCAGAAGGTCGTTAAAAGTATTACAAGCGCTTGCTATTTTGATTGCAATGTAACAGAACAATGATTTCCGTATACAATAATGACGTCACATTATGGTTTCGCCTTCTATGAAAAATGCGTCGTCCGCAAGCACAACAGGCTTGGTGAACTCTTCTGTGTGATTGTCCTATTGAAATATCTTTTAGCGAACTTGGCAAAACAAAAAGCTGAGAGAGCGGGGTATCATAAACTGAGCGGTTTTCCACAGGACAAATACCTTCACTATGGAACATTCGCGATGACTTCACTAATTTCCAGATAATTAACCGTGACTGTAACCATTTGCAATATATATATATATTTACCAGTAACACAAAACAGTGGGGCACGACATTTTATCATCATTGCGAAGACCCATTATATCCTGCCCCGCGTTTACGAAGCTAGCGGCGTCTCTACCATAATCAATTTCTGACAATCCTCTTCCAAATCCAAAATAACCTGGTGCGCAACTATCTATACTCTGTTCTATTCGCAAGCTTAGCAATTATGTGCATTGCGTGGGACTTCCGTGTTCATATACCTTTTAAACGGAAATCATCCCCACGGGCTTTGGGAAAGGATAATTTGGATTAGTCTCAATCAGACATGGTCGATGACTGTTGCCGTAATGACCTAGTACAGATCTCTCTAACTGAGCCATTGGCGATGACGAGCCTAATTTTAATGAAATTACCTGTGCTTTGTTGAATTTTGTGACCGTAATGCGTTTATTGTTTTAATTTCGTTCGTTGGCTTCGTTATAAGCAAATGAGGAATTTTTAAATTATCATGGGGAAAAGGAAAGCCGATGAGCCGCCTTAACGATAATGACTCAGAAGTAAAGGAGGTTGATTTCTGAGCGAATTTCTTGGCGATCACTAAAGCACCAGAAGCTACTGAGGCTATTTCGGGTAAAGTGTCGTTCGAATGACTGTAATGCATTTATTCTTATACTTTTTTGTTTTTCGAATTTTAATTAGCGAGGAAAGACGGCGTAACGATATGACAAACCACGGCCTCTCGTTTGGTTAACAATTCATGCCGGGTGTGAGTATAGCTAACCAGTTATTCGTACTCGTCTAACCTCGAGGTTGACTCACCTCGACTCAAAACAGTGATTGTCGTTCAATTAATTATATATTCAAGTTGGATTAATATAAAAAAAAACAGTGAAATCAACAAAATTTCACAGATAAAGAGTAAATACGATGCTGCAAAATAAACATTTAATTAACAGCGTATTGCTGGCGGTGACCGTACATTTGAACCCATGTACATTTGAACCCATGCGTATATCCACGGGTTCAATCTATATGCGGGTGCTAAAACCCTTGGGTTCGGGTTAGTATGGGTTTAACTATCCGTGAAACAAAAAAAATTCCATAGGTGCAATAGCATACAGGTGCAATTGTCATGAGTTCAAATGTACGTGGGTTCAAAAGTAATGGAACCATTGCTGGCATATACGGTACGCATTGAATTGGTCATTATTACTGCAATAGCTTAGGTGTTTCCGAAGTATAACAGCCCGGAAGTTCAATACATCGAGTATCTTTTGTTTGAATATTTCTGGCACAAGTGTTGTTTTAAGTGGGTTTGTGTTTTAAGTAATTTATTTTTTGTGTGTGTGTGATGGTGGGCTGGTACATAATATTTCCCATGTTTTAAACTTTTTTAAAGGTTTTGCTCGCCCTCTAGAATTCTCCATTTCAAATATGTGTATATTATGGAGTATTCTAATACAGGGGTCCGCAACAACTTTTTAGCGCGACCCAAAAAAAAAAATTTTCTATCTTCTCGCAACCCTAGCATTTGGTAAACATGTAATTAGTTATCGATTTTAAGATTATTGTCGACACTAGCATTTTTCTTGCACGAAATTATATGAGACTTATCACATAAAATTGTGAATAATAGCGTTTATTATGACTAATGCAAATTATAAGCTTTGTGTATAATACACAACATATTGAAACGAGGTATAATTTGGGAGACGGCAACTCGAAGATATTTTTCTACCTCTAGCCTTGATCTGTAATTGTATTTTATGTAAGAAAACGCTAATAGGCGGGAAAAAATGTATTGGTTTTTTATTGAATTTTGAATGCTTTGCTGTAAGATACACGTGAAACCAATCTTTATACATTATTCGCTGTTATTCCGCTTATATGTATGGTTTGAGTGGTGTATTTCTATCCGATGACGGTGAGAAGATGAGTCTTTTGTCGGGCGTTGATCCCCACTGCTATAAGTGCTCCGTACGGAGCCTCAGGGCTCCGCGAGCTATTTGTTCACTTAAAAAACTGACTTGGTTAATTTTGTATCTGTGAAGAAGCATTAACGTCACTAATAAAATTTGACGATGGTGGTGTCGAAATGTGGTAGTGATTCAAATATAACTTTATCTATAACTAAGGGCGCAGCAGCCATGGTTTTCTAAAAGGGAGGGGGTTTAGAATAGAGAAAATTCCGAGCAACACTTATCTGGATTCGGCCCGCGACGCTTCACTGAATTGTATTAACAAAACAGCTTTATAGACGAATATATTTTTCACGTGACAAAATTTGTTTTGAGAAACGAAATTATACTATAACCTAACAAGTATATAATTCACAATCACTCGTGAAATTTCTGGGTGAAAAAATGTGATTCATTGGCCATTCCTTTGGTTGTTAACTTTCTAAAATACGTGCTACCCACCAATGACTTGCAACCTTTATTTTTGGCCCGCAAACGACAAAAGTTTGCCGACCTCTGGTTTAGACTTTAGAGCCAGTGAAGTTATACAGTCATCCCAACTCAAATCCTCGACCAACTGCCCTATCTCCCTCCACTTTCCTATTCTCGACCCACTGCCCTATCTCCCTCCACTTTCCTATTCTCGATCCTCTGCCCTTTCTCCCTCGCCCCGGCCAACTGCTCCACCTCCTTCAACCTCGACCCACCGCCCTATCTCCCTCAACTTTTCTTTCCTCTATCCACTGCACTATCTGCCTCAAATTTCCCACCCTCGACCCACTGTCCGACCTCCCTTAACTTACTTATCTTCGACCCACGACGCTATACTACTCAGTACCTAACCTAACGGCGCTACAATCACGACTCGATTGTCAAAATGAACTCTATCATCTCGCGACCAACTTCCATGTGTTATACTGGTCGAGTATGCCAATGAGATGATTCAATCGTACGTCGACAAAACATGATTGACGGCATTCGAAAATGTGGGCTGGAATCTCAATTGGTAATCAATAACCATAATTAGTAGCTTAAAAATGTGCTACTAATTAAGCTACTGATGGCATCGAGTTTGAGGTGACTGTTTTTAAAATTTTGAAAGGCCATTCGATATCGACACACCTGAATTCATTTCTAGAAACTCATTCAATGTTGCCTGTATTTCCGTGCAATGCAAAACCATGAGGAAATAATCCAATATTTGCACGCTTAGTCATTTTCAACGAATGTTCTGCTATATTCTGTTGTATATACAAATTTCTTTTACGTGACTGAGAAGGCCGAAAAGTCAAAAACAGTGTGAGTGAGCTCAGTAAGTGTAATCCCTTCCAAACTATTTTTAAGCCATGAAATGTTTTGTCGTAGCTAGCGTTGCCAACCCTTTAATTCAGCATATAGTCCCAAAATTGAGCTTATCTTATCTGCAACTTAATGAAGTTGCAACGGACGCAGTCAGTACGTAATATTCGACATCGCTTTTACTATAAAATGTTGAAGAAAAATACTTGATACGGACCAGAGCACTATTGCTTATTTCGGATCAGCATCATATTGTCACAAGACTCACGGCATGGCCAATTATTAAGGGCATAAAACGGCTTGTTAAAATTTAGAAAACTGTTATTCCCAACAAAAAACCATCAGTAGCCCAATTAGTAAAACATTTTTAAACTGCCAATTAAAGTTATTGTTTACTATTTGAGATTCGAGCCTACATATAAGAATGCTGTCAATCATGTTCTGTCGACGTACGATTGAATCAACTCATTGACATACACGACCAGTATAACCCATGGAAGTTGGTTGCAAAATAGTAAAGTTCAGTGTGGCGATCGGGTCGTGAATAAAGCGCCGTTAGGTCAGGTACCGAATAGTATAGCACCGTAGGTCAAAGATAGGTAAGTTGTGGCAGATAGGGCAGTGGGTCCGAGGTAGGTTGAGGGAGATAGGGCAGTGGGTCGAGAAGAGAGAGGTTGAGGGAGATAGAGCAGTGGGTCGAGGATAGGGAAATAGCGTAGTGGGTCGAGGATAGGAAGGTTGGGGGAGATAGGGCAGTGGGTCGAGGACAGTTTTAAGTGTCTTTAGACTTTGAGAACCCAAAGTCTATGTAGTAGGATATAACAATGCGAACAACTAAGTAACGAATGTTTCCCCGACTTTTGATCTCTTGAATTCTTCCTCTTTACACTCTACCATAGCAAAATAATTGGTACCTATTTCAAGAATGGTTTTGCGAGTTTAGGACTCATATTTACCAAAACACAACTAAAATCTAACAAATAACACGCGAAAACCGACAAAACGAGGTAATATCACAACCACGAAAGACTGTCTGAATGGCAAAAGTATCTGAGCGCTTCGGAAACGTTTATTGTTACTTCAATTTTGCACTGATGCTGATTGGCCAATGTTACAGCAGTAAATAGGGAAGTGTATACTCGGGGAAACATTCATAATTATAATCAGAGATTTATTGTTATACATAAATACGCTGCACAGACGCGATGCTCATATTTATGGAAAATTTAAATTGTTTCGCGACCCAGAGCGGAGGGCTTCGCGACCCAAATTTGGGTCGCGACCCCGTAGTTGCGGATCCCTGTTCTAATAAACTATCTATCTATTTAATATACATTAAAGAGAAACCGAGTCCAAAGATGAAAATCAGCAAAGATTTGCAGCGGGAGTTGGAATTGGAGTTGTATTTTCAAACTCTCCTTAGTTCGAGTCGTTTTGCTGGTTGCCAGTAGTGTTCATAGAATCCCGGCTAATGTTAAAGTTATTTCATAGGCTGCGGTTTCTCTTGTCGCCCTTCCCTCTACAAGGAAGCCTCTATCGACGGGTTTGGCATTGGCTTTCGCCTGAAATATCACAAATTACAAGATAATACATTTTTGTTCGACCTCGATTACTTATGTGTTCAATGAGGAGGGGGTGTTTCCAGATTTAGCAGATGCTAGTTTTTTGTGTTCGTGGAGTTGATTAGACATTACTTAATCAAATGGCTTAATGGCAAATCACTGCTTTCTGTGCGGTAAACAGCGCATATAGACCGGAGTCATATTCAAGTTTATTTTTTCCATCCAGTGAAAAATGAATAATAAAACTCAACACAGATTTTACTGGGGAAGCGAAGCTGCGGGAAACCAAAATTGGTTATCCAGCATGGGAATAAGTTAAAGAGCTGCGGGGTCTGATTATGTTTACAACACGTCAATAGTCAATCGTAAATTTCGCCGGGTCAAACTTGGCGTGGCTTGATATAACCCTTGCAGCGGTTTCCAAACTTTTTTTTTTCGCGACCCCAGTTTTCATAAAATCGAAGCCTACAGATACTTGCGACTCGTTAGGCACTTTTACGGAACTTGCCGACCAGAAGAAATTTCACTTTCCAACTTTCAAATGCTAGTCACTTGTGTGCGCATGTTTGACAGAAATTAGACGACCCCGGAAACTCTTCACGCGACCCCATCCGGGGTCTCGACCCACAGTTTGGGAACCTCTGAATAACGGACCGCGACTACTCTTCCGTTTACTATTGAACTTTTTTGACTTGGTAACCCGGGGGTGGGCATATTGCGGGCCGGATCCGTATGCGAGCAGTGTCAGAGTCAGAGATATTTTATTTGTCACTTCGAATAAAGAAATTATTCAACAATAAAAGTATCAAAATGACAGGTGATGTGAGGGACTGATTGCTCCGTCATATAGTCTACAGCACTTTTTGAAAAATAAGGAAAATAAAATAAACAAATAAAAAGAGAAGTAACAGTATATCACAATAGAATTAAATAGATTTTCGGTTGCTCATTGGCGTGCACTAGTGGTGACAGTATCAAACCTCTAATATAGCATTATGGGAAATCGACAAATTCAAACCACGTGATTGACTGGACAAAACAAACACCCTCCGAAGCAAATGCCAACTGAAAAGGCAGGGTAAGTTTTAAACTACGAACAAAATAATTAAAGTTTAAGAAAATAGGGTTCTGTATAACAATATTAACAAATTTAATATCATTGGTTTAAATATCAGTTACCGGTACCGGTACGATATGGCTGTATTGACATCATGGCCAAAAACATTGCATATAAGTTATAACGTTAATAGCTGTTTATTGGCTTATTAGGTATGCACGATATTGGGCTTTGAAGGAGCAATACGTCAGGTTTCGAAAGTAATAGGGTATATTATTCCAAACTTTGACCCCGGTATATTTCAAGGATTGTTGGGTTCGATTCGAAGTAAATCTTTGAACTTGGTAAGATTATCTACTGGCTGATCTGGTGTTGTGGTCGTGTACTGATGACCGAGTCGTGAAGTAACCCTGAAAAGCTCTAGGCAACATATCATGAGTGAATTGATACATGATTTTGGCTATCTCCAATGTGTGGATATCATCAAATTTAAGGATATTGGATAGTTTATAGAGTTGGCCCAGGTTCGAGGACTGTACTGAATTCGTTTCTTCTGCTGTCTGACAAAGCACTGTCATTTTCATTAGCGGCACTTGAGGTAGTTTCAACTAAAGAGTCTGGGGGCAGATCTGGTTGGATCCCTGACAATTCTTTCTCGCTTTCGTCAGATTCGCATGTCTCTGTATCAAATGAAGTATCTGGTAACAGATCCTGTTAAATTAGGATCCAAAGTTAAATTATGGTATAAGTAATCCTTACCTCACTATTTGATGGTGCTTTGGGCGACAAGAATCTGATATATAGGGTCAGGGTATTCATCAGTTGGTCCATCGCCTCCATGAAAATGCATGATTGAACGCATTGCTCGTATGAAAATTTATTTCATATAAAAATTAACATATTGAATATATCATAGGTATCGAAAACAATATTTATGTTGGCCTACTTTGGTACACACGTAGGTATTTCTGGTGATTTTTCCTAGGTTGAATCGACCGTGAGGCCTGTTGCATTCCTTTATCCACCTCATTGCTTTTTGGTGGTCAATATGTGGCTTCGGAAAAGGCACAAATCTGACTCCATTTGAACGGCAGGGGTACCGTACAGGTTGTCAGACCGACAAATACCATATGCGCACCGTTTAAACATAGTTAGGCTAGTCTACGAAAATAATTCACTAATAGATTCTGTTTAATAAAAATGCAACATTGTATCGAAGGCGAATTCTTCCGTACTGACATAAGGTAGGCTACCGGTACCCTTGATTGCATCAGTACCGGTACCGGTATGACTGTCTACTATTTTTTGGTTCGAAATAGCAGTTGGTTGACCTGTACGGTACCTTAACTGTAAGGTGCTTGCAACGGGTACATCCTTTTAGTATAGATTGCGTGAACGTGATTTGCAACAAGTAACATACAGTATTACAGCTTTCTAATTCTCGCAGCCCTGTAGAAAAAACAAAAAGCGAAAAAAAGGGACAAAGATTTTTTTTTAATGGGATAATATAATAAATTATAACAAAAAGTATATAACCATTAGAGCAATCATAAGATAAATAATCCAATATTCATTTTTCATATGTCCATTCCATCAGTGTTTGAGAACGAGGTGTTGATCGCATCGGCATACAAAATTCTGCCTAAACCGCCAGCAACCTGCGCGGAACGCGTCTAAAGTTTTTTTTATATTTTTTTTATTGCAACAAAAAATTGTTAAAAGCAATATTGTTAACAACATGTCAAATAATATCACTATTTAGCTAATGGCAATCAATTTGGCATAGCACATTTTTTTTGTATATCAGGGCGGGGGCTCGTATACGAATGAGTTATCATGCTAAATATATTCTTTGGGTATACATATTAGCTGCAATATTCAAATTAAAATATTTACTGCATAGTTCGACCAACTAGATTGTTTCAATTTAAACTTATACATCTTAGCGTTTGCATGTAGTGACTATTTTGGATGAGCTAAAACATTATCAGTTTGGTCATGGTTATTGAAATTAATTGGAAAATCTTTATTAATACAGTGGATAAAATAGTTTTCATGGTTATCGTGATACTGATAGCAATTCACTCCCATGTTTCAATATAAATAAGGCAGAAATAACAAAAACATAAAAAATTAATGGAAAAACACCAAGTTTTGGAAAATGTAAATTTTCTAAATTCTTGAATAGCTCCCTTTGCACAAGATATTATCAATTTAATTGATGAACTCGTATTATACAGAAATATTATTGTCCTGATATTGTACATATCAGGAGTAGAGGTAAGATCGGGCTCAAAAATTTCAGCCCGACCCGACTCCGGCCCGTGGGTATTAAACCCGACCCGACCCGAGCCCGACTAACTAACTGGCTTTGCAGGCCCGACAAATTAACTGGATTCGCAGGCCCGAAATTCCATATTTTTTCAGGAGTTCTTCGAATTGTCATTGCAAGAGTTTAGTACAGTATAGGGTAGGGATGGCGAACCACTCACCCGCGGGTCACAAAGTGACCCACCGCGTTTTATTCGTGACCCGCTAAGGCACGAATAAAATAAAATAAATGCTAACATATCAGTGATAAAAATTAAAAAACCGGCCTCAAATTAATCTAACAATAACTAAACTATTATAATGTACCGTCAGTTGGGCAGTCAGGGCTGCGATCTCTCATATTCAAATTGTTAATTTTCGGGCCAGTATGGTATGGTGGATATATTCGGGCCAGTATGGTGGCCAGTAATTTTCAAAACCCCTAATCTTGGACGCATGTCTGCACCGTTGTGTACCGTTATTCAGCTATTGGCTCTGACATCTTTTATGACATACCAATGCAACCGATCTGTTCATGTCTCGTATGGTCTTGTCTATTTCATAATGTGCATCTGCAGACTGTTTTAAGGGTTAAACGAGAACTAGATGCTACTTTAGATTTTATCAGTCTCTTGCCTACAATGCCATTGGGAAAATAAAATCTTTCATACTTGAAATTAAAACCTAGAAATCTGAAATATCAATGGGGCAGTGCCTTAATGTGCCTACAAAAGTGCCTTAATGTGGTTGAAAGCTGATCGAAAAACAGGACACTATCAGAGTGGAATTCCCTCCAAACTCTTTGGAACCGTAAAATAATTTGCCAGATCGTCCTAAACGTTTTTGGTAATTCATATGCGTTGTTTCGTACTCCAATTTTATAAAATCGAGTGCCATGAAAAGTCGTGCCACAACAAAAGTGCTGCATAAGTAAAGCCCAAAACTAATCCAACACCAACAGATGTTTAGAAGATTTGTTTCTGAAGTTTCTTATAGATACAAACATTGATTAAATATCTGTGACCCACTCTCTTCTGTTCCGCGATAAAAATGTAATTTTTGACCCATTCATTGAAAAAGGTTCGCCATCCCTGGTATAGGGGAATGCTGGGACATATTTCTTCTTTTGTGAGCTCTATAATCTGCACATTCATTTGACAATGCGGGGCTATTGGATAGAGGGTAGCTAAAGGTTTTACTGGGCGACACACATATTATCATCAAGAACCATTCAAAAACGTGTGTCAAATGTCCCGCTGCACTCCACTTGTGCGGCACATTAAATTAAACGAGGTATGCCGTTAAAAAGCAATGAATAAGCATCATCATCCAAAGAACTACGAAACTTTAAATTTCGAAATTTAATATTTATGAAATCGGAACTAGAGATGTACCGATGTATCGGTATCGGTATCAGCAATATCGGCCATGTATCGGTATCGGTTAGATTAAGGCCGATATTTCCGATATATTTACCTTTTTGATATGGTCCAGAATGTTTTAAAAGATAAGTTGGAAGTATGGACCATCACACATTGAGTATATGTGTGCTATATTCTTTATTTTTGCATTTCTATGACAAAAGTGTTGCTTAATCATTTTCCATTCATAACTGATGGGATTCTTGCATGTGATATAAGAGTTCTGCTTACTACTGCCAGTGTTCCCCATGTATATTTGGTAACAATATTCTCTTACCATGTGGTATATTACATAAATTGCCTCATAAGTATTTTATGAACTTCAATGAATTCAGGTATAATATCCATGGGCCATCCTTATGGGGCAATATATATTTCATTATTGATATTTCTATAATTATCGCACTTGTGTTAACCTTGACAAATTCAATGTTCTCTTTCTTGCAAGATTTTCTTGACTTTAAGAATAAACTTTATACAAATGGCTTCAAAAATATACAAAGATGACAATGCATGATAAGCCGGATCTAGGTATGTGACTTGTATGAATGGTTATAAGCAGTTGAGAGAACTTAAACTAATCTATAATGGAGAGTACAAATATGCGCCAATACGTTCATTATCTTTCAGTATGAAATCCTATAGCTTTTGCGTAATGGACACTTGCTAGCATTGGTAAGATTGCAATCTTGAACCCCAGAGATGGTTCAGGTCCTATGAGGTACAGTAATGATGAATTCCACATAAATTGAAATTTGTTAGAACATTACCCAATATATTGACAGCAGTGGGGCGTGGCCCACAAAAGGGGCTCAAACATTTCTTTGGAGGCGTGGAGATATTTAAAAATATTTGATAGATTTGATCTTGCCCGCCTTATTTAGGATATTTACATTACGGTACTTTATTGTCTGCATTTCTGTATTATGTTCACCTATTTTTATCGTGTTTTTTGAATAAAGCATACTTTGACTCTACTATCTGTTATTTGTAGCTAATTGTTAACTAGATATGTTTGAGGTGCGGCGCGAGACTTGACAAATTCCAAAACGGGGGCACGAAAAGAAATCTCTGAACCAAATGAAAGCTTAAAGGCAACCAAGTATGATAACTTGTTTGATCGTCCTAAGGCGGGTCTGAAGGGCAATGCCCCCCAAACAAATCCAACATTTTTTTCTGAATGTTGCAGTGAGACATAAATTCTTACGCCTCTTCCAACGTCATTTTACTCTAATCTTGAACGATTTACAGAAAACTGACTTTCCCTTGCTTGCTATCAATAATCCTTTCAATAAATGAATAGCCAAGATAGATGAAAAAGCGAGCTTGTGTACCACTTCGACCGTGAAGTACGTCTGTGGAGAAATTCTATAACATATTGTTAGATATCAGTGGCTGCTTTTACCTAGTCTTATTCGGAGAAAAAGAAATGAGCAGAGGTAAGCATCATATTACATCATTATACAAAAAATTTGGGCTGGCTTGCTCTCGCATAAAGGCGATGCCTGGGTTGGTGTTTACATGTACTTGGATTTGCGGGTTGTTGTTTATCATGAATCTTTTCAATGTCGTACAATTTAGCTAATATTTCATTCACATTCCAATGGAATCGCGGGTCGCACTAACATAGCCTATCTAGTAGTTGCAGGCACAAAAACTTAGTTATTGATCTTGTTGCATTCATTGTATGCACAAGATAGCTTTTAAGGCAATATAAATTCATTTGCATAGATAATAAATTGGACCCAGGTATAGAATTCGCAGTGCAAACGGAATGGGATTACTTGCACATACCGAATTAAATGAAATTGCTCTGAATATTGAATTTCTGAATACGATATTGTAATTTATTCCTAAAATCAGAGACTCACTACCGCGTTTCCCCCAAAAGATGACCAAACTTGAATTTTAAAAAATGGTTTCGATGTAAGCCCTCCCCTTAAAATAGGCCTAGTCGATAGCGTGAAATTTTTTTGGTGCAAAAATTCAATTTTGCAATTATGTTTGACCAGACCTGGGGAATCAATGAAAGGTATAAGATAGCAGTATTGTTGGTGTCAAATTATATATGCTGTTGATGCCCCATCATAACATTTTCTTTCGTAAGTCGATAAGGCGGCTTATTTATAGGGCAAATCCACGGTCTCTCGACCGGTGGTTACCAGCCCATGTTGGGTATGGTATTAGTTAGCCAGGTATTTGTCGCAAGCATGGTTTGAATAGACTCGTGGAGTTATATAGTTCCTGTATCTTGTGGCTCTTTAGTGCTCAGCTGTAACTTTGCTCAGAGTTCTTTCTCTATTATTAGTAAACACGTATAACCTTGCTTTGGCAAATTTGTTTAAAAGAAATCTTAGATTATTTAACACAACAGATCAGAAATTCAGTGGTGGGGCAATATCAGGATGTATGAATGTGTGTTTATATGTCTCAAAAATGTAAGAGTGTAGTTTCTTAGTGTTTCTTAGAACAACCCACATTACTGTATTTTAGAGAGCTTTTATTGGAGTATATAAACCCTAGACTCCAATATTCACTCTCAACAAAGCCTTGCACTGTGACGTCACATCTAATTTCTTTTTCCAATGCGGCCCTTGCAAAAACCTTTGCCCACCCCAGTTCTAGAATATGTTCCAAATAACCCAAGTCCTTGGGACCCTGTAGTTACGATGGAAGTGTTAGATTAGTTCAAAGGTTAGATTAGGCAAATACCGAATTGGCAAGATTCTGGGCCCACCATATAAATATGAAATACTACTACTACTACTACTACTACTACTACTTTACATTTCTGTGACAATGCCATGTTTGTATTGAACAGCGTGACAATGCATCGTACGATAACTATATGACTCAGAAATGATATCTTTGCCAGACTTAAAAGAGTATTGTGGGAGGTAATTTTATAGAAATTTTATAATAATTTTATGACAGATTGTTCACAGCCTGGTCAGAATTGAAGGTGGGAAAACGCATTGAATTGAATTATAAAATGTTTGTGCTATTAGCCACCTGCTCGCCATCGACCCTCTATATATTTATCCCAAGTCAAATGACATTCAGTAATCCTTATATAATCTGGCTGGAATTTTGCTCATATTGTAGTGACATATCAACTTATGTGTACATATATATTTGTGCATTGCATATTAGATCGAGTCATGCTGGTAAACTAGTCATAGTGCATAAGGAAATAGATTAGCTGACGTCAGTCGATAATTTGAAATGTAATAATTTACATTTGTAAGATCGAGAATGGTCTGTTGGTAAAATACACTGCTGAAACACTGACCATGTTTGGCATACACAATTTATAAACAAATTAGTAATATGACGCCAATAGGTAATTTGATGACTGGAGTTGACGGAATACCAAACTGTTATATCTCGATGCAGCTAAAACTGGATTATTTTATTGCTCGAGTTGGGGCCATGGTGTGGTCTACAGATAGTACATGTTACAGATTTTTCGGAGAAAATATGCTTAAAGCAAATCTACGCTCACCCTCTAAGAAATGTAGGAGATTTATTTCTGAGTAAAGTTGGTCGACAGTGCCTGGGACATCATTATAATGAAAAATTGCGCATTAGCGAATTTCGATTGACTCGCAGGCAATATATGTTAATTATGATCAGGAAAACAGCTTTTAGGTCATGAATTCACATAATGGAAGTTATTGGAAAAAACTTTGATCACAAGTTTCATTCACATTTTTTTGTGAATCCTATCCTTCGAATAATGATGTAATACAACGTTCACTCGTGCCTCCTGCTCAGAATAAGTCAGGATAAAAAAGGCCACTGATATCTAACAAGAACTTGAAGAATCTTTCTAGAGATTCACTTCGCTGTCGAAGTTATCCAAGGTATATAAGCTTGCATTTTCAAATAGCTCGGCTAGTCCATCTGATTGCATTTGAAAAATTTGTCGAATTATTTTTAGGAAGAAGGGTGCATGGCTACGACTTTGTCATAAACATAAATAAGTATCAGTTCAAGTGAATTACGCATTCGGGAAATAACTATCTAACTGCCACTGACTCATATATTTGTTCCAAGTAATATAAAATACGCTTTTCATTATTGAAAAATACCAATCAATTTATTTTTACACTGGATGAAATAATGCTAAATTTAACAGAGCCTTGGGACCGATATGAAGATGATACTTGGAAGTTTGCCACAAATTTGTTTTCATCCCGATATGCTTGAATCTAAATTCACTTGTAAAACATAAGTTAGGTTGAACAAATTAATTCAACTCGTTCTACTGTGTTCCCCCAAAAATAAGACAGGGTCTTGTTTAAATTTTCTTTTGAAAAATAATGCTTGGGCTTATCTTTGGGGGTTGTATTTTATTTTTTTTTATCGAAAGCAAAATTACAAAGTGGAGAATTGAGAAATTTTAAAATATACAAATTATGCGAGCCGATATCCATACATGAACATAAATTAATCACACATGACGATATCAGGAGAAATGTGGTAGGAGTGAATTGTAACATTGAAGTTGAATATTACGTTTCAGCTGAATTTTTGATTTGGGCTTTTCGAAGTCTCTTTAAATTTCGAAGCATTATTAGCACATGTTCTGTTGTATTGCAATAAAAAAATTAAACATTGGTATGATTCACAGTAAAGCCAAGTTTGTCCATTATTGAATAGTCAGATTTGTCTCTAATAAAAGAGACACATTGCAATGTGTGTTGTGTATGTGAAAAGACTTTAGGTTTAAAAATTAGGTTGCAGTGTATTATCTTCTGAATTCAAGACATTTCTATTATAAATTAGGATTTGACTGGCTTGTAGCCTTGAATTTTATTTAAAATTCTACTACTACTTCTATCTTTCTACTACTATCCACTTTTATATATTGTGTTACAAAAACGAAATTCTACAATGGCTCAAATATTTTTAATTACTACAAATATTACAGAATCTAGTTACATCATCATTTATAACTTTTATAAAGGACTCACTATCTGTGAAGATCTTCCACAATTCAGAAAATGGCTGATTTTAAAAAATCTGCAAAGATTACCCACTCATTGAATGTACTCACGTCCTTCAATGAACTAAAACAATCTGACTGCCTTTGTAACTTCACAATCAAAGTTGGTGACAAATCTTTTAAAGTCCATCGAGACCTGCTTGGCGCAGTATCAAAGTACTTCAAAGGCATGTTTTCAAGTAACATGGTTGAGGCTCGGAATGGTTTTGTCATTATGAAAGACATCTGTGCTGATGCTGTAGGGCAGTGTGTTGATTTCATGTATACTGGTGAAGCAAATCCATCGATGGAATCTGTTGAGAATACTTTGTATGCTTCCCACTTAATGCAGCTTGATGTATTATCAAGTATATGCTTTAATTTCATGGAAAATAATCTGTCAGTGCAGCATTGCCTTCTTGTGGTCAGGTTGGCAAGACTTCATGATCGTACAAAGTTACAAACCATTGCTGAGCGATTCATTGTGGATAATTTTGAGTCTCTGATTTTGGGTGGAGATTTTTTACATCTGAGCAAAGAAGAACTTGTATTTTATCTGCAAAAGTTGGATGGAAATCATGAAATAGTTTGGCATGCTGTGAAGAGATGGATTTCAAACAAAGATGAAAAAATTGGATCAGAATTGATGGAGACTTGTCATTTTGGAGAGTTTCCTTATGAATTTTTGCTCACTGATCTGTTGAATGATTCTTTGGTAGAAAGTTCTCCAGATGCAAAAAGTTTTGTCATCGAAAAATTGCTTTCGAATATCGATGGGTTGAAAGAGTATTTGTCTCTTGACACTTTATTCATTTTGAAGAAGATTAATCGGATCGAAAACCAAGTTTGCTCAGAGAATGTCAGAAAAATAATCAATGAATTTATGGCTCAGAATTTTGAACAGATTGTACCGATGGATGAATTTATCGAATTGGGAAAAGATGAAATTATTTTCTTGTTCAAATCTCGGGAAACGAAATATTCTTCAGAGAAAATTAAATGGGAAACTGCACTAAAGTGGACCAAACAAAGACGTCATAATCAGAAAATTTTTTCAGACTTGTTCGAGTTGATAAAACTTGAGGAATTTTCTGAGAATTTTATTCGGCAAACAGTTAGAAATGAACCTTTAGTTAAAGAGTCGCATAAGTGTAAAGATTTATTGCTTGATGTTGTCTATGCCAGGGCCCCTGTGGCTCAACTGGTCCCACATATTGCTGTATCAACAAAGACTGGTTTGAAGGCTCTGAATCTCCAAACAAATCAATGGTCTAGTTTGCAGTTAGATTATGAAGTTGACATTTATCTTGTCAATGCTGAGGGAAGATTGTATGCTTCAGATGGGAATGAATTGTGTTTGCTACAAGATGGCCGATGGATTAAAAAAGCCAAAGTTGAAAAGAAGGGTGATGGATGGGATAATATGGTTTATCTCAAGGGTGGGATTTATGGTATTAGCCGTGAACAGCATACAATGCGATATGACATTGCTAAAGACAGATGGGATAAGAATTTGCCTTCATGTCCACTTGGTTATGGTTATTCTGCTGCTGCCTCTGATGAGTTTATATATGCGATGGGAGGTTGGCCAACAGAAAGAGAAGCAAAAGTATACGATCCAGAAACGAATAAATGGTCTTCCCTGCCACAGATGATTCAAGCAGCATATATTAGTGCAGCAGTCGTTTTTCAAAGTATGGTTTATGTACTGGGAGGTTGGAATTTGATCAGCACTCACAACCTTGTTCAATGTTATAATCCGGTTGTTCGCTCATGGACAGAAATTGCAAAAATGAAGATGAATAGAGGTTGGTTCAGTGCATGTGTTGTTGACAATAAAATGTTTGCAGTTGGTGGTGCTAAAGGTAAAGGCCGGACCAAGGATTCTATTGAAACCTTCAATAAAGAAATCGGTGAATGGAAAATAGTCTGTAAAATGGATCGGCCTAATGGGGCAGGATGGCCTGAGGTAGAATGGGTTTATTGCTGTTGCTATGCTCGATAGATTCGTAATCGGTGATAAAAGTAGTTGTAAATTGAATTTTAATAAAATATTCTCATTTTTTTTAAACAGGTTACTAACTTTTTTAACTCTTCTATTGAGTCATTGGTGTTGATTTAACGCAATGAACTTTCCCAGATATATATCCGACAATACTAGCTGTATCAGTCACTGTAATTCCTAGTTTCATCAGTCTTAATTTGATAGTTTAAATTTGTCATAAATTTTTAGATTCCCATTGACTTCCTCAATATCCATTTACAATTTGATATGAATTTTGGTACACAGTCGTTAAATTTGTCTGAGATAACAATATTTTTAAAACTTAGTTTCCGACTTTACAAATTACATATCGAACCTTGGGTGTCGCTGCTCGATAACCAGTTTTTTGTCTCAGCGACTTCCTTTCCCCGGTAAAAATGTGTATTGGATTTTTTTTTTTTTCTCAATTTCGTATTTTAGGTTTTACTGGATGGAAAAAATAAATCTGACTATGACTATTTTAGCTTCACTAATTATTCCACAACTCTATTGTGTTAAAGTTTACTCAATATTCCACGGTTCAGTAAGTGATTGATGGAACGCATTAACTAAATAACTGTAGTTCTAGATAAAGATCATCTCATTAAGTTATTGGCAATAATATAAATGTAACAAACCCTTAATGAACAAAATGTTGGATTTTCATTTGTTATCAAGTTTTCACTTTTAAGGATAAATTTCACCACTTATTTTATATATTATACATGCGTATTTGCATTGTCATTTATTGAATTTTTTATGATTCATGTCACTCATATTCTGCAAATAATATGGAATACTAAATTTCAGTTTTTGTGAGATATTTTATTATTTTGTATTCATTTATTATACTGTTCAGTTTCATATTATCTCCATACTCTATTTGTAATGTCATAGTTCGTCCAATTGTGTATTCTGTAAGAAAGAATGATGAAAAGTTTTTTCCACGCTGAAAAATAGGTAATGCTAAAAATGAAACAATTGTGAGAAGTTGAATTTTGTTTTGAATGCTTTTGTGAGTCACTTTCTTTAATCGCTAATTACAGTTCTCGTATATTAGCTTTGATATATATATTTGGTATATTGCTGTTTTTCTAGTTTTCAATTTTATTGTGCACTGTTCGGGCAAGCTGTGAATCTTCATAACTCTATAATTACAATTTGTAATAGGCTTAAGTTTTATCGAGCTGGTTTTGTAGCTATCTTCACATTATTCTCAGGGCTTTTATTGCCCACGTTTCACTGTAATAGTAAGTTGTGCAAAGTCCTGGATATTCTCGTTTTCTTACATATTTCATTTTTAATCTGCACCAAATACTATACTTACTTTTTATATTATCTTTTTTTGGATTCTCAGAACACTTCAAGATTGAATTTCTGACATTTGCACTACAGAAATATATTTTCATCAATACATAGCTGTTTATTTATTTTGGTGGCAGAATAACTGATTTAATCGTGTGAATTTGTTATCGAATGTGAATATAATTAATATTTTTCCGATATATAGATTAAACCGTAGCTATGTTGCCAGTAATCTGTTCACAAAGACAGGACTTGTTGGAATATTGAAATAGGTTTGATTATTTAGTGACCCACACTCAAGTTTGTTTAAACACTGTTTAGTTGAAACACTCTACTTAACCATTTCGCATTGTATCAGCGATTAAAACCTCAGGCTCAAATCCATCCTCACTCTGAGTGTAATATAATTCGGTAGGCAAAACCAAACAGAGTCGTTGAGTCTGGGCAAATTAACATGTACTAGCTATGTACAAATAGTCTTAGACGGCATGTATGTACAAATAGTCTTAGACGGCAAAAAGTTGAAAAAATTCCTTGCGAAAGTTCTTTAAATATTGTGTTGGGAATGCTGAGATGTTTTTTTCAGTTAGGTTGTAAATTTTGATTTTCACCATTAGAATCTGAAATTCTGACTCTGAGAAGTTTGAAAATAGGACTGGACAGTCGACAGCCCTGTTTTATATGTATGATATCTTTGACTATCTGAGTCGGACCATGGCGAAATTAAAAAGAATAATTAAAAGCTTGCAAATACTTAAACGGAGGCGATTTTCTGAGAACTGAACAATATCAAAAACAGTACTATAACTATGGGCAAAACGAAGTTGGAAAGAATAAAGGACAATTAGTATCTTTTCTGAATACTAAAATAGACAAGGACCTGAAAGCTTAATTAATGTATTGTGCTTTGAAATAAAGGACGGTTGGCAACCCTAGTACCAGGTTAGGGCTTCGGATTATGTGACATCTTGGTGCACAAACTTCTTGAGCGCCAAATTACGTGTTTCACATATCATGTGTATTAATCACGCGCAAACGTTCCACCTGTGTTCGGTAAAAGCACTTAAACCCTGAGTCCCGGTGCATTCTAGTCTCCAGTCGTTCAACCACTAAACCAACTGGTTGTTGACGAGATAACTCGAGTAACTTTGTCAGGGTGAAGGTATGTTTCCACGAAACTCCTCAACACTGCATTCTATAGATAGTTATTGAATGGCACGGGGGAAACTGCTATAGTTCATTTGTCAGGATAAAATAGCTATTAGAAAGAATCAGACCAGATTAAACTTTTTACTATACGACGCTTGATCGCGCTTTTCACTCCGAACAAGGCCCTGTACAAGCAGTCACTGATATCTAACGATTTAAAGAATTTCGGCGACGTTTTGTATATCAAATGGTTTTAATATATAGATGATAATTTATTTTCAAGTCCGCCATGATAAACGACGACACATAGTACTGAAATGCATGAAAATTGAGCAAAACTTCAATAAGGTTTAAAAACACCAGACATAATAGTACAACATGAGAAATCTCACCTTGTAATATTTAATATATACAAAATCACGATGAGATACTCAAGAATCGGGTTTTAAGTTTGTGATCATTGCGATAATATACAAATATGAATGAAAAAAACGATATTATATAATCTCACTAATAGAGCTTTAAGCTTGTGAGCATAGTTAAAAATATACGCTTGTGTTATGCACGCAGGAGAAGTGGAAATACGAACAATTAAGTAACAATCACGGACATATATTTCCCCTGTTTGACTATTTTAGCGAAATTAAACTTTTAGCTGATCTGTTACAAAAATTGCTTATACGACAAATTGAACCTTATTAAAAAAGTTTGGGTGAAATTTTGTAAATTCAGATTAATATAAAAAACAAATCACTCTGTGTTACGAGTCGCCATCGAAGTCTGTAATTGTAAATTAGTTTAAATTACGCAACATTATGTATCGTTCAATGCCCCGCAATCAAGTATAAATTCCCTCTAAATTACAAAGGTGTTGTTTATTCGGACCACAGCCCCATACACACCCCGTCGCCAGTACTTTTCCATTATGTTCACCTTTGTCCCAGACTGACAAAGTAAATAAATCGATTTCGCAATTTGAGGTTCTTTATGTTCAGACGTTTTGTCGATAAGAATAGTCGCCGTATTGACAGACGAAGGATAATAATGTTTTTATATATTTAGCAATGGGGAGGGAAAGGCCGATCTTATAATCTCTTTTAGTCCGGCTCATAGTCCAGGTCGGAAGTTCGTCATTCTGAATTATACAATATATTATTTAGTTTAATATTCTAGATAGGCAGGCTCGTTTAAATTTAGAAAATTAAGATCAGTGTTATGGATATTAATTTGTTGGTCGATATTGATATGATAAACAACTATACCCTGGCAAACTTCATTTCGTGATTGTGACATTGCAGTGGCGCAGGTTGCACACCCCTGTCTTAAATGATTCAGTGAAATATGATAATAATGGAATGCGCTGGCATTGTAGGCTCGGGTGAAACTAGCCCTTTCCAAACAATTTCCAAGAATTCAAGGCACTTGGTATGTGACATCACAATGAACAGTGGTGAGCAAACTACATATGAAGCGATAGGTGAGCATTCTAGCTAGGCGTTAGAAAATATGAGTCGGGGCCATGATTTGACATTAATATGTTGCAAGTGCGTGAGAATGGAAAATTGAACTGTATAAATGGTCCGGTGGCAAACATTACTTTTCTCAGAGATGAGCGTTCTTTACTCCTGATTGATTGCACATAATGCACCACCAGACTTTCAAATAGTTCCAGTAGCTTTTAGCATTTCAGTGGTCGCATGTGACATGATTTATAGGTGAGTTTCCTTCACTATTGTGTAAGTGCGTATAATGCACCACCAATATTTTAAATATCCCCAATAGCTATTGACATTTGGGTGATTGCCATTCAGTAACTGCGCCTAGAGATTCTGAGATGAGTCCCATTTACTACTGAGTGAGTGCGCTTAATGTACTACAATAATTCTATATAATTTCTGTAACCCGTTTTCATTTCAGTGTTTGCTCTTTCGCTCAGAAATGAGTCTTATTTACTACTGAGTGAATTCACTACACTATTATAATTATAGTTAATTATAATTAAGTTTGATGTGAGATGGAACTCTTTCACATCTGAGTGAGTGCTTAGTAATATTCCGTTTTAGTTCTAAATATTATCTTCAGCTCTTGGAACTTCATTCAACTATGATTCTTTTTTTAAGTAAGGGCGCGTAACTCACCACCACAATTTAGAATAAAATCAGTCGATCCTGGCATTTCAGTGGTTGGTCGTAACGTTGCACACAAATAAGTCTCCTACTGATGAGTGCGCGTAATTCATTTAAAAAAATTAAATAATTTCTGTAGATATTGGCGATTGGGTCACCAGTTCCATCGGTCGCTTTGCTCTGAAATGAGTCTATTCTACTACTGAACATTGGTATGCCTGAGAAAAGCCAAGTTTGCCAGTTGTTGAAAAGTCAGCTTTGTCTATAAAAATGACTAGGTTGAGAAATTAGGTTGCAATGTACAGCAGGGGTGGCCAACACATCAATCAACTCGAAGTTATTGTCTCATTCCAAGAGTAGAGTGATAAATTTTATTTGCATCGGGAGCAATAGCATCAGAATGCCCATATTTTTCTAATTCTAAACAAGTGAAGAATCGGAGTAGATTTAAATCAGATTCTAAAGTTTGAGCAGTCTTGTAACATTTGTGGTTATGAAATATTGTTTTTGCTGTTTAGATAATACATGAATACTGGGCAAGGATTTTTAAGAAATTTTCGACACATCAACTAGAAAGATTGAAATTAATAAAGTAAATCGGACAGAAAATTCACAAATTAGTGTGGTCATTTCATTAAAAACTTGCCCAGAGAACCGAGCTCATGGGCAGCTGTGGACTTTTTTTGTGCGAATGTGCAGTTATCTGAATATTCAATACTCGTTCGTTTTGTGTATTATCGTATTGTCGATCGGGAGCTATTTTGACAATTTTAGTCAATTAAGGTCGAAAGCAAGTTGGCCAGCCCTGGTGTACAGGATAGGTTTTTGATATTCATCCCGAAAATAGAAAAGTGCAATCTTATGAAGCATGAAGGTTTGACAATTACCGCAACAGGCCATCTTTATTAAAAAGTCTAACTGTTTTGTAACCTTGAATGTTTTTTCAATCTCTTCTTCTCTGTATTGTATTGCAAAATTGAAATTCTGTCAAACTCATTAATTTACTTAATACAAATATTACAGAAGCTGGTTACACATCTTACTGTCATCTACACTCATCATCGAAGCTTTGCCATTTGTGAATCTCTTTCAGGATGGCTAATTTTAAAAAATCTGCAAAAATCACCCACTCATTGAATGTACTTACATCATTCAATGAACTAAAACAATGATGTACTTACATCATTCAATGAACTAAAACAATTTGTAACTTCACAATAAAAGTTGGTGACAAATCTTTCAAAGTCCATCGAGATCTGCTTGCCGCAGTATCAAAGTACTTCAAAGGCATGTTTTCAAGTAACATGGTTGAGGCTCGGGATGGTTTTGTCATTATGAAAGACATCTGTGCTGATGCTGTAGGGCAGTGTGTAGATTTCATGTATACTGGTGAAGCAAATCCATCCATGGAATCTGTTGAAAATACTTTGTATGCTTCCCACTTAATGCAGCTTGATGTATTATCAGGTATATGCTTCAATTTTATGGAAAATAATCTGTCAGTGCAGCATTGCCTCCTAGTGGTCAGGATGGCAAGACTTTATGATCGTACAGAGCTACAAATCATTGCTGAGCGATTTATTGTGGATAATTTTGAGTCTTTGATTTTGGGTGAAGATTTTCTACATTTCAGTAAAGAAAATCTTGTATTTTATCTGCAAAAGTTGAATAAAAAACATGAAGTAGTTTGGCATGCTGTGAGAAGATGGATTCTAAACAAAGGTGAAAAGATTGGATCAGAACTGATGGGGACTTTGCATTTTGGAGAGTTTCCTTATAACTTTCTGTTCACTGATCTGCCAAATGATTCTTTGGTAAAAACCTCTCCAGAAGCAAAAAGTTTTGTCATCAAAAAATTGCTTTTGAATATCGATGGGTTGAGAGAAAATTTGTCTCTAATCGTCTTGAAAACAAAGTTGACTCAGATAATGTCAGTAATATAATCAATGAATTTATGGCTCAGAGTTTTGAACAAATTGTACCAATGGATGAATTTATTGAGTTGGAGCAAGATGAAATTTTCTTCTTGTTCAAATCTCCGGAAACAAAATATTCTTCAGAGAAAATTAAATGGGAAGCTGCACTGAAATGGGCCAAACGAAGTCGTCGCCATAAGAAATTTTTTCCAGACTTATTTGAGTTGATGAAACTTCAGGATTTTTCTGATGATTTTATTCAACAAACAGTCAGAAATGAACCTTTAGTTAAAGAGTCGCATAAATGTAAAGATTTATTGCTTGATATTCATTATCCCAGAGCTCAGATGGAAATACTTGTCCCACATATTGCTGTCTCGACAAGAACAGGTATAAAGACTCTGAATCTCCAAACAAATCAATGGTCTAGTTTGCAGTCAGATGATGATGTTGGCATTCATCTTGTCAATGCTGAGGGACGATTGTATGCTTCAGATGGGAATGAATTATCTTTGCTGCAGGATGGACAATGGATTAGGAAGACCAAGGTTAAAAGAAAGAAAGTAAACGATAATACAGTTTATCTCAAGGGTGGGATTTATATTATCGGCTTTGATCAGCATACAGTGCGTTATGACATTGCCAAAGACAAATGGAATAGGAATTTGCCCCCATGTCTCCTTGATTATGGATTTTGTGCTGCTGCCTCTGGTGGGTTCATATATGCAATGGGAGGTCATTCAACACTTAGAGAAGCAAAAGTAAACGATCCTGAAACAAAGGAATGGTCTTTCCTGCCTCAGATGATTTATGGGACACAGAATGGTGCAGCAGTCGTTTTTCAAAGCAAGGTTTACGTGCTTGGTGTCGAAGGTGTTTCTGGTCTGCTTCCTTCCAACTTTGTTCAATGTTATAATCCTGTTGTTCGCTCATGGACAGAAATTGCAATAATAAAGATGAAGAGAGAATGTTTCAGTGCATGTGTTGTTGATAATAAAATGTATGCAGTCGGTGGTGCTAAAGGTAGAGGTCTGACTAAGGATTCTATTGAAACATTCAATGAATTATCTGGTGAATGGGAAATAGTCTGTGAAATGGATGGGCCTGAGGTGAATTGGGTTTATTGCTGTAGCTATGCTCAATAGATGTGTAACCATAGGTTCAAGTTGAAAATGCTAACTCTATTACCTTTTCTATTCGGTCATTGGTGGCGATTCGACGTCAATAAAACTTCCCAGATAGATGTTGACTATGCCAGGGGTGGGCACACCGTGAGACTTTTTGTGCGGCTCTTCTCGCTAACATGACTTATTATCAAAATTTTAACTTAGAGAAAAACTTTAATGTAAACTTTTTTAATTTAATAAAAGTTTTTGTCAATGATTAAGACAAACTATTTTTCAGTATGAAAATTGTCGTAACGCTAAATTTTGAATTTAAGTCAGTCAAGTCTGCAAATCTTCCGTCATAATGGTCAATGTTTATTGATGCGTCGGCGGTATTGCAGCTTGATTGCGGTTAGTTAGTCTAAGTTACTGTGCGATATGTCATCAAATAATAAACGAAAGTACGAAATGGAAACAAAGTTGTCAAGTCAGAATGGGAAGAAGAATACGCATTTACCAGTCAGAAAAATAAACCTTTGTGCTTAGTCTGCCATAAGCTACTAGGTCAGAATAAAGTCAGCAATGTTGAACGGCACCATGAAACAAATCACGAAAACTTCTCACGAGACTACCCTCGTAAATCAGCTATAAGGAAACACAGATTGAATGAGCTCAAATTGTGCATATATTTGAGCATAGCTGCCTTGTTTATCTATTTATTGGGTACTCCTGAAGTATGCGCACCAAGATGTGGCTTAACCTGAACCCTAACCTGGTACACAACCTAAGTTCAGGTTGTGCACCATCTTGGTGCGCATACTTCAGGAGGTCCATTTATTGTTATTAGACTCTTGTGTGAATTTTTTTTCTGTTCATGGTATTTTGATAATAATAAATTCATAAATTCTGCGGCTCTTTTAAAGTTCTGACTTGCAGCATGTGGCTCTTATACTAAAAAATTGTGCCCACCCCTGGACTATGCTAACTGTATGACCCACGATAATTTCTTACTCCATTCATGTATATAGTTGATGTTTATAACTCGTTAAATCTACATATTCCCAACAAGCAATCTATCTAAAGGTGAGCAGTAGCAGAAAAATGGGCCACCCCGTCTATTTCAATCTGGTGAAGGTGTTAGGCATGAGCTGAATAACATCGGCTCAAACATCATTGCCATGAAATTGCAGAGTTGAGCTTACGGGAAGCCATGATATTTTTGCTTCATATTATCCAATTGCTTTTAAATTTTTTTATATGCAGCATTTTATTATATATAATTAAAGTTAATATTATTTAATTGAAAGAATATGAAAATAAAAATAAACTATTTTTGTATATTGTACTACTTGAGTACTTTTATTGTATAAAAGTTTATATTATTTGATATAGAGATATAAAAATGACTGCTGCAAATTGGAATAAAAATTTTATATATATTTATATATTTATTGTTAGTCATTTCATTCTGTACCAGAGGTTTCGAATACTTGACTATTCTATATTTCGTTCTGATTGTTGCGCATATATATACAGGGTGTCCAAAAAGTTTCGCCCGATCATAAAGTCTCATCATATTGCTGTTTCGAGGTTACGAACGCACTCCATAAAAATATAAAAGATAATACTCTACTGTAATATCTAAGCCCTTAAACTGGATCATTGTGATCAAGAAAATCAGTACTTTGGGCTCATTGGTTTTTGTCATTCACATCGTAAATGACGTGGACAATACAATACGATATGTATAGAGTAATTTGTGTACTGTACAGTATAATGTTCCGACTTACACTGAAATTCGGGTTACACCGCGTCTCGAGAACGGAACAACGTTGTAAGTCGAGGACTCCCTGTATAATCGAATGATATATATTTTTTAATTATAAAAACGATTAATAATCAGCCTGTATCTAATTGGATGTTATAGATGTTGGATGTTATAGTCCCTATTTACCATACAACAAAATTTATTCAAATTTGCAATTGGTATTGCTATGGAATCGGGCGAAACTTTTTGGACACCCTGTATATATATATATATATATATATATATGCAGTATTACAATTAGAAACATTTAAATTATGTAATATACGTTTCTAATTGTAATTCCGTTTTTGTAAAATCTCAGAGATTATACGTTCGACTTCAAACATAAAAAACAATTTAAAACTTTGGTTCGGAGATAATGCAAATTTCAACTGCGGTTACAATATTTTGGCTCCTACTCCAGCTCTGAGAAAACAACAATATTAATAACAAAAACTTTGGCCTATACAAATGCAACACGTGAGCATACCCAACATTCAAAATTCTGGCTCTGCAGACACATTTTTGAATATTGATATATATTATATTTTTATGAACATTAGGATTAAATTTCCAGATTGAAGAATTTTCCTTCATTCTTTGTTTTCTGTAATCCAGCATCTATTTTTTGGTTTTCCTATATATATATATATATATATACGATTCATTATTTTAAATGTTCTAATTTAAATTCTATCATTGTTCATGTAAAATTTTATAGGAAAATTTATTGTGCATTAAAATAGCTGAATCTTATGATTTGTCATTTTTTCGATTTTAAGCATCGTTATTCGAAGCATCTATAGATTTTGTTCGATTATGCGATTTGAATCATCTACAATAAATTTTAAACCACTTGCAAGTTAGGTCCATGCTACCGGAAGCAAATCCCATGCCCGAACTGAACCGGTAATCGGACGAGAGGCCGTGATTCTCCATATTATTATGTCGTATTATCGGATTTCCTCTCCCCTGGGATAAATATGTAAATACTATCCTAGGAGGTTCTACGCCCAGTAATAAACTTTCTCATTCCATGTGAAGCCAAAGACAGTACACATAACTTTTGTATGAACTTGGCCAGTTGAAGTTATACTTCACCGCTTGAATATTCTCGACTTGCAAATCGTAATATATAATGATACCTGTCAATCTAACAAGAGTTTCACAGGAATGCCCTCTACGCCAGCTGTAGTTGTTCCACCAGGACAAGTATGTTCCCAACTAGTGACAGGTGTTTGATCCTACACATCTTCAATGTCAGCACTAGGGCCACTTTATTGCCTACTGAGACAGATGCTTTTAATTCACCCAATAACATCTGCTTCACCAATGTATCAAGGATCACAGCCTACACCAGGGTGGTCCAAGCGGGCCACATGTGGCCCGCATCGTCATTATCTGTGGCCCGCGTCGCCTTTGCTGAAGGGTAATTGAAAATCGCATTTGGTGTTGTTTCGGTATAAAAATAACCATAAAATCTTCGACATCTTGTTATATGGCTAATGTCACTGAATTGATTGGTGCCACGGCTAGCTGAAGCAACTAGCGAAGCTGAATAGTATGCCTGGGTAATCCAAATTGTTCACTGGCTTTCTATCTTTTTGGTTGGGAATATATTTCAACAGTTATAATACCTAAATTCTAATATTATGGCCTGAGAATGTAATTCTTTCCGTGATGTTTTGAACCAGCCTAAACAGTATTACAAAAAATGCTTCTAATATATAAGAAAAATTAGTAATTACTCCTGTGTACCTTACATTCGGTAAAATATGTTAAACAATCAATCAGCAGTTATGGCAAATATAGTCTAAAAAGCCATTTTGCTATCGTGTGAGCAATGAGCATTTCCAAATTTTGCTCTGAGAACCCCATCGATGCTCGAGAGTACTTACATTTGCGGGAGCACTTTCTCCGTTGTGAAGAGTTTGAAATCTCATATTAAATGTAGATAAATGTTTCAGTGATTTTTCTGGTGTATTTTGCATGTTTTAGCTTGATACATGACAAACAATGAATGATTGTTTGCATATAAAGTGCTTGTTTTGTATTGCCCTGTTAACCTATTTCTAACATTATTGTGGCCCGCGAACAATGCAAAAATAATTGTGTGGCCCGCGAAGGCAACAACTTTGAACCACCCTGGCCTAAATCCTCCAAACAAGTCCATCCCTGTGCTCCATAACCCAACGATGTCTTCGTGCATAACCAAGGCTTCCTGCATAACCAATCATGTGCTGATATTTTGTGTCTTGGGTTGGTTATGAAACTCACTGGAATCATCTGAACTACTTGCACATCGTGTTCTCTACATGAAATTATTAATTGTCTACATAATATGCGTGTTGTGAACTATCTTGATCAAATGGCTCTTTTTAGATCAAATTAAAATTGGTTCAGTTTGAAATATATTAATATAATATTGGTATTCGATCAATATGGGCAATATCAAGTATTTGTGTGTTATATTCATTAAAAAATATTTTTTGTATATATCTAGTTTGTTTCAATGATCATTAATAAATCTGTTGTCTGGGTCAAAGGTCATTTAAATTCACTGTTATCCAGGATGTGCGATATTATACTTTTATTACCATGATATACATTCTCTAGAATTGCATAAAAATTGACCCGGGTGCAGTTTAAAAGTACATAGATAGTGGAAGTTTAATGAGCATTCGCAAGTGAACATCAATGGTTGGAAGCTATGCACAGTATATCCTGGTGAAGGATATAGCAGTTGGCACAGGACTTTGAACAGTTCAACACTGTCAAGAATATTAAAAATATGTGAGAAACCTTGTTCACGTGATATCATTCTAAAAGGTGAATATTATTGTGTAAAACAACTTTGATCTTAGTATAAATCCTCAATTTGCTGCCAAGTTTGTGTGAGAATTTGGATGATCGGAAGCTGATTGGTTCATCCATCTACTTTATCAAACAGGTGGTTGTGTAAAAGAAAACAACCGGCCTCCCTTGATTTTAATGCACTTATTTGGAGTATATAAACCCTAGTCCTCATTATTCACTCTTCACGAAGCCCTGCACTGTGATATCACGATTAATTTCTTTTTTCAATGCAGCCTTTGCAAAATATTAACCCACCCCAGTTCTAGAATATGTTCCAAATAACCCAAATCCTTGGCACCATTTACTTACGATGAAAGTGTTAGATTAGGTAGGCAAATGTCAAATTGGAAAGATTCTGGGCCTACCATAAATATTAGCTTTTCACATTTCTGTGACAGTGCCTTGTACATAGTGAACAGCGTGGAAATGCATCGTATGATAAATATATGACTCAGAAATGATATCTATGTCAGCCCTAAAAAAGTATTATTGGGGGTAATCTTATGAAATAAGAGAATAGTATTTCCTCATTTATCAGTGGCAGATTACCCAGAGCCTGGTCAGAATTGAAAGTGGGAAAACGCACCAAATTGAATTATGAGATGCTTTTGCTATTGTTCACCTTTTAGCCACCAACTTCATATATTTATCCCAAGTTAAATGACATTCTAAACAATCCCTATATAATTTGGCTGTAATTCTGCTCATATTTTAGTGACAAATCAACCTTTGCGTATTGCATAGAGCCGTGCTGGTAAACTAGTCATAGCTCATAAGGAAATGGATTAGCTGACGTTATTCGATAATTTGATAGTGTAATAATTTACATTTGTGAGATCGAGCATGGTCCGTTCGTAAAACACACTGCTGAGACACTGGCCATGTTTGGTAAACACAATTTCTAAATAAATTGGTAATATGACGCCAATAGGTAATTTGAGAGTTGACGAAATACCAAACTATTATATCTCGATGCAGCTTAGACTAGAGATAATAAACGTTACAGATTATTTGATGAAAATGTGCTCAAAGCAAGTCCACGCGCACTCAGAAATGTTTGAGATTGATTCCTTAGCGAAGTTGGACTACAGTGCCTGGGAATATAAATCATTATGATGTAGAATGGAGCATTAGTGAATTCTGATTAACTCAAAACTTCAGGCAATATATTTTAATTATGATCAATAAAACAGCTTTTAGGTCATGAATTCCACATAATTGAAGTTATTGGAAAAATTTTAAGCATCTATTTTCTCTGTCAGTACTCACAATGTGCACTTTAGTATGGAGGAAAAATAAATTACTGATTACAGGTTTGGTTTTGCAATATTCAATATACTCGCCGTTCAATATACTGTCTTTTTGCAACCAGCTTAAACAGTAACACAAAAACTGATACTTGCATGTCAAAATTTTAGTTAATATGAATTATTGCCGCGATATTACCCTCATGTCCCTCACATTTGCCGAAATGTAGTAATCAATCAATCTGCAGTAATTGTGAGCCGTTTTGTAAACATGTCTTAAGTAAGTAAAAAGCTGACCATCAATTCAAAATTTTTAACCATTGGAATATTGTGAGTATCATTTAATTCCAGCAAAAAAATAGTTTATATCTGTGTTTGAAATTATCGGGCCTATGTTCCTCTAGTTTGAATTTGAACAAAGTTTTAATCAAATTCCTCGGGAATGAAGCTAGTGGAGTTTCATTCTAAACAAGGGAAGAGTGCACAATTGCATTTCAAAATAAATTGTTTAATTTAATTTGTTTGATGAGGGGTAGGGGGGATATGCATGGCTAGGCCTATGCCACGGACAGTGTTTGAACTAATGTTGAATTTGACAGAGCCTATGGTGCAATATCTAGCTGCCACTTGGAGGCTGGCAAAGAATCTATTTGCTTGAATCTAAATTCACTTGTGCTGGGAGTAAAGTAAACTTAAGTGAAGCTACATTGAGATAAAATATTATGTTTCACCAAATTTTTAGTTGAGACTTTTGAGGGTCTCTGCAACGTTTGAAAAGCATTGCTACAGGACATTGCTGTTATAAATTAGGATTTGACTGTTTTGTAAACTTTTAATGTTACTTCAATATCTACTACTACCATTCGATTACTATTCAATTACATTGTGTTGCGAAAACGAAATTCTACAATGACACGAATATTTACTTACTAATCAAATATTACAGAACCTAGTTACTTCAGCATCTTTACTGTTATTGAGGCTTCACATCCAGGATTCTGAAAATGGCTGATTTTAAAAAAACTTCAAAGATTACCCACTCATTGAATGTACTTACATCATTCAATGAACTAAAACAATCCGACTGCATTTGTAACTTCACAATCAAAGTTGGTGACAAATCTTTCAAAGTCCATCGAGACCTGCTTGCCGCAGTATCAAAGTACTTCAAAGGCATGTTTTCAAGTAACATGGTTGAGGCTCGGAATGGTTTTGTTATTATGAAAGACATCTGTGCTGATGCTGTAGGGCAGTGTGTAGATTTCATGTATACTGGTGAAGCAAATCCATCCATGGAATCTGTTGAAAATACTTTGTATGCTTCCCACTTAATGCAGCTTGATGTATTATCAAGTATATGCTTCAATTTCATGGAAAATAATCTGTCAGTGCAGCATTGCCTTCTAGTGGGCAGGTTGGCAAGGCTTTATGATCGAACAGAGCTAGAAACCATTGCTGAGCGATTTATTGTGGATAATTTTGAATCTCTGATTTTGGGTGAAGATTTTTTTCACCTGAGCAAAGAAGAACTCATATTCTATCTGCAAAAGTTGGATAAAAAGCATGAAGTAGTTTGGCATGCTGTGAGAAAATGGATTTCAAACAAAGGTGAAAAGATTGGATCAGAATTAATGGAGACTTTGCATTTTGGAGAGTTTCCCTATAAGTTTTTGCTCACAGATCTGCTAACTGATTCTTTGGTCAAAAGTTCTTCAGATGCGAAAAGTTTTGTCGTCAAAATATTGCTTTCGAATATCGATGGGTTGAAAGAAAATTTGTCTCTCGACACTTTATTTATTTTGAGGAAGATTAATCGGATTGAAAACAAAGTTTGCTCAGAGAATGTCAAAAATATAATCAATAAATTTATGGCTCAGAATTTTGAACAGATTGTACCGATGGATGAATTTATCGAGTTGGAAAAAGATGAAATTTTTTTCTTGTTCAAATCTCTGGAAACAAAATATTCTTCAGAGAAAATTAAATGGGAAGCTGCATTGAAATGGGCCAAACAAAGTCGTCGTCATCAGAAATTATTTCCAGACTTGTTTGAGCTGATTAAACTTCAGGATTTTTCTGGGGATTTTATTCGGCAAACGGTCAGAAATGAACCTTTAGTTGAAGAGTCACATAAGTGTAAAGATTTATTGCTTGATGTTCTCTGTGCCAGAGCTGAGGTTAAAAAATATGTTCCACATATTGCTGTCTCATCAGATACTGGTATAAAAACTCTGAATCTCCAAACAAATCAATGGTCTAGTTTGCAGTCAGATTATGATGTTGGCTTTCATCTTGTCAATGTTGAGGGACGATTGTATGCTTCAGACGGGTGTGAATTGTCTTTGCTACAAAATGGTCGATGGATTAAGAAGTCCAAGATTGAAAGGAAGAAAGATGACTGGGATAAGATGATTTATCTTAAGGGTAGGATTTATATTATGAACTGTGATCAGCATACAGTGCAATATGACATTGCCAAAGACAGATGGGATAAGACTTTGCCTTTATGTCGTCTTGGTCCAGGTTTTCATGTTGCTGCCTCTGATGATTTTATATATGCGATGGGAGGTGGGTCAACATGGAGAGAAGCAAAAGTATACGATCCTGGAACAAAGAAATGGTCTTCCCTGCCACAGATGATTTATGGAACAGCAGGTGGAGCAGCAGTCGTTTTATTCAGTATGGTTTATTTACTGGGGGGTATTGATGGGGAGCACTTTCACAACCTTGTTCAATGCTATAACCCTGTTGTACGCGCATGGACAGAAATTGTAAAAATGAAGATGAATAGAAGTTATTTCAGCGCATGTGTTGTTGATAATAAAATGTATGCAGTGGGTGGGGCTGAAGTTAAAGGCGTGACTAAGGATTCTATTGAAACATTCAGTGAGCAAACTGGTGAATGGGAAATAGTCTGTGAAATGGATCGACCTAAGTTGGATTGGGTTCAATGCTGTAGCTTTGCTCGATAGATGTTCAATGAATGATAAAAGTTGATGATGAGGAAATATTCCTGCTTCATGTAAATACTGACTGTATTAACTATTGGGTCATTGCCTGGTGTTGATTCATCTTCAATGATAGATGTTCGAATATTCTAGCTGTGTCAATCACAATAATTTCTCATTTCATTCATTTTATAGTTCATGTTTTCAATTCATTAAATCCATATGCCAGACGAGAGTGGGCATATGGCCGTAGTTTGCTCAATGATTAAGCCGTCTCATTGGCTTTCTTCTCCCCTAGGATAAAAACGTAATCCCTATTTCATAGGTGAGCCGTAGAATCTGGTACTAACTCTTATTAACTTTTCTTTTCGGTCATTGGTGGTGATTGAACTTCAATAAACCTTCCCAGATAGATGTGTGAATATTTTAGCTGTATCAAGCACGATGATTTTTCATTTCATCGATTCTATAGTTTATTTTTTTAATTCGTTAAATCTACATGCCAGACGAGAGACTATGATTTGTCATATGCTAAAGCCGTCTTAATACCTTTTCTCTCCCCCGGGATAAAAAATTAAACTCGAAATATTACCAACAAGCAATCTATCTAAAGGTGAACAGTAGCTGTAACATTTGTCACCCTGTCTAACACAATTTGGTAGAAGTGTTGGGCATGAGTTTAATTACATCGGTTTCGAACCTCATTGCCATGGTATTGCAGAATGCAAAGTGAAGCCCATAAGCTTACGAGCAGCCATATTATTTTTCCTTCAACTTTCCCTTTATTTGCAATATTTTATTATATACAGTAAAAGTTAATATTACTTAATTGAGAGAATTTGAAAATTTTCCATGAAATTCAATGACTGCTGCAAAAAATTTTGTGTCAAAATGATCAACTTTTCTAATTTGATCTAAAAATATAAAACTCTCTGATCAAAACTCTCTTCTTGGGAAAATGATTTATTTTTAGGCTTGTAATGCCACTTTGGAATTTGCTTTGTGTGGATATTTTTTACAGTTATCCTCATACCGTTATTATTAGTTGAGAGAAATTAAAATGACAGCTGCAAATTGGATTAAAATAAACTACTTATGTATTTTGATCTAAAAAATATAAAAATCCATGATTTCTGACTTTTTATTGGCATTTAATTTCTTTATGTGGATTTTTAACAGTAATCTTCACGGTATATTTCAGTCATTTTAAGTCATTCCATTCCGCACCAGATGAGTCGAATACCTGACTTTTTTTTATTGCTGTCCTAATATATATATATAATTTGACTGTTCCAAATTGTAATTCTGTTGGGTGAAATTGCAGAGATTTTACGTTCGACTCCAAACTTGAAAAAACATTTCAAGGGTCTGGCTCTGAGATTATGCAAATGTGAACTCCGGTTACAGACTTGAGAAATATTTCGACTCCAGCTCAAGCTCAAAAAAAAAAGAAATATTGACAATATAAACTAAAAACTATGTAAATACAACAAGTGAGCATGTCCAACATACAAAAGTCTGCTTCCACAGACACACATTGTGTTTATATATTTCGCCGGATGAGAACAGAAGGGGCCTAAGTCACATTTTTGCAAATTTGATATTTACATATTAATATTCCTGAGTAAGTTAAAATTACTTTACCTAATTTGAATGCTGAAACTTTTTAATCTAAATTGCACGGATAAATTATATATATTAGGGCTGTAAATTTGAAAGTGAAGCCCATAAGCTTACGATCAGCCATATTATTTTTTCTTCAACTTTCTCTTTATTTCAATATTTTATTATATACAGTAAAAGTTAATATATATTACTTAATTGAGAGAATTTGAAAATCTTTTTATGATATTTAATGACGGCTTTGACAAATTTGTGTCAAAATAAACTATTTTTGTATTTTGATCTAAAAATATAAAACTCACTGATGAAAACTCTCTTCTTGTGAAATTGATTTATGAGACTAAATTTACTTGGTATAAGAAGGGAATCACTATAAATCCAAGTAAGTTTTATATATATATATGTATATATAATTTGAATGTTCCAAATTGTAATTCTGTTGGGTGAAATTGCAGTGATTTTACATTAGACTTCAACCTTGAAAAAATATTTCAAAGGTCTGGCTCTGAGATTAGGCAAATTTGAACCTCTGTTACCGACTTGAGGAATATTTCGACTCCAACTCCAGCTTAGAAAAAAAGAAATACTGACAATATAAACTAAAACCTATGTAAATAAAACACGTGAGCATGTCCAACATACAAAAGTCTGGCTGCACAGACACACATTGTGCCTATATATATATACTTGTATATATATTAGAAACATTAAATTTACAGATTGTAGTATTTTTCTTCATTTTTGTTTTCTGTAATCAAGCATCTGTATTTTTTGTTCAAACCTATATATGTATATTCATTATTTCAAATGTTCTAATCATAAATCATTGTTCATGTCTGATTTTATGAAAATTATGATTGCTCAAAAAAGGCTGAATTTTATGATTTGAAATACTGAATAATTTTTGTTTTTTTGGCATCCTTATTTCAAGCATTTATAATTGTTATTTGATTATGCAATTTTAATTATATTAATTGTTCAAAGTGTGTGTACTATCTAACAAATACGCAATTATTAATTTCTTAGTGATATAGATTAAACTGTAGCTAGGTTGCCAGTAAGTAGTCTGTACACGAAGACAGGACTGGTATGACGGTCTTGTGTATTGAAGAAGAGTTGACAGTGACCTAAACTCGAGTGTGTTTGAAACGATCGCTCGAAACCCGGATTCTGGATATGTAAGGATTGAATATGGTGCACCTGGACAATCCACTTACAAGTTAGATACATACGACCAGCAATGAACTTCTTCAGCAGGTGTGAAGCCAAAGACGGTACACAAAAAACTTTTGTATGAACTTGGAAGCGTTGAAGTTATACTTCACATCTCGCACATTCTCGACAACGAATGACCTGACTTGCAAATGGTCACTATATGATGGTACCTGCCAATGCACCTCAAGATTTACCCGTGAATGCCTGTTGCGCAACGCGCGTTTGTTGTTTTCACAGGAAAAAATTTCTCAACCACTGACAGGAGTCCCACCCTTTTCAACAATGCGAGAACCAGGATCATTACACGTTGGGGTAGGTGCTTCTACAATCACTGTTGGTGTTTCGTATTAACAGTTTAGGAATCGAACCTATAAAATTTGTTTGCGATATGGGAAAGTTCTCAGTGTTTTACTTTTCTTGTCATACCGTGCATCAAATGTATGAGATAAAGAGTATTTTCATCCTTCCTTCCATATCACAGTTAGTAGTCTGGGAGAATTTGAAGTCAAAACTAATAGTTTTTTGAAGCAGCCGAACTGTCTACTTTGGGTTGGCAGTAATTTGGACTCGTACTTCAATTTTAGATGACTTCAAGGAAAAAAAACTTGGGCAAATCTTCAATAAACGGCTAAAAATACTTAGCCATGGTACACTACGAGTATCAGTCATAAATGTGGATTCCTCTGGGTTTGGAAATACGACTTCACAGTCACACATATAAGGAATATGGTGAGCGTACATTTGAACCCATGTGTATATCCGCGGGTTCAAATATGCGGGTGCTAAAACCCATGGGTTAGGGTTAGTATGGGTTCAAATATCTGCAAAACAAAAAAAAAATATCAATAGGTGAAATAGTATGCAGTTGTAATTGTTGTGGGTTTAAATGTACACGGGTTCAAATGTAATGGAACCAAGGAATATTAGTTTATTCAAATACATCCTATTATTTCAATTCACTCGTAGTATGGCTGCTATTACTGCATGTTCTTTGCCTTCTAATATTTACTTTTATTGCAATCATCTCATCCTGCTGTGTTGTATTTACGTTAATGTTGACAAGTGTCATGCTCTATGCTTTGCAATTTTATCTCCTTCATGTAGTTATATATGAAGAATGTCCCTTGTGTTAATGTAAAATTGGTTTCATTTGAAATGAATTCTAATACTGCTATTCAATTTATTATATCACATATCAAGTATCTATGTTCTTCATTTTTGCATTTAGTTTATTTCATAAAGAGTTGATAAATCTGGTATACATATCCTACCAAGGTCATGTGTATATGCTCTGTTACTCATACTTTTACATACTCATATTACTCCATGATAATATTTTCGACTTTAATTACAGTATTTTCGTATACTGTAACAGGCTCGTCTTATTTGCCGAGTAGACTTATTCTCCGGAAAATACCGTATTTCTTGACCATATTTCAATATTGTGTTTGCCATTTAAATTAATTAGATATTAGAACCAAGGATGTCACTGCTTCATAACCAACTTCCCATCCGCAGTAAAATTATTTGTTCAACATTTTTGCGCAATTTTGTATTGATATCGTATTTTATTTTACTGGCCGGAATAATGTAACTTGACTATGACGTAATACATCCCTTCGAGCAAAACTTTTCTTACTAGATTGAAACGTACTAGGTTGAACTGAATTTAAAATCTTGTTTCGCGAGCTGCACACCATTCAAAATGTGCACTTCTCCGATGGCCGCACAATTTTTTCCTGGGCCGCAGTTTGCACACCTTTTCCATAAGTGAAAAAAACTAGCACGAGGAAATTTGCTGACGTGTGCGACTGAATTGAAATCTATAATTTGTCAAAATCGCTATCAAAAAGAATAAGGTATTTTTACACAACGCTTAATCGCGTCTTTCACTCCGAACAAGACCCTGTACAAGCAGCCACTGATATCTATCACTTCAATTGTTTTAGGCGACATTTTATATATCAGATAGATTAGATAAATAGTTCATTTTTAAATCCGTCATGATAAAAAAACAACGACGCACATAGGATTGAAATTCACGGAAATCGAGTAAAACTTAGATTAGATGATTTAAAAACACCAGACATATAAGTACTTCATGAGGAATTTCACCTTGTGATATTTATTATATACAAAATCACGATTAGATACTCAAGAATCGGGTTTTAAGTTTGTGATCATTGCGATAGTATGCAGATATAAATGAAAAAAAATACGATGATATATAAACTCACTAATCGGGCTTTGAGCTTGTGAGCATTGCTAAATTATACGCCTGTGTGATGCACGCATGAGCAGGATTTAGGTACTGGAGTACCTAAAAGGTGCTCCAGAAGTATGTGCACCATTATGTCGCACAACCCGAACCCTAACCGGTACACACATACTATGTTCAGGTTGTGAGCATACTCCTGGAGCTCCCATATATTAACCCTGTTTGACTATTTTAGTCCAATTACAGCGAAATTAAATTTACAACTGATTTGTCACAAAAATGACCAAATAAAGAATCAAGACAACAAAAATTGGGTGACATTTTGTAAAAACAGTATAATATGAAAATCAAGTCTTTCCGTGTTACGAGTCGCCATTGAAGTCGGTAATTGTAAAATTATTCAAATTACGCAACATTATGTAACGTTCACTGCCCCGCAATCAAGTAACAATGAGTTTCCATTTAAATTATAAAGGTGTTGTTTATTCATACAACAGCCCCCTACACACCCCTGCGTTGTAGCATCTTTAGTACTTTTCCATTATGTTCACCTTTGTTTCAGGCTTACAAAGTAAATGAATCTTTTTTGTAATTCGAGGTTCTTTATGTTCCGACGTTTTGTTGATGAGAATAGTCGCCGTTTTGACAGACGAAAGATTGAGGTTTTTATATCTATAGCAATGGGCTCATTTTGTCCGGCTCATAGTCCAGATCGGAAGTTCGTCATTCTGAATCACAATATATTATTCAGTTTAATATTCCATACACAGGCTTGTGTCGTTGTACCTGGGACCTTATGAATAGTTTAAAATTTAGAAAATTAAGATCAGGGTTATGAATATTTATTTGTTGGTTAATATTTTAGAATTCTTGTTTGAAATTTGTTTAGTTGTTTGTTTTCTGAATTGATATGTTGAATTATACTTTGGCTAGCTCTATTTCGTGATTATGATGGTGCAGTGACGTAATTTTTGAATGACGTAGTCAGATAGGGGTCATTAATGACTTATTTATTACAAGAAGACCAGATACAAGTACCTGGGTAAAGCCGCGGGCCACAATTTTATTTGAGATAGCTATAGGGGAGTCCATGCCTAAAGGGTGAGTTGAAACGCATAAATTTCTAAAGAAAACCACTATTCAAATTTATTTTCACACCGACTACAAATTCAGTGAGAAACACGTTTTTATAACATTGTGTATTTTGCAACATATTATTGCTAGCTGTTTTTGCTAATATGACAGTGGTACTTGGTGGCAACGCAAGAAGATTGGAATTGCTCGCACATACCAGATTAACTAAACTAAAAACCCGCGTGCACGCTATTCAAAATTGGCCCTTTTCCGCTGGCAGCACAATTTTTCCAACACGCGTGCACGCTATTCAAAATTGGCCCTTTTCCGCTGGCAGCACAATTTTTCCTTATGAGCCGCATTTGGTCCGCAGTTTACACACCTTTGGACTAAACAGTCGGTAGAAGCGATGGGTATGCTCCATTAATTACTGTAGATTTGACATTTTAAGTCTAAATCAGGGCTACTCAACTGGCGGACCGAGGTCCAAATCCGGACCTTTCGAGTATTTGATTCGGACCGCACCTGCTTTATTTTGGATCATCAGCCCCACTCTTGTAGTTTCCTTCTATAAAATGACTTTTATAGTTACGAATATATATATATGTAAAGAACTATAACACCATAATAAACAATCCTGATTTGCTAATATTCATTAGCCGGTCGGGGTAGTGCGCCTTTAAGGATGCCGAAATATAATTTCTGTAAAGACCGGACCTAAATAACTTTGAAGTTTTGGATCTTCGGTGAAAATAGTTGAGTAGTCTTATTGGGTTTCTCAATGCAGAGCTTTAATTGGGCGAAAGGCTTGTTTGTGACTGTGACTATTCAATCCGTTCTTGCCTTTCCTTTGAATTAGTATAAATAATTGCATCCAAAATATTATGTCATCTCTGCATCTTTACATTTTGTTGGAACAAATATGAAATCTTCTGTTTCCCCTTCTCGCCCCTTTTATCCTAATTACCCAACGCTTGCGCACCTTTCTGAGTTGTGATATATATTTAATACAAAATAAATAATTAAAATATTCTTATGAAGTGGAATTTATCCTATGTTTTAGGTTAGGATAGACGTATAATTTAGGGCTTGCTGGAATAATTATAAAATATTTGGTGTCTCAAAGATGTTTTTCCCATTGATATATGTCTCACACTCATTCGCAGACTTGTCCATGCGACATATTTTCCGTCCCATTCCCATCCCATAGCAATTATGCCTGTCTCATCCTATCCCATGGGATTCCCATTAAAATAAAATTCAATAAAATTTGTTAAATTTAGGTTTAGCGTCTAATAGATAGGACTTTCTGTAGAAAGAGACATGCAGAACAACAAAATTTACGGACTTTGTTAACTATTTATTCATAACTATAATACATGTGTTCATCAGCCCTTTCACGAAGTATGTTGTTGATGCTGAATATATTTTGTTCTTTATAACTAACAAGAGAGCTATTATCAAATAAATGTACACAAAGTCCATAACGAAATGTTTTACAATCATTTCAACGAAAATCATACGTTTTTCGTGTCCTACGTGTCCCATGGTAAATACAAATGTGTGCTGTACTGCTGTCCCTTCCCATCCCATGAGACGTTTACCAAGGGATTCCCGTGGACAAGCCTGCTTATGTTCGTTTTACTGCGCATGCATATTTTAGGACTGAGCAGAGTCTTAAATCAGGGGTGTGCAACCTTCAATACAGTTGGGGCAGGTACAAATAACAGAGTGAAACCGCGGGCCACACCATTATCAAACATAGGCTTACTATTAGTTTCAGGCAAAAATTTTGGTTTATTGATTATATGGATGAGGGTGTTCCTTTTGCACAAGCTCCGTCATAGAACTCAGGTTTAGGCTTTGCAACGCAAAGGAATTGGTATTACTCACACGTACTACTAGATTAAACTAAATTAAAAACTAGTTTCGCGGGACACTCACTATATTAAAAATTGGCGATTGTCCGCGGTTTGCATTCTGCAGGTTGCACACCCCTATCTTAAATGATTGACATACTACGTGAAATATTACAATAATTAATAGAGTGCGCTGGAATTGTGGGCTCGGCTAAAACTAGCCCTTCCAAATAATTTTCGAGCATTCAATACACCTGGTATGTGACATCACAATGGACAGTGGCAAGCAAACTACCTATGAAGCGTGGAATGAGCATTCTAGCTAGACAATAGAAAATATGAGTCGGAACCACGATTTGAAAGCGTAATGTTGCAAGGGCGCAAGAATGAAAATTCAACTGCACAAAAGGTCTGGTGCCACCCATACTTTTGCTCAGAGATGAGTGTTCTTTACTCCTGATTGAATGCACATAATGCACCGCCATAATTTAAACTAGTTTCAGTAGCTCATGGCATTTCAGTTGTTGTCTGTGACGTAACTTATAGGCGAGTTTCCATCACCATTGACTAGTGCGTATAATGCACTACCAACATTTTGAATACCCCCAAAAGCATTTGACATTTAGGTGGTTTCCAGCCGGTAACTTCGCTCAGATATGAGTCTCATTCTTTACTGAGCGAGTGCGCACAATGTACTACAATAAATCTATAGTCCAGTGGTTCCCAACTTTTTATGGCTTGTGGCCCCATTCCGGCGGCTTTTTGCACTCGTGGCCCCCCTGTTCACCATCCCAAAGATAGACGTGTTGGATTCTATTATGTTTTACGACCTTTTATGCAATGCAGAAACAATCCAAAAGTCCGGCTTTTTAGTATACAATCAATGGGAATCTTGCACTTGGGACTGTCTGACGAGATATTATATTAGGCCCCGTCATTGATATAGCCTGACAAATGTCACTGTTAACATCAAGGCGGTTTCCAAATTTTGTTTCCTTCGACAGAAACCCGATCTTTGCCAATGTTGCTTTCTTGTCGAATCTAACTCGCTTGGCAACCAAGAAACCGATGTCAACGAATTTCATCTTGGGATGATTTTTGTCACAGTGGTTTGAGGTTTATGTCAGTGGTTTTCAAACTTTTTGAAAAATTATGCATGACGGTCCTCTTTCAATTTTTCTGATTACTCGCGGTCCACTAAATAAATGAAAGCAAATAGCAACGCGGTATATCAAGCATTCATTTATTGAATGATATTAAAACAGTTCGATGAGATGGGTACGCCTGCTTGGCTCCTACTAGCTTCCACTTCTAACTTGGGTTCTGTTTTGGATAATGCAACTCTCGTATCGTGTCTCACGTCCATTCTGTTTCAAGATTTTGTTTTAATAGCGAGTAATGTAGAAAAAGCTGTCTCACATTCGTAATTTGTTGCAAATGGAATAAGCATCTTTAGCGCCATCTTAGCAAAATCGGGATGGGACGGGGCCACTGTGTTTTTTTTTCTTCAGAACTTTTCCCGGCAGAATTTTACATATGAATCGTTATATCTAAATTTATTTTTTATGGCATTTTTAGGGCATTTTTAAATTATCCCGTAAACATTTACAACCAGACCCACACGCCTTCCATAAACAATACGCTCTGATTTACGGTACTTGACACGTTCTCCAACGTTTGTTATACGTAATAATGTCTTCGGTAAAGCGTGTCGTGCTTTGGAGAAACACTATAAAAGCATGACATCAAAATTTTACTTCAAATCAAAGTGCTTCTGTGCCGAGGGTAAAGTTGTCTCGGGGTCCCCATAAAATCGCTTCGCGGAACCCTAAGGGACCGCGGACCCCAGTTTGAGAACCAATGATTTAGAATTCAGATTAGATGGACGTAATGACTCATTGCTCATTACATACGAGCACATTCTCTCTCATCTCGAAATACTTTTGTGAAGCCAACGTGACTGTCGTTCCATTTTCATATTTTGGGCATCAGGAATTTATATATGGGATTTTGTGTCTATAATACGATAGTGAAGGTTATCTCTCAGTCTAGTAAACCGCCCGTCTGCAGATTAGACGGCCTACCAGCGAACTATTTCGATTGATAGATTATAAATTCCATCATGATTATCAAACAATTCAAGATAGCAAATAACATAGCCATGTACTGAAACTACGGTAAACGGAGAATTTTAAGAGGAAAGTATGCAAACGAAGTCGTTTTATATTCAATTATTAGCCTTGTGTCGTGACCCCCCTTGAACTGCTTCGTGGGCCCCGGTTTAGAACCACTGCTATAGTGTTTCTGCACCCCATTGGCATTTCAGTGGTCGCTATATTGCTCAGAGATGAGTCTCGTTCAGTACTGAGTGAGTTCGCATACTACACTACCATAATTATAGTTTTCGTAGCTCTTGACAATTCAGTGGTAACTTTGATCTAAGATGGGACTCTTTTACTTCTGAGTGAGAGCTTGTAATGTGCTGCCTTAGTTGTAAATAGTATCTTCAGCTATTGAAATTTCACTCAATAATGAGCCCTTTTTACTTATTTGTGAGGGCCCATATTTCACCACCATAATTCTAAATAGAATCAGTTTCTCTTGGAATTTCAGTGATTGTTCGTAACATTGCGCAGAGATGAGTCCATTCTCTTACTGAGTGAGTGGATGATGTACTACTAAACATTGGTATGGCTGACAGGAAAGCCAAGTTTGTCCAATATTGAATAGTCAGCTCTGTCTCTCGCTAATCAGAAAGACACATTGCAATATGTGTTGTTTATAAGAAAGACTATAACTTGAGAAAGTAGATATTAATCAAGTAGATAGAAAATTTCAATCTTATGTCGCAGGAATGTTTGAAAATCGCTGCACTAGGACATCTATATTACAAATTTGGATTTGACGTTTTTGTAACCTTGAATGATGTTTCAATCTCTCCTCTATATTGTGTTGCAAAATTGAAATTCTCCAGTACTTCCAATATTTACCTAATATTTACAGAATCTAGTTAGATAAGAATCTTGCTGTCATCCACACTTATTATTGAAGTTTTGTCTTTTGTAAATCTGTTCCAAAATGGCTGATTTTGAAAAATCCGTAAAGATTACCCACTCATTGAATGTACTTACATCATTTAATGAACTAAAACAATCCAACTGCATTTGTAACTTCACAATCAAAGTTGGTGACAAATCTTTCAGAGTCCATCGAGACCTGCTTGGCGCAGTATCAAAGTACTTCAAAGGCATGTTTTCGAGTAACATGGTTGAGGCTCGGAATGGTTTTGTCATTATGAAAGACATCTGTGCTGATGCTGTAGGGCAGTGTGTAGATTTCATGTATACTGGTGAAGCAAATCCATCCATGGAATCTGTTGAAAATACTTTGTATGCTTCCAACTTAATGCAGCTTGAAATATTATCAGGTATATGCTTCAATTTCATGAAAAACAATTTGTCAGTGCAGCATTGCTTTCTCGTGGTCAGGTTGGCAAGACTTTATAATTGCACAGAGCTACAAACCATTTCTGAGCGATTCATTGTGGATAATTTTGAGTCTCTGATTTTGGGTGAAAATTTTCTACATCTGAGCAAAGAAGAACTCGTATTTTATCTGCAAAAGTTGGATAAAAAACATGGAGTAGTTTGGCATGCTGTGAGAAGTTGGATTTCAAACAAAGATGAAACAATTGGATCAGAATTAATGGCGACTTTGCATTTTGAAGAGTTTCCTTATAAATTTTTGCTCACTGATCTTCTAAATGATTTTTTGGTAGAAAGTTCTCCAGATGCAAAAAGTTTTGTCATCAAGAATTTGCTTTCGAATATTGATGGGTTGAAAGAGAATTTGTCTCTCGACACTTTATTTCTTTTGAGGAAGATTAATCGGATCGATAACAAAGTTTGCTCAGAGAATGTGAGAAATATAATCAATGAATTTATGGCTCAGAATTTTGAACAGATTGTACCGCTGGATGAATTTGTCGAGTTGGAAAAAGATGAAATTTATATCTTGTTCAAATCTCCGGAAACAAAATATTCTTCAGAGAAAATTAAATGGGAAGCTGCACTGAAATGGGCCAAACAAAGTCGTCGTCATCGGAAAGTTTTTCCAGACTTGTTCGAGTTGATAAAACTTGAGGATTTTCCTGGTGATTTTATTCGACAAACAGTCAGAAATGAACCTTTGGTTAAGGATTCGCACAAGTGTAAAGATTTATTGCTTGATGTCTTTGTCAGAGCCCCTGTGACTAAACTGGTGCCACACATTGCTGTCTCAACAGAGACTGACATAAAAACTCTGAATCTCCAAACAAATCAATGGTCTAGTTTGCATTCAGATTATAATGTTGGAATTCATCTTGTCAATGTTAAGGGACAATTGTATGCTTCAGATGGGAATGAATTGTCTTTGCTACAAGACGGTCGGTGGACTAAGAAGGCTAAGATTGGGAGTAAGAGTGATGGATTGGATAAGATTGTTTATCTCAAGGGTGGGATTTATATTATCAACTTAGATCAGCATACAATGCGATATAACATTGCCGAAGACAGATGGGATAAGAATTTACCTTCATGTTGTCTTGATTATCGTTTTTGTGCTGCTGCCTCTGATGAGTTTATATATGCGATGGGAGGTTGGTCAACACAAAAAGAAGCAAAAGTATACGATCCTGGAACAAAGAAATGGTCTTCCCTGCCACAGATGATTTATGGAACAGCAGATGGAGCAGCAGTCGTTTTTCAAAGTATGGTTTATGTACTGGGAGGTTGGAATGGAGAGCGCTCCCACAACCTTGTCCAATGTTATAACCCTGTTGTTCGATCATGGGCACAAATTGCAAGTATGAAGATGAATAGAAGTTGGTTGAGTGCATGTGTTGCTGATAATAAAATGTATGCTATCGGTGGTGCTAGATGTGAAAACCAGACTGAGGATTCTATTGAAACATTCAATGAAGAAACTGGTGAATGGGAAATAGTCTGTGAAATGAATTGGCCCGGGGTGGACTGGGTTCATTGCTGTAGCTTTGCTCGATAGATGAGTAGCCAGTGATAAGAGTTGATGTCGATAAAATATTCTTGTTTTTTGTAAATAGGCTACTATCTGTATTAAATTTTTTTATTGGGTCATTGGGGGTGATTCAACTTCAAATAGTATTCTAATATCGATGCGTGATATTACTAGCTGTATCATCAATGATAATTTTTCATTTCATGATGTTTTTAATTTGCTATAAATCTACATAATAAAATTTCCACAATTTTATATGAATACTGGATACAACGTTGTGATGTGATTTAGTTTTCTTTTTTTCATAATTACCAAGAAACTTCAATATCACCCATAATTGCGACTTGGCTCACTTGCTATCAATTAGCAAAATTGCTGTTAATAATATAAGTTTAATTTCAAAGAATATTTTAGTCTCAACAGTCAAATCACTTTGTTTTAATTCGTCAGAGATAACAGTGTTTTTAAAACTAAATTTCCGACTTTACAAACTTAATTAAATATCGAACCTTGGTTGTCGCTTTGGTCCCCACTGCTCCCGCGACTTCCTTTTCCGGTAAAAATGTTTTTTGAATTTTATTTTTTATCAATTTGTATGTTATCATTTACTGAATGGTAAAAAAAACTTGAGTATGACTATTCTATCTTTACTCATTATTTCACGGTTCAGGAAGTCATGATGAAATGCATCGACTAAATAACTAAACTTCTAGGTAAAGATCATCTCATTTAAGTCATTGGTATTGATATAACTGTAACAAATCCTTTCTGTACAAAATGTTGGTGTTTTATTTCTTTCTTATCAAGTTTGCACTTTTAGGGTTAAATTACACTACTTATTTTATATATTATACACACTTATGTGCATTGTATTTATTGATTTATTTTGCTTGATTTCACTCATATTTTGCAACTAATATGGAATACAGAATTTCAGTTTTTGTGAGGCATTTTAATACTAATAATATTTCGAATTCATTTATTATACAGTTCAGTTTCATTTTATCTCCCTCCATATGCATTTGCATACTCCATTTGTAATATCATAGTTCATCCAAGTCTGTATTTTGTAAGAAAGAACAATGAATAATTTTTTTCACACTGAAAAATAAGTAATTGTGACAAGTTGGAATTTTTTTGAATGTTTTTGTAAGTTATTTTCTTTAATTGCTAATCCGAGTTTTTGTATATTTAGCTTTGGTATATATATATTTGATTTATTGCTGTTTTCTTAGTTTTTATTTGTTTTTAGTTTCTTCTGTACACTGTTGGGGCAAGTTGTGCATCTTCATAACTATATACCGTAATTACCATTCGTAAGAAGCTCAAGTTTCATCGAACTGTTTTTGTAGCTATTTTCACATATTCTATTTTCCACTGTGATAGCAAGTTGTGCGATTCCTGAATATTCTGGTTTTCTTACATATTTCATTTTGATCTCTGCACTTAATACTTTGTAATTAATTTTTATATTATCATTTTTGGGATTCTCAAGAACCCTTCAAGATTGAATTTCTGACATTTGCACTACAGTTGTTAATACATAGCTGTTTATTTATTTTGGTGACAGAATAACTGATTTAATCGTGTGAATTTGTTATCGAATGTGAATATATTTATTATTTTTTCGATCTATAGATTAAACCGTAGCTATGTTAACAGTAATCTGTTCACAAAGACAGCAGTATTGAAATAGATTTGATTATTTAGTGACCCACACTCAAGTTTGTTTAAAACTGATGGCTCGGTACTATATGCGACGATTCGATATGATACGCCTGAAGACTTAATATTTACACAGTTGATCTTCAATATATGATATCGGAGAGAAGAAAAGTGATAAGCTTATATATGAAAATCTGGGGAAGGAAGAGTTAAAATAAATAGTAAATCTGTTGGGTTAGTGACCGAGTAGCTGAAACACTCTACTTAACCATTTCGCATTGTATCAGCGGGTAAAACCTCAGGCTCAAATCCATCATCCATCGTTGAGTCTGGGCAAATTAACATGTACTAGCTATGTACAAATAGTCCTGACATCTTGCTCTTAGACGCCAAAAAGTTGAAAAAATTCCTTGCGAAAGGTTCTTTGAATTTTGTGTTGGAAATGCTGAGATGTTTTTTTTAGTTCGGTTGTAAATTTTGATTTTCACCGTTAGAATCTGAAATTCTGACTCTGAGAAGTTTGAAAATAGGACTCGACAGTTGACAGCCCTGTTTTATATGTATGATATCTTTGACTATCTGAGCTGGACCATGGCGAAATTGAAAAAAATAGTTAAAAGCGGGCAAATACTCAAACGGAGGCGATTTTCTGAGAACGGAACAATATCAAAAACAGTACTATAACTATGGGCAAAACGACGTTGGAAAGAATAAAGGACAACTAGTATCTTTTCTAAATACTAGGAAAGGACAAGTACATGAAAGCTTAATTAAAGGATTGTCCTTTGAAATAAAGGACGGTTGGCAACCCTAGTACCAGGTTAGGGCTTCGGGTTATGCGACATCTTGGTGCACAAACTTCTTGAGCGCCAAATTACGTGTTTCACATATCATGTGTATTAATCACGCGCAAACGTTCCACCTGTGTTCAGTAAAAGCACTTAAACCCTGAGTCCCGGTGCGTTCTAGTCTCCAGTCGTTCAACCACTAAACCAACTGGTTGTTGACGAGATAACTCGAGTAACTTTGTCAGGGTGAAGGTATGTTTCCAGGAAACTCCTCAACACTGCATTCTATAGATAATTATTGAATGGCACGGGGGAAACTGCTATAGTTCATTTGTCAGGATAAAATCGCTATTAGAAAGAATCAGACCAGATTAAACTTTTTACTATACGACGCTTGATCGCGCTTTTCACACCGAACAAGGCCTTGTACAGGCAGTCACTGATATCTAACGATTTAAAGAATTTAGGCGACGTTCTGTATATCAAATGGTTTTAATATATAGTATAGATGATAATTTATTTTCAAGTCCGCCATGATAAACAACGACACATAGTACTGAAATGCATGAAAATTGAGCAAAACTTCAATAAGGTTTAAAAACGCTAGACATAATAGTACAACATGAGAAATCTCACATTGTGATACTTAATATATACAAAATCACGATGAGATACTCAAGAATCGGGTTTTAAGTTTGTGATCATTGCGATAATATACAAATATGAATGAAAAAAACGATATTATATAATTTCACTAATAGAGCTTTAAGCTTGTGAGCATAGTTAAAAATATACGCTTGTGTTATGCACGCAGGAGAAGTGGAAATACGAACAATTAAGTAACAATCACGGACATATATTTCCCCTGTTTGACTATTTTAGCCCAATTCTAGCGAAATTAAACTTTTAGCTGATCTGTTACAAAAATTGCTTATACGACAAATTGAACCTTATTAAAAAAGTTTGGGTGAAATTTTGTAAATTCAGTGTAATATAAAAAACAAATCACTCTGTGTTACGAGTCGCCATTGAAGTCTGTAATTGTAAATTAATTTAAATTACGCAACATTATGTATCGTTCACTGCCCCGCAATCCAGTATAAATTCCCTCTAAATTACAAAGGTGTTGTTTATTCGGACCACAGCCCCATACACACCCCGTCGCCAGTACTTTTCCATTATGTTCACCTTTGTCCCAGACTGACAAAGTAAATAAATCGATTTCGAAATTTGAGGTTCTTTATGTTCAGACGTTTTGGCGATATGAATAGTCGCCGTATTGACAGACGAAGGATAATGTTTTTATATATTTAGCAATGGGGAGGGAAAGGCCGATCTTATAATCTCTTTTAGTCCGGCTCATAGTCCAGGTCGGAAGTTCGTCATTCTGAATTATACAATATATTATTTAGTTTAATATTCTAGATAGGCAGGCTTGTGTTTTTGTACCTGGGCCTTTATGAATAGTTTAAATTTAGAAAATTAAGATCAGTGTTATGGATATTAATTTGTTGGTCGATATTGATATGATAAACAACTATACTCTGGCAAACTTCATTTCGTGATTGTGACATTGCAGTGCCCGCAGGTTGCACACCCCTGTCTTAAATAATTCAGTGAAATATGATAATAATGAAATGCGCTGGCATTGTAGGCTCGGGTGAAACTAGCCCTTTCCAAACAATTCCCAAGAATTCAAGGCACTTGGTATGTGACATCACAATGAACAGTGGTAAGCAAACTACATATGAAGCGAGAGGTGAGCATTCTAGCTAGGCGTTAGAAAATATGAGTCGGGGCCATGATTTGACATTAATATGTTGCAAGTGCGGGAGAATGGAAAATTGAACTGTATAAATGGTCCGGTGGCAAACATTACTTTTCTCAGAGATGAGCGTTCTTTACTCCTGATTGATTGCACATAATGCACCACCAGACTTCCAAATAGTTCCAGTAGCTCTTAGCATTTCATTAGTCGCATGTGACGTGATTTATAGGTGAGTTTCCTTCACTATTGTGTAAGTGCGTATAATGCACCACCAATATTTTAAATGTCCCCAATAGCTATTGACATTTGGGTGATTGCCATCCAGTAACTGCGCCTAGAGATTCTGAGATGAGTCCCATTTACTACTGAGTGAGTGCGCTTAATGTACTACAATAATTCTATATAATTTCTGTAACCCGTTTTCATTTCAGTGTTTGCTCTTTCGCTCAGAAATGAGTCTTATTTACTACTGAGTGAATTCGCTACACTATAATAATTATAGTTTTGGTAGCTTTTAACATTTCAGTAGTAAGTTTGATGTGAGATGGAACTCTTTCACATCTGAGTGAGTGCTTAGTACTATTCCGTTTTAGTTCTGAATATTATCTTCAGCTCTTGGAACTTCATTCAACTATGATTCTTTTTTTTACCTCTGAGTAAGGGCGCGTAACTCGCCACCATAATTCAGAATAAAATCAGTCGATCTCGGCATTTCAGTGGTTGGTCGTAACGTTGCACACGAATAAGTCTCCTACTGATGAGTGCGCGTAATTCATTTAAAAAAAATTAAATAATTTCTGTAGATATTGGCGATTGGGTCACCAGTTCCATCGGTCGCTTTGCTCTGAAATGAGTCTATTCTACTACTGAACATTGGTATGCCTGAGAAAAGCCAAGTTTGCCAGTTGTTGAAAAGTCAGCTTTGTCTATAAAAATGACTAGGTTGAGAAATTAGGTTGCAATGTACAGCAGGGGTGGCCAACACATCAATCAACTCGAAGTTATTGTCTCATTCCAAGAGTAGAGTGATAAATTTTATTTGCATCGGGAGCAATAGCATCAGAATGCCCATATTTTTCTAATTCTAAACAAGTGAAGAATCGGAGTAGATTTAAATCAGATTCTAAAGTTTGAGCAGTCTTGTAACATTTGTGGTTATGAAATATTGTTTTTGCTGTTTAGATAATACATGAATACTGGGCAAGGATTTTTAAGAAATTTTCGACACATCAACTAGAAAGATTGAAATTAATAAAGTAAATCGGACAGAAAATTCACAAATTAGTGTGGTCATTTCATTAAAAACTTGCCCAGAGAACCGAGCTCATGGGCAGCTGTGGACTTTTTTTGTGCGAATGTGCAGTTATCTGAATATTCAATACTCGTTCGTTTTGTGTATTATCGTATTGTCGATCGGGAGCTATTTTGACAATTTTAGTCAATTAAGGTCGAAAGCAAGTTGGCCAGCCCTGGTGTACAGGATAGGTTTTTGATATTCATCCCGAAAATAGAAAAGTGCAATCTTATGAAGCATGAAGGTTTGACAATTACCGCAACAGGCCATCTTTATTAAAAAGTCTAACTGTTTTGTAACCTTGAATGTTTTTTCAATCTCTTCTTCTCTGTATTGTATTGCAAAATTGAAATTCTGTCAAACTCATTAATTTACTTAATACAAATATTACAGAAGCTGGTTACACATCTTACTGTCATCTACACTCATCATCGAAGCTTTGCCATTTGTGAATCTCTTTCAGGATGGCTAATTTTAAAAAATCTGCAAAAATCACCCACTCATTGAATGTACTTACATCATTCAATGAACTAAAACAATCTGACTGCATTTGTAACTCCACAATCAAAGTTGGTGACAAATCTTTCAAAGTCCATCGAGATCTGCTTGCCGCAGTATCAAAGTACTTCAAAGGCATGTTTTCAAGTAACATGGTTGAGGCTCGCGATGGTTTTGTCATTATGAAAGACATCTGTGCTGATGCTGTAGGGCAGTGTGTAGATTTCATGTATACTGGTGAAGCAAATCCATCCATGGAATCTGTTGAAAATACTTTGTATGCTTCCCACTTAATGCAGCTTGATGTATTATCAGGTATATGCTTCAATTTTATGGAAAATAATCTGTCAGTGCAGCATTGCCTCCTAGTGGTCAGGATGGCAAGACTTTATGATCGTACAGAGCTACAAATCATTGCTGAGCGATTTATTGTGGATAATTTTGAGTCTTTGATTTTGGGTGAAGATTTTCTACATTTCAGTAAAGAAAATCTTGTATTTTATCTGCAAAAGTTGAATAAAAAACATGAAGTAGTTTGGCATGCTGTGAGAAGATGGATTCTAAACAAAGGTGAAAAGATTGGATCAGAACTGATGGGGACTTTGCATTTTGGAGAGTTTCCTTATAACTTTCTGTTCACTGATCTGCCAAATGATTCTTTGGTAAAAACCTCTCCAGAAGCAAAAAGTTTTGTCATCAAAAAATTGCTTTTGAATATCGATGGGTTGAGAGAAAATTTGTCTCTAATCGTCTTGAAAACAAAGTTGACTCAGATAATGTCTTATGGCTCAGAGTTTTGAACAAATTGTACCAATGGATGAATTTATTGAGTTGGAGCAAGATGAAATTTTCTTCTTGTTCAAATCTCCGGAAACAAAATATTCTTCAGAGAAAATTAAATGGGAAGCTGCACTGAAAATGGGCCAAACGAAGTCGTCGCCATAAGAAATTTTTTCCAGACTTATTTGAGTTGATGAAACTTCAGGATTTTTCTGATGATTTTATTCAACAAACAGTCAGAAATGAACCTTTAGTTAAAGAGTCGCATAAATGTAAAGATTTATTGCTTGATATTCATTATCTATGGTGGCCCATCGTTGTCACGTGTAAAATTTAAAAAAAAAATGAAAAAATAAAATGAAAAAGCGAAAATAAAAAAATAGTTGTGAAAAAACATAAAAATAATTGAAAAAAAAGAAATAAAAAAAAATTGAAATTAAAAAAAAAATTGAAAAATAAAACAAACAAAAAAATTAAAAAAAAAATTAAAATTAAAAAAAAAATTAAAAAAAAAAAAAAATTTGAAAAAAAAAATTGGATAAAAAGAAAATGAAAAGGTTGACAACGATGGTCCGCCTCGTGGCCCATCGTTGTCACGCGTTTTTATTTTTAGAAAATTTGATGCTGCTTGGGACCAACGTTGTCAGACTTAATCCTACACGCACAAATGTGTTTCCTGGGTTTCTAACTCACTACTGATTTTCATGACCAATATCCAATAAATTCAACATGAAAATGTTCTACAAATTCTCCATGCTACAAGTTCAACCACAAGCAATATATTTATAATAAGGATAAGAGAATATAGAATTGGATACGAAAATTTGTTTTTACGTGTAGAAGGTAATTTAATTGGAAAATGCTGCTTAACTGCTCAGACACTCGTGCGATGCCGGTACGGTATCGTCTGACCGTACCGGTACCCATGCAATCACTCGTGAAAGAATGGGAGATGATGAGTGATTGTATGGCTACCGGTACGGTCAGACGCAAAGCGACTATAACCGACTACCGGTATTTGGTAAGACGGTACGGTACCGGCATCGCGAGTGTCCAGACAACTGAGTAGTTAAGCAGCATTCTCCAAATTACCCTTTACACGTAAAAACAAATTTTCCGAATTTTCGTATTCAATTCTATATTCTCTTATCATTATTATAAATATATTACTTCTTGTTGAACTTGTAGCATGGAGAATTTATAGAACATTTCCATATTGAATATTGCTCAAGAAAATCAGTAGTGAGTTTGAAACCCAGGGAACACATTTGTGCGCGTAGGATTATGCCTGACAACGTTGGTCCCAAGCAGAAGCAAATTTTCTAAAAATAAAAACGCGTGACAACGATGGGCCACGAGGCGGACCATCGTTGTCAACCTTTTTATTTTCTTTTTATTCAATTTTTTTTTTTTAATTTTTTTTTTTTAATTTTTTTTTTTTTTTTTTTTTTTTTTCATTTATTTATTTTTTTTAATTTTAATTTTTTTTTTCATTTTTTTTTTAATTATTTTTATGTTTTTTCACAAAAATTTTTTTATTATCGGTTTTTTATTTTATTTTCTATTTTTATTTTCAATTTTACGCGTGACAACGATGGGCCACCATAATTATCCCAGAGCTCAGATGGAAATACTTGTCCCACATATTGCTGTCTCGACAAGAACAGGTATAAAGACTCTGAATCTCCAAACAAATCAATGGTCTAGTTTGCAGTCAGATGATGATGTTGGCATTCATCTTGTCAATGCTGAGGGACGATTGTATGCTTCAGATGGGAATGAATTATCTTTGCTGCAGGATGGACAATGGATTAGGAAGACCAAGGTTAAAAGAAAGAAAGTAAACGATAATACAGTTTATCTCAAGGGTGGGATTTATATTATCGGCTTTGATCAGCATACAGTGCGTTATGACATTGCCAAAGACAAATGGAATAGGAATTTGCCCCCATGTCTCCTTGATTATGGATTTTGTGCTGCTGCCTCTGGTGGGTTCATATATGCAATGGGAGGTCATTCAACACTTAGAGAAGCAAAAGTAAACGATCCTGAAACAAAGGAATGGTCTTTCCTGCCTCAGATGATTTATGGGACACAGAATGGTGCAGCAGTCGTTTTTCAAAGCAAGGTTTACGTGCTTGGTGTCGAAGGTGTTTCTGGTCTGCTTCCTTCCAACTTTGTTCAATGTTATAATCCTGTTGTTCGCTCGTGGACAGAAATTGCAATAATAAAGATGAAGAGAGAATGTTTCAGTGCATGTGTTGTTGATAATAAAATGTATGCAGTCGGTGGTGCTAAAGGTAGAGGTCTGACTAAGGATTCTATTGAAACATTCAATGAATTATCTGGTGAATGGGAAATAGTCTGTGAAATGGATGGGCCTGAGGTGAATTGGGTTTATTGCTGTAGCTATGCTCAATAGATGTGTAACCATAGGTTCAAGTTGAAAATGCTAACTCTATTACCTCTTCTATTCGGTAATTGGTGGCGATTCGACGTCAATGAAACTTCCCAGATAGATGTTGACAATGCCAGGGGTGGGCACACCGTGAGACTTTTTGTGCGGTTCTTCTCGCTAACATGAATTATTATCAAAATTTTAACTAAGAGAAAAACTTTAATGTAAACTTTTTTAATTCAATAAAAGTTTTTGTCAATGATTAAGACAAACTATGTTTCAGTATGAAAATCGTCGTAGCGCTAAATTTTGAATTTAAGTCAGTCAAGTCAGCAAATATTTCGTCATAATGGTCATTGTTTATTGATGCGTCGGCGGTATTGCAGCTTGATTGCGGTTAGTTAGTCTAAGTTACTGTGCGATATTTCATCAAATAAGAAACGAAAGTACGAAATGGAAACAAAGTTGTCAAGTCAGAATGGGAAGAAGAATACGCATTTACCAGTCAGAAAAATAAACCTTTGTGCTTAGTCTGCCATAAGCTACTAGGTCAGAATAAAGTCAGCAATGTTGAACGGCAGCATGAAAAAAATCATGAAAACTTCTCACGAGACTACCCTCGTAAATCAGCTATAAGGAAACACAGATTGAATGAGCTCAAATTGTGCATATATTTGAGCATAGCTGCCTTGTTTATCTATTTATTGGGTACTCCTGAAGTATGCGCACCAAGATGTGGCTTAACCTGAACCCTAACCTGGTACACAACCTAAGTTCAGGTTGTTCACCATCTTGGTGCGCATACTTCAGGAGTACCTGAACTGCTGACTGCTGCAAATTGGATTAAAAATTTTATATATATTTATTGTTAGTCATTTCATTCTATACCAGAGGTTTTGAATACTTGACTATTTTATATTTTGTTCTGATTGTTGCGCATATATATACAGGGTGTCCAAAAAGTTTCGCCCGATCATAAAGTCTCATCATATTGCTGTTTCGAGGTTACGAACGCACTCCATAAAAATATAAAAGATAATACTGTACTGTAATATCTAAGACCTTAAACTGGATCATTGTGATCAAGAAAATCAGTGCTTTGGGCTTATTGGTTTTTGTCATTCACATCGTAAATGACGTGGACAATACAGTACGATATGTATAGAGTAATTTGTGTACTGTACAGTATAATGTTCCGACTTACACTGAAATTCGGGTTACACCGCGTCTCGAGAACGGAACAACGTTGTAAGTCGAGTACTCCCTGTATAATCGAATTTTTTCTAAATATAAAAACGATTAATATTCAGCCTGTATCTAATTGGATGTTATAGAATATAGATGTTGATGTTGTAGTCCCCATTTACCACACAACAAAAATAATTCAAATTTGCGATTGGTATTGCTATGAAATCAGGCGAAATTTTTTGGACACCCTATATATATATATATATGCAGAATTACAATTAGAAACATTTAAATTATGGAATATACGTTTCTAAATGTAATTCTGTTTTTGTAAAATCGCAGAGATTTTACGTTCGACTCTAAACTTAAAAAACAATTTGAAACTATGGTTCGGAGATAATGCAAATTTCAACTGCGGTTACAATACTTTGGCTCCTACTCCAGCTCTGACAAAACACAATATTAATAACAAAATCTTTGACCTATACAAATGCAACACGTGAGCATGCGCAACATTCAAAATTCTGGCTCTACTGACACATTTTTGATTAATGATATATATTGTATTTTCATTAACATTAGGGTTAGATTTACAGATTGAAGGATTTTCCTTTCTTCTTGGTTTTTTCTAATCCAGCTGTATTTTGTTGTTTGAAACTGTATATGTGTATATTCAATATTTTAAATTTCTAATTCCCTACTAAATCATTGTTCAAAAATTTTGATTGCTTTGAAAAGGCTGAAATTTATAATCTGTTTTTTGCATCCATATTCCAAGCATTTATAGTTTTTGTCTGATTTTGCAATTTTAATCACCTTAAATTCTGAACACTTAAATTTGTGCAATTGTGTGTTTACTATATAATAAATATTCGATTATTAATTTCTCAGATGTATAGATTAAACTGTAGCTAGGTTACCAGTAATCTATTCACAAAGACAGGACTGACTTACAGTGACCCACACTCAAGCTTGTTTAAAACAATGGCCCACCCCCCTGATTTTGGGAATGTAAGCTTTGAATTTTGGTTCCGACCGTCGTCGGGTGCGAATGTGACTACTTGAAACGGCTGTAACATGTATGATACATTCACCGCTGCCACAGAATGCAATGGTTGATATTCATATACAGTATTGTGAATTTGGGATTAACAATGGAATCAAATATGAAGCTAAAGTATAGATTAACCTACAGTTTTAGGGTCTGGTATATCTTAGTACCACATGCACATTTAGTTGGCCTGGCTCAACAATTTTTGCATATGCCAATCCCAACCCCCACCTGACTACGTCACCGAAAAATTACGTCATTTCGACGTCACATTGGTGTAATAAGGCCCACCAAAGTATGCGGAGTCGGATGCAAACGTGGCTACTTCAAATGGCTGAAACGTGCATGGTACATTCACCGCTGCCACAGAATGCAGTAGTTAGATATTCATATACATTATTGTGAATTTGGAATTAACAATAAAATCAAATAGGAATCTAAAGTATAGATTGACCTACAGTTTTATAGTTGAATTACAAGCTGAAACGGAAACTTTCTACAAATTCAAGAATGCCGCCATGAAGTAGAAGCTGTGACAAAGCTAGGACGAAGTTTTATTTATTGGGAATTTTTTTAATTTTGGTATGTATAAAGTATCACCATGATCTTCCTTTGATCAGTGTCTCGCATCCTAAATTGATTTATTAATTATTCCTAATTAATTAATTTTTATTCCAACGTTTTCCTACGTTTTTTTTCAACAAAACATTACAAACACCCTCATTATAGCAAAAATGGTTACTCTGAAATTCACGATTGTATTTACAGAATTTTTAAGTTCAACCCTTCAATTAACCATTTTGATGACATCACACCTCTAATTATTATTGCACAGCCACCCCCTCCCAAATGCAAAACAATTTACTTTTTTAGATCGAAATGCGCGCAGAAAGTCGTAAACAATCCAATGCGTGTCGTTACGCGTGGAAATTACCATTAATTTTACGTTTTTATCATGTTTGAAAAATCTTGATACCTATGCCGAGTAAGGTGCAGTCAAAATCACATTTTTCAAAACATCAAAACGCCAGGGATGGTATGTACGACTGAAAATATATGCCAAACCAATATTAAGTCATTATAAATGAGGCACTGTTATTTAAAAGGTATTGCCCAATTTTATATCGCATCTTTATATTATTGTGTTTTTTGTGTGGACGTACTTGTGCGTTTTTAACTATTTTATTAGGTTATGCCCGTCCTTCAGGTCCACTGCATTTTGTTTGTCCGTTAGTTGATTGATTTAATATGGCGCGCCTGAACAATCTACAATGAATTTCAACTCACTCACCAGTTACGTACTTGCTCAACCCATGAGAAGCCAAGGACAATACACAAAAGATTTTGTGTGAACTTGAAGCGTTAAAGTTATACTTCACAGCAGGCATATTCTTGCCAAAAAATCGTCTGACTTTCAAATGGTCAAGTATATGATGGTACCTGCCAATGCAGTTGAAGATTTACCCAGGAATGCTTGTTGCACAACCAGCGTTGGTTGTTTCTCACAGAAAAAAATTCCTCAACCACTAACAGGAGTTCCACCCTTCCAACAATGCCAGAAGCAGGACCATTTCCCACTGGTATGGATGCTCCTACAACCACCTTTGGTGTTGCATATTAACGGTTTGGAAATTACAACTAGAAATTTGGTTGCGATATGGGGAAGTTCTGATTGTTTTATTTGTCTTGTCATATTGGACATTGAATGTATAGATGGAATAATGAATATTTTGAATTTGCAGCCGTGGAGTCTTAGCTATTCACTTAGAGATGTATCAACACATCGATATCGGACAATTTTTGGTATCCGCTAAATGTAGACCGATATATTAAGCTTTTTAATAGTGATCCAGGATGTTTTATGAAATATTACGGATGTTAAAAATTCTTTTTTGCTTGGAGGGATCATCTTTGAGGTCTTGGCATCCGTCCTCGACTCAAACTTCAAGTTAAAATGACTGCAAAAAAAATTTGTCGTCTGAAAATCTTCTTTCATCAACTGCTGAAAAGGCTTAGCCATGATTACTCTTTTTTGGACTCCCGTAGTATGTGTAACAGGTTAAGGTTAAGCCATAATTTTATTCCAATTTTCCTTATTTTAGTTCTATTGAGAGTTCGAGGACTAGTCAAGTGACTCCCGTAGTGTTCGTACCTGAAATTATGGCCTTACCATGACCTAGTACAAATACTACGTTCCGGTGTCCGCCATCTTGGTTCGTATACTACATGAGTACCTTCTTTTTACGAGTTTTGGTAAGAAAAGTTTGAGAATTCGATTCCACAGCGATACATAATAGAAATATTTGTTTCATTCAAATGCGTCCTATTATTTCAATCATATTTTTATTCCATATGAAAACTATTTAAAAAAGGCTTCGACGCAGACCCTAAAGTGGGAAAAAATTTTGGCCTATACACTAAACAGGCTTTCATTAAATTGTATGTTGAGTACTTTGTGAGTTTCGGCCAACAATTTTCATTATTAAAAACTGAAATTCTGACTCTGTGAAGTTTTCTGTTTCATGTGAATAAAAAATATTAGCATTATTTTTATTCAAATGCAATTGCTATTTTAATCTATTTCTAATATTGCTACTGCATGTTTTTGCTTTTCACATTTGCTTTTGTTGCAATCATCTGACGCTTCTGTGTTATGTTTGCCTTTGCAAGTTCCCATGATTCATCATGTAGTTATATGTTATAATTTTCAATAAATATTGTTTCATGTAGTTTGTTTCATTGAGCATTTTTATTTCCATCATACCTACTCAAAAAAGGTCGAGGGTCATTTATATTATCTTTTATCCATATTTTCTAAATCCCAATGATGGATGACAATATATTGCTTTTATGCATTTCAATATTGTATTTGTTTATCAGCCTTCTAGCTGTCAAAGTTTTGTTGCAGAGAAATGTGTCTCAATGATAATGTAAAATTGGTCCAATTTAAAATGTTTTCCAATGTTGGTATTTAATTTAATATGAATTGTAAAATATGGGGTATTTGTGTATTACGTTCTATTTCATTTCATGCCGTTTCTTTCATTGAACATTAGTATGCCTAGTGTGCTTATTCTAGCAAGGTGAAGGACATTTATAATTACTCTGATATCATAGTCACATAGTGTGTGTATCTGATTAAAGTTAGGACATTCTTTTATTACGATTTTCCTTACTGTAGTTCTATTACGAGTTCGGGGTCTGTCTGTGAATATACCCTCTGCCCATAGGCTTCCGTTCTTTTACATATCTTGATGTAAAGTAAGCGTACAAAATTGGTACACTCACTCCTGGAGCGCCATAGTTCTTAAACACAAAGATCCTCCAACTCTAAATATTGATCAGCCACTTTTTAAAATTGTGTTTGCAATTTCACTCACACCATCCATATAAACAAAGCTCATGACAAATTTAATATAAACTAGCAAGAACCCAACTTGCTGCTAATCTCAATCACAAATGTTCCTGTTTCATATCGGGGAGAAATCGAGTGTGTGCTTGATATTCTCATTATGAAAGGAAATGATATTTATACGGTAGGGAGCAAGATGGGCTATGTCCAAGGATAAGTTATGCAAATCAAAATTCACACAATTCTTCGAAAACGTCAAGTATATCTATTTGGAGTATATAAGGTAATTATCCTAGGTGTTCACTATGGACAAAACTCTAGGCCAGAGGTGGGCAAGGTTTTTGGACCCAGGGTCTCAAAATTTTGCCTACCCAGACTTGCGGAGCATGTATGAGTTTACTTGAAAAGTTACATTTATGAACAACTTTTACAGTGGTATAGAAACAAAAGTGAAAAACGGTGGTATAGAAACAAAAGTGAAAAACAATAATTCTTGTGCTTGAATAAGCCTAAATTTAATTGCAATCTCAACAACATCCTCAACCCATTTTCATTGAAACATCAAAATTTTAGTTCGGCTGTTACAATTGTCACAACAGATTTGAAATGAGAAGGTTAACTAAGATCTGTGTTTGGAGTTGTTAAATCCATCAGACTGAGGGTTGCTCACTCACTCATGTAAACAAAAATTAGTCTTCAATAATTTAGATATCAATCTCCACCAATTAAAGTGCAGGGAAGGGATAAATTGAAGCTACTGGCTGCACGTGACCGCATGTGAAAAGCCAAGAGATGAAAGTCTTCGGCAACCCAAAATAAAACTTACACAGACTACGATCGTAATCTAACAAGTCCATTGCACCATACAGATTTCAGTAACAACATGTATCCGTAGTGCATGCATGATTTAGTAAAAAGCAGACATTTATGGAAGCACCAGAGGGACCAGATTTAATTCCCCTAATTGGCTGGATTGCACCCGCGGGCCGTAGTCTGTCCATTGAATTCAGTCATAATATTATACATGGGCCATCCCTATGGGGCAATATATATTTCATTATTAATATTTTTACAATCATCGCACTTGTGTTAACCTTGGCAAGTTTCATATTCTATTTCTTGCAATATTTTCTGACTTTAAGAATAAACTTTTTATAAATGGCTTCAAAGATATATAAAGATGACAATGTATGATAAGCCAGATGTAGGTTTGCGTAAGAATGGTTATAAGCAGTTGAGAGAACTGAAGCTGTTAACTAAACAAACCTGTATAGACAAGTCCAGAATCTAATATAAAATTCTATATAGCTTTGCCTAATGAACACTGCAAAAGCAATTGTACTCTCAATCCTTGCTAGCATTGGTAAGATTTCAATCTTGGTCCCCAGAGATGGTTTTGGGATATATAAATACACATCAACTAAAATTTTTTAAAAAACATATTTAGCTTGTAATTTATTGACAGCAGTGGTTCTCAAACAATCGGGCGCGTCTAACAGGGGAGGCTTAGACATTTTTGAGGGCACGTGGAGCTAATTAAACATAAAAAAATTTGTTAGATTTGATTTTGCTCGCCTCATTTTGGATATTTACATTTTTTTATTGTTTACATTTCTATATTATGTTCACCTAATTTCAAAGTGTTTTTTGAATAAAGCATACTTTCGCCTAGATCTCTGTTATTTGTAGCTTATTGTTAGCTAGTTATTTTTGGAGGTGGGCTTAAAATTTTTAGAAAGACCTCAAAGGGGACCAGGTATAATGAATAATTTATTTTGGGCGGCACACAATTTGAATTCTAATTGTGGTATAGTCAAGAAACATTGTAAAATCGAATATCATAGAGGCGTAGGCAGGGTTTTACCCCCTTCCTCATTTTTCAACAAATAATTTTGGAATTCACTTTTGCGGAATGTGCAGTGAGACATAAATTCTTACGCATTTTTCAACACCATATTTTAATCTGGTTTTGAACAATTTTTGGAAGCTGAATTTTCCTGGCTTGCTTTAAATATACCTTTCACCGAATGAACCAACCAAACAGATGAATGCCTTGGATAACTTTGAGAGCGAAGTAAATCTGTATTGAGTAACTATGTGAGTCTGCAGAATGATTCTTCAAAATATTGTTAGATATCGGTAACTGCTTTTATCTAGCCTTGTTCGGGGCAAAAAACACGAGTAAGCGTCGTATTCTGTCATTATACAAAACAAATTTTGTATCTCAATGTTTGATATGACTATCTATGCCCTTGCATGAAGGGATTTCTAGGTTGGTGTTTACCATAGATCTGTTGAATGCCTGAGTACAATTGAGCTGTTCACAGCCACAGTTCCCTATGGCTGCATTGATTTAGTTGTTAGCGAGTTAGCTCTAGATATTCTGGTTCAAGCCACAACGGCATTATTAAATCTGTAATGTTCCCAAGCATGGCTTTATATGTATGAAAAGTTTCTTTTTAACAGCCTTACTCGTAGCGAAGGTCTGAAATAGCTCATAAAACTGGCGACTGGCTGTATTGTCTGACCCGCTTGTATTCCGGGTGTGACGGGTTTTAAAAATTCTATGACTTTGTAGATAAAAGATGGGATTTCATAATTTATTTTACAATCTTGTTATTCGTGTTTTCATTTCATAATAACTTACAGATTAAATCAGTTTTTTTTCATTACTATATGTGCTGGTAATTCACTATTCGCATTTCAGAAATGTGGAAATAATTAATATTCTAGTTTATTTATTCTCGATTAGGTTAAGTTGAAACTAGATTAGAGAATATTCAAAGAGTTTGACGAGGTAGATTTTTCAAGAATATTTTTAGAGTAGATAAAAAAATGTGTCAGCAGTGAGCTCATTGTGTGAAAAATGTATCAGCCAGCCGTTCGGTTTTTAATTTTCTTAAAAAGATATGTGCGGCCCGCCAAAAGGTTGCCAACCCCAGTAATATGTGACATTGGAGTTATGCTTACTACAGTCAGTGTTCTCCGTGCATATTTGGTAAATATGTTACTTTTATACCACATTGTATATTGCACCATGATATTTTTATAAACTGCATTAAATTCAGTTATAATATCCATGGGGCATCCTTACTATGCAATATATATTTCATATACGTTTGATACTTGTATACTTAGGACAACTTAGACCAGTGGTTCTCAAACTTTTTAGTCCAAGAGCCGCATTTCAAACCTCAAAGTTATGAAGAGCCGCACACAAACAACGCAAATTAAAATAGCAATAAACCTTGAGCGCGTATTTAAAATACTAAGTGATTACAGCCGTGTCTAAAATCTTTCCAAGTGAAGAGTGTCCGAGTAGCCGCAAAAACGCTTACTGTTGCGTCACTATTGCATCTTGTAGATTAGTCCACGCTACGCAAATAAACACGGGGGAATCCATTCGACTAACTAATAGACTTCCGCATTTTAATTTCAAGTAAATGATTAGTTTTCGAAAAAAAAAATTCTTTGAAAGGAATTAATTTTTTGAAGCATTACCAAGAGCCGCAGGAAAGGTTGTTGAAAGCCGCATGCAGCTCTCAAACCCTAGTTTGAGAATCCCTGTCTTAGACAGTGAAGTGGGTCTGTACTCTGTATAACAGCGGTTCTCAACCGGGGGCCCTCGGCCCCTTAAGGGGGCCACAGAGGAGTTGGAGGGGGGCCACAAGGATGGGCTGAAATCTGAATTTACTTTTCACTTTAAAAGAAATCTCACAGTTTTTCCTAGTTTGCTGCTCAACAAGGTTATTTCGCAGGGTGTTTTCGCTCTCTTTTGTGCAAATTGTTTTAACATAATGGGATTTGGAATCTATCAATGAAAATAACCCTATTAATACCTCTGGAATATTAAAGTGGGGGCCATGAGTGCTAAAAGCCTCCGAAAGGGGGCCACGAGTCATAAAAGGTTGATAACCACTGCTGTAAAGAGATTCCTCGAGCTATTGTTAGATATCAATGGCTACTTTTATCTAGACTTCTACAAAGCGAAAGGCACGAGAAATCATTGTATTGCGTCAATATGCAAAAAAAAATATCTTTCCCCTTATTTTGAACTGGCTACGTTCTTGCACGAAGTCAATGCTTGGACTGGGACAGTGAAGGGGTTTACATTTAGTTGGATTTGCAGGTTGGTGTTTATCATAGACACCTGAGTACAATTGATCTAATATTTTATAATAACAACTCTCATGACTGTATTGACTTGGTCGTTAGTTTGTTACTTCAGATATGCCGGTTCAAGCGACATCGGCATTATTCAATTCGTAATGAACGGAAGCCTAAGGACAACTAACTATAACAAAGAACTTGTTTTGAACAACACTAGTTCAGAATTTGTAATTGCGCCATGATTGAGAAACATTGTAAAATTGAGCATCATATAGGCCAGGGTGGTCCAAGGTTGTCGGATCCGCGGGCCACAAAATTATTTTTGCGCTTTGTTCGCGGGCCACAATACTGTCAAGAATAGGTAAACAGTGCAATACAAAACAAGCACTTTTAATGTGCAAACACATTGATCGGTATCTGTCATTTGTCAAACTAACCCATGCATAAACAACCAAAAAACTTACAAAAATCTGCAAAAGTCTTTATATATCTACAATTCTACACATAGGGTACTGTAATATTGCAAACTCTTCATAACGGAAGAAGTGTTTCCTTAAATGTAAGTGCTTTCGAACATCGATAAGATTTTCAAAGCAAAATCATAAGTTTGGAAAATGCTCATTGTTCACAAGATCCTTAAATGCCGTTTAAATGTCTTTCGTCACCGACACAACTTGTCGACATATCAAGCAATTTTCCCTCCCACATCCAGTTAAAAATCTGTTTGAATTGGTCAGCTTTCTTTTCAAACTCATGTTTACAAAACAACTTACAAATAACTGCAGATTGATTAATTATTAAATTTGAGGTACAGATGGGTAATTACGAATATCAAATTTTCTGACATATAGGTGTCATTTTTTGTAATACTGTTTAGGGCAGGGGTCACCAAACTTTTTTGACCGCGGGCCGGGTATGACTCAAATTGTGTTGAAACGGGCTGGATGAATATTTTTGTCAATGCAATACAATAAATTCACAAAATTTGGGAATATCGCAGAATATAAATCGAGAACATCCTAGGAAAAAAAATTAACAAGATTTCTATATCTAGACAACTATCCTGCTGTTTAGCTGTTATCAAAACGTTGCTGTCATGAATTAGAAATGTTACAAAATCCGCGGCAAAAAATGTACGCATCACGTCTGCTAAGTACCGTTACGCCGTGTTGAAATACCGCTCATAAAAACGACTGCCTGCTGTAGCTTGGAATTCTATGAAATTTTGACATAATTTAGATAAAATAAACAACTATTATCTGATATTTGAATTTTTTCATTAGCGCATAAATTTCCCAACATTCGACGCTTTTAAAAATTACGCTCCAGTTATACGTAATTATGCAAATTAATGATATTGTCTATGGACACCAATAAAATTTATATGGACGTGTGTATTTCTTGTCTAACTTGATACTTACCAATTTTTATGAAGTTCGTACAATAAGAACATCGTTAATTATTACCCACAATAAACCACTGTCAAACTATCATGCACAACTCCAGCGTTTATTTGCGACGATCTTTCGGCGGTGTCAATGACCGTTGCCAGAATAAAATCCTGAAATAGTCTCAATATACCATAGATGTGACGCACATCAAAAGATTAGTGATTGATATGTGTTATTTTTCCATATTTAGTTCAGTTCTTATCAAAAAAGTAATACAATCATTATGGAAAAAATTGGCTGTCGGTCGGTACTAAAATTCCGATATCTCCGTTATTTCTTGACCGTTTATTCCAAACTTGGTATTGTTTTCTATTTTTACTCAGATCTTTCCACTGGAGCAGTTTTTATTTAAATCGGATGAACTTCAATTTTTTTGTAACATACCTACATGAATATCCGCATTAAAGCAGTACAAAAGTTAGTGTGGCTTTTGAAATTGAAGCAGTACGCGAGGAATTACAGTACTGTTAGCACAAAATGCACATTCGACGTTTATATTAGCACGAAAAACAAACAGTTTTGTCGAAAGCAAGCGCCACGAGTGTACAAGTGTATCGCAGAAAACGTTACGTACTGGTAGCATTCAAAGTCGCAAAAACGAAGTTTTGTTTACAACCACGACTTAAAATCTGTCAGGGTGACAAAAGTGTCTGAGCGGATGCGGAAAGGCCTATTATTACGTCACTTTTCTGCATCTTGCCGATTGGCCAATGTTACGAAATAAACAAGGACGACGACGCTCGTGAAAATCTTCCTTGGAAAAAAATTTAGCCATTTTTGCGTGTTATTGCGGACCGGATAAAATGACGCCGCGGGCCGGATAAAATGACGTCGCGGGCCGGATCCGGCCCGCAGTTTGGTGACCCCTGGTTTAGGGTGAATATTGCATGTTACTATCAACACTGATTAGGGTGGTTACAAAAAACACCTGGCATGATTTATATTGTTAGGCCATAACATTACTAGTGACAGTTGTGATTTAACAATATGCCAAATAATTTTTTTGGTTGATTTTATGACGAAACAACACGAAATGCATTTTTGTAATACTTTCCGAATGTGACGCTGGCCACAGATAATGAAGTGGCGGGCCATATGTGGTCCGCAGTCCTGGGTTTCGACCACCCTGATATAGGCCATGCCTGGGAGAGCGAGGGGGTTTACATTTAGTTGGATCTGCAGTTGGTGTTTATCATGGATCTGTTGAATGCCCGCGTACAATTGAGCTAATATTTTATAATAACAGTTCTTATGGCTGCATTTGTTTGACTTAGTTGTTAGTGTTTTAACTCTAGATATACTGGCCCAAGTCACATCAGGCATTATTCAGTTTGTAATGTAAAGATTACAATCCTCCCAAGCATGGCCCTATATGCATAAGTAGTTTCTATTTAACAGCCTTACTTATAGCGGAGGTCTGACATAGCTAATAAAACTGGTGACTGGCGTGTATTGTCTGAACCGCTTGTTTTCCGGGTGTGACAGATTTTAAAAATTTTTATGACATTAAAGATAAAAGGTGGAATTTCATAATATATTTTACAATCTTGGTATTTGTGTTTCATTTCACAATAACTTACAGAGTAAATTAATGCCAAGCCAGAGTATTTTTTTGCATTACTAGGTGCAGGTACTTTTACTTTGAGCATTTCAGAACTGAAAAAAAAGATTAATATTCTAGTTCATTTATTTTTGATTAGAATAAGTTAAAACTGGATTCATTAAGGTATTGTTAGATATCAATGTCTGCTTTGGCCTTCTTCAGAGCAAAAGGCACGAGAAAGCGTCGCATTATGTAATTGTGAAAACAAAAAAGTTTGCGTACGCTCTTGCATAAAGGCAACGCTTGGGCTTACACAGTAGAGAGGGTTTATACTCAGTTGGGTTTATCATGAATCTGTGGAATGCCTGCGTACAATTGAGCTAATATTTTATAATAACAGTTCCTGTGGCTGCATTGGTTGTTAGTGTGTTAACGCTAGATATGCTGGTTCAACCCATATCGGCATTATTCAATTTGTAATGTAAAGATTATTATTATTGCGATAATATGCAAATATTTATAATTCCGTGGTATGTGAACCAAAATTGCGGACACCGGAAAGTAGTATGTGTACCATGGGTGACCGTACATTTGAACCCATGCGTATATCCACGGGTTCAATCTATATGCGGGTGCTAAAACCCATGGGTTAGGGTTAGTATGGGTTTAACTATCCGTGAAACAAAAAAAATTCAATAGCATACAGGTGCAATTGTCATGGGTTCAAATGTACGTGGGTTCAAATGTAATGGAACCGTACCATGATATGGTTAGGCCATAATTTCAGGTACAAATACTACGGGAGTTTCTCGGCCAGTCCCCGAACTCGTAATATAACTAAAATAAGTAAAGATGGAATTAAAATTATGGCCTTAGCCCGGTACACATACTATTTTCAGTTGTCCGCCATTTTGGTTCTCATAAAACGGGAGCGGTGAAAATATTAATGAAAAAACAAAATATATAAACACTCACAGACTAGTCTTCAAGCTTCTGAGCATTGTTAAAATGTACGCCTGTGTTATATACGCAGGAGCAATGGAAATACAAACAATTAAGTAACAATCACGAACATATATTAACACTGTTTGACTAATTTAACCCAATTACAGCGAAATTAAACTTTCAGTAGATTTGTCACGAAACTTGCTTATACAAAAATCAAGACGAATTAATTACCATTATTAAAAAAATAGGTGAAATCAAGCGTAAAATGAAAAAAAAAATCCCGCTGTGTTACGAGTCACCATTGAATTCTGTAACTGTATATTAATTTAAGTTACGCCTCGTGAACTGCCCCGCAATCAAGTACCGATGAATTACCTTGAAATTATAAAGATCCCTACACACCCTCTGCGTTGTCGAAATATCATCGCCAGTACTTTTCCATTATGTTCACCTTTGTCCCAGGCTGACAAATTAAATAAATCTATTTCGCAATTCGAGGTCCCTTATGTTCAGACGTTTTGTCGATAAGAATAGTCGCCGCAATGACAGACGAAGGATGAGGTTTCGAAAGCAGAACAATAATCGGACAAGAGGCCGTGACTATTCAATCCGCTTTGTTGCTTTCCTCTGATTTAGTACAAATGGTTGAATCCAAAATATTATGTCATTGATGCAGTTTTCATTTGGTTAGAACAAATATAAAATCTTCTGTATCCCATACTTAGCACACTTATCTGGATTACCCAACGATTGCGCATTATTCCGAGCCAAGGTAGATATTTAATGCAGAATAAATGGTTAAAATGTTCATATCAAGGGAATTTAAACTATGTTTTGAGTTAGGATAGATGTATAATTTGGGTCTGGCTGGAATAATTAGGTAATCTTCGGTTTCTCGAAGATATTGTTCCCCATTGGTATATGTTCCAAACTTGCATCACTTATCTTATCCGAATTACCCAACGCTTACCCACAGTTCTGAGTTATGTTAAATATTTACTGCGTAATGAATGGTTGAAATATCCCCATGGAGTGGAATTTACGCTATGTTTTGCGGTTAGGATAGATGTATAATTTGGGTCCGATTGGGATAATTATGAAATCTTTGGTATCTCAAAGATGTTGTTTCCCACTAGTTCCACACTTGCCACAACTATTCGAATTATCCAACACATGTAATGCGGAATAATTCTAGAAGTGGAATTTACACTTTTTCTGGGTTGGGACTTGGGATAGATATCTACTTTGCGGCTGGACATATATGAATACATAGCCTTTGAATTACATGTTTTTGAATTGCTGAGTGGACTTTTAAATGCTGGATAGGTGGTGATATATATTATGTTATAATTTAACTAAATACTTCAAGTCTCAAAAATCACAAGCAAAGAAGGCAGTCGGCAAGCAAAATAAAGAGAGTGTGATTTAGAAAAAGAATCTGATGCGATCAAGTATTCAAGCTCATGATATTTCAGGGTTCGCCCATTATTGTTCCTTTTGAGAAAGTGTTACACTGGGCAAATGTTTGTTTTACTGCGCATGAATATTTTAGTGCTGAGCAGAGTCTTTTATCAGGGATGTGCAATCGTTAATACAGGCGGGGTAGATACAAATAACTGAGTGAAACCGCGGTTCGCACCATTATTAAACATATGCTTTCTAGTAGTTTCAGGCACAAAATATTTGGTTATTGATCTTATGACATGCGATGTTCCCTTTGCACAAGCTCAGATATAGCACTCAGGTTTAGGCTTTGCAACGCGAAGGGATGGAATAACTTGCACATACTAGATTGAACTGAAAACTCTGGTTGTGCGGGCCACACACTATTCAAAATCGGCGCTTGTCCGCGGGCCGCAGGTTGCACCGTCATAATGATTCACATACTATTACAATAATATGATTGCACTGGCAATCTATGCTAGGCTAAAACTAGCCCTTTCCAAATGATTTCCAATAATTCAAGGCACTTGGTATGTGACATCACAATGAACAGTGGAGAGCAGACTACCTATTCTAGCTAGGCGTTAGAAAATATGAGTCCGTGTTTGTGATTTAGAAGCGTAATGTTGCAAGTGCATAAGAATGAAAATTTAACTGCACAACGGGTCTGTTGGCACTCATTACTTTGCTCAGAGATGAGTGTTCTTTACTGAGTGCATATAATGCACCACCATAATTTCAAATAGTTCCTGTAGCTCTTGGCATTTCAGTGACATGACATGTGACTTAACTAATAGGTGAGTTCCCTTCACTATTGAGTAAGTGCGTATAATGCACCACTGACATTTTAAATACCTCCAATAGTTTTTGACAGCCGGTATAGTTGTCAGTCGGTAACTCCGCTCAGAGATGAGTCTCATTTACTACTGAGTGAGTTCGCACAGTACCATAATTACACAATCAGGATTATAGTTTTTGTAGCTCTTGACATTTGAGTGATAAGTTAAATGTGAGATGGGACTATTTTACCTATGAGTGAGGGCTTGTAATGTGCTGCCTTATTTTTAAATAGTATTTACAGCTCTTGGCATTTGACCTTAACATAGGTATCTTTACAAATTGGGATTTGACTTTTTTGTAACCTTGAATTTTGTTTTAATCTCTCATTCTCTATATTGTGTTGCTAAATTGATATTCTCTAATACTTGAAATATTTACCTAATATACAAATAACAGAATCTGGTTAGGTTAGCATCTTGCTGTCATCTACACTTATTATTGAAGCTTAGCCCTTAGTATTTATCTGCTAAGATGCAAAAAATAACTGAATTCAAACAATCTGCAAAGATTACCCACTCATTGAATGTACTTACATCATTCAATGAACTAAAACAATCCAACTGCATTTGTAACTTCACAATCAAAGTTGGTGACAAATCCTTTAACGTTCATCGAGATCTGCTTGGCGCAGTATCAAAGTACTTCAAAGGCATGTTTTCAAGTAACATGGTTGAGGCTCGGAATGGTTTTGTCATTATGAAAGACATCTGTGCTGATGCTGTAGGGCAGTGTGTCGATTTCATGTATACTGGTGAAGCAAATCCTACTATGGAATCTGTTGAAAATACCTTATATGCTTCCCACTTAATGCAGCTTGATGTATTATCAAGTATATGCTTCAATTTCATGGAAAATAATTTGTCAGTGCAGCATTGCCTTCCAGTGGTCAGGTTGGCAAGACTTTATGATTGTACAGAGCTAGAAACCATTGCTGAACAATTCATTGTGGATAATTTTGAGTCTCTGATTTTGGGTGAAGATTTTCTACATCTGAGCAAAGAAGAACTCATATTTTATCTGCAAAAGTTGGAAAAAAATCATGAAGTAGTTTGGCATGCTGTAAGAAGATGGATTTCAAACAAAGATGAAAAATTTGGATCAGAATTAATGGCGACATTGCATTTTGGAGAGTTTCCTTATAAGTTTTTGCTCACTGATCTTCTAAATGATTCTTTGGTAGAAAGTTCTTCAGATGCAAAAAGTTTTGTCATCAAAAAATTACTTTCAAATGTTGATGGGTTGAAAGAGAATTTGTCCCTCGACACTTTATTCATTTTGAGGAAGATTAGTCGGATCGAAAACAATGTTTGCCCAGAGAGTGTCAGAAAAATATTCAAAGAATTCATGGCTCAGAATTTTGAACAGATTGTACCGATGGATGAATTCATCAAGTTGGAAAGAGATGAAATTTTTTTCTTGTTCAAATCTAAGGAAACAAAATATTCTTCAGAGAAAATTAAATGGGAAGCTGCATTGAAATGGACCGAACAAAGTCATTGGCATCAGAAAGTTTTTCCAGACTTGTTCGAGTTGATAAAACTTCAAGATTTTTCTGATGATTTTATTCGACAAGCAGTCAGAAATGAACCTTTGGTTAAAGAGTCGCATAAGTGTAAAGATATATTGCTTGATATTCTCCAAGCCAAAGTTCAAGCTGGTAAACTTGTCCCACATCTTGTGGCCTCAACAACGACTGGCATAAAGGCTCTGAATTCCCAAAGAAATCAATGGTCTAGTTGGCGGTCGGAATATGTTGCCACGCCAACCTTTTCCGGGTGCGGTGCCGCCTACCAACAGACTAATGCACCAGCGGCTAAACTTTCAACATTTGCCCCGATTGCCCCAGCTGCAAGATTTCAGTTCGTCAACTCTTCATCCAATCAAAGCAATGGCAAGTTACAGTTTGGAACCGGATCTAACCAGTCGAAACCAGTGCAGCCTGCAGAGAACAAATCAGGGATTTTTGGTAAAAAAAATCCAGCAAGCAATAACACACAACAGAAACAATCAACTGGATTTAGTTTTGGAGCTTCTGCACCACCGCCTTTCAATTTGTCGTAAGTTAATGAGTTTTTTATGTAATTATTTTTATTTGCCTTCCACTCTATAGAAACAACATCCACTAGTTTTTAATAGGACCTATTCAAATATATGTATTTTGCCTCAAACCGGGCAGTCACTGATAGGTATGGGCATGGGTGGGCAAGGTTTTTGGTTGGTGGGCCATACGACAAAAGTTATATTTTATGAACAATATTCACAGAGTTACAAAAGTAAAAGGGATCAAAATTTGGTTTTAGTTTGGTTGTGTCATCATCAGGCGGGACAGATTGAATTGCCCAGCGAGTCGGATTTTACCCATGTCAGTGTATAGGTTTACTATATTTTGGAATAACGGAGTCCTTCTCATTCAGCATTGCGTACTAACAATAATGAATTTTATTATTCACCTCTTCCAGTGGTTCTTCTCACTCTGAACAAGGCTGTACGCAAGCAAGTTGTGAGCTACAATCTTTTGAAAGTTTTCTCAGTTCGACATTGCCTACCTAATTTATTACACCCGGGGTGAAGCATGGAATTCAAACCCCAGATTTTTACCCAACATAGTTTTCGTAACAAGAGTAAATTTTAAATTCTACTCTCTTTTATTTCAGGGGTGCTCAACCGGCTACACCTCACATCGCTTTCAACAGAAGCACGACAAATACCGCACCTCCTTCTGCCACTCCCGAACGGGTCAGACAAACCAGAAAAAAAACTTGAAAATAAATGAAATAATATTGTGTGAATGTATTTAGATGATATAGCATAACAGTACGAAGCATAATGCTTGTATTGATAATTGCTTTTACCTTATATGGAATTGTGAATTTCAAGTGACAATGTTGCATATTTTGTTGTATTCGAATGAAAAATTTGGTCAAGAAAAATCCGTTTTTTTTTTATCTGATCGAAACAAATTTGGATATTGTATATTTTTCTCGAATTTTCCTCGTCAAAACAGTGTTAGCAAATCACGTGGCAAATGTAGTCTCTCGCTGGACAATACAAAGCCCAGCAGCGGAAATATGCGCCTATTTTTTGGTGTCGCCAAAAATCTCGCCACCGTTACCTACCTATGATCCTTCTATGATCTTGTTTCTTCGCGTTTTTGCCGTCACCTTCGTCTTTAGCTAACACTGAAAGTCTGATCCATATTAGGTTGTCTCTTTTTTTCTGCTTTTTCATTTTTTAATTCTCTGTCTCATCATATTTTTTTTTGCTTGTACGCACGCGATGACCATAGTTTAGCAGTTAAATTTTACTTAATTTCCTTTTTTTCAACAGCATTTTTTATATAAATAATGCGTTTATTTGTCCGTTTGATTCAAGTGATTTTCTATCAACGACAGACTACTTTAGTTGATATTCTACATCCATCCATTACGGGCAACCATGTTATGCTTTTTGCTTCATATTATCCATTTGCTTTTACTTTTTTCATTTGCAACATAATAAAGTTGATATTAATTATTTAACAGAATTGAAAATATTTTATGAAATTCAATGATTGCTGCAAAAAAAATGTATCCAAATAAACTACTTTTGTAATTCAATCTGAAAAATATAAAACTCTGTGATTTACTGTGAGAATGGCTTTTAATGACACTTTTGGATTTGAATGTGGATATTTTTTATTATCTTCATAATTTACTCATTGTAAGTCATGTCATTCTGCACCAGATGAGTCAAATACCTGACCATTTTATATTTTGTTTTAATTGTTGTGCCTATATATATATTTCACAATTTGAATGTTCAGAATTATAGTTCTGTTGGAGTGAAACTGCTTTAGTCATATGGGTGGTCTTATAGTTTCTCTGAAATTTATACTTAGATTATTTTCAATAAAAACTGAAATACAGTTCAGTGGAAAATTTGCATTTTGAAAGATTGAAATATGACCTTGTAGAATTCAAAATTTCAACTTTAATAAAAACATACGAAACTCTGGCTTTGCAGAATGTGACTTCAGCTCCTCTAACCAATAGGTGAAATCTTATTCAACTTTTGTGCCTATATATATATATGTTTAATATTATATATATTCTAAATTAAAAATCTGCTAAATCATTGTTTTTGTCATATTTAAAAATTTGATTTTCTTCAAAAATGCTGATTTTATAGATCTTTGACTTATAATTTCTATATTATATACTTAGAATATTTACTATTTAAATGCAATTGTGTGTTTACTATATAATAAATATGCAGTTATCAATTTATCAGTGATATAGAATAAACTATAGCTGGGTTGTCAGTAATTTATTCACAAAGACAGGATTGGATTAAGTCTTGTGTATTGAAGAAGAGTTGGTAATCCAGTGACCCACAATCAAGTTTGGTCGAATCGATGGCTCGGAACTCTGAAACAGGATAGAATTTCCTTATTTATCGAGAATAAGTAAAGTAATACAGACAGCTTATATCATACCTGAGTAAAAGAAAAATCTACAGAGAGATTAATCGGTACTTCCGCAGTATGTGTACCATGTTAGGTCATGCCATTTCACTTTCCGCAGTAATCAATTTACCAACACGCAACCGAAGTCAGTCTGTATATCTAAAAATGACGGTTTTTGCAGACTGACTATTAGTAGAAGAAAGATCAAATATTAAAAATTGAATCAAATTTTATTTATATTTAATTTTGGGTAAGCTTATAAATTTTCGAATAAATCACAAATCTTGTTTAAAATGATTGCTCACAGCTCTTGACTTCTGGGTGGATCAAATTGAACTTCGTATTTCAATTATTGTGAATCCAATCAACTTGACTTGGAAAAGCTGAGGGCTTAAAAGTATAAGTTTATTTCGACTCCATAATCAGCATAACAATAAAATGATTGGTAAAAAAAATAAAAAAACTGATTATGAAATCAAGAGAGCAAACAACACCTTAGATAAGGTTTAAAACGTACAGAATGTATACAAGATGGAAGGTTTTGCCAAGGAGAAGTGGTACGTGTTCACTCACCTAAAATAAAGGAAATATTTCACACACGCACCCACACACACAATCATACAGAAGTTATAAATTACATACGAGTAGTTTAAAAAAAAAAAAAATTACTTGCCACACCATATTAATAAATTTATAACGTTTGCCACTGCCGAATTGATAGATTTTATAAATGGGAGTGAACGGTGGAGATAAACTTTTATGAAAAATATATTGCCAAGCTGATTATAGTTGGAGTCAATTGCCAAAAATGCCCAACCAAAGTTGCTAGAATTGGGTGCATGAAGAGGTGGGCTAGACCACTTCATTCCCCAAACTAGAGCCTATTATTGCCAAATTATAGTCCAGATTGTAATAAGTATTCAAAGGTACAAGTAAGAAGTAACAGTATAAGTAATTATAATTAACTAAGGTAGGACAACGGGGAATAGAAATATGTTGGTCACTAAGGTTATGAGTAAGGTTTTTTTCAATCTCAGATATTGACTTCTGCAAGGACAAAGGAATTAGGATTGTTATTTCACAGGATCATTTCTTCATTTACTTAATGTAACGCAATTGTTGTCAATTCAAATTTATCATAGATGAGACATCAGACTGCCAATTTTGATGATGTAGACACCCTTTATATTCAATAAGCTAGCCATTAAATTGGTCATCAGAAACGACCTGAAAAACAGAACAGAAAATAAATCTGCGAGTAGAATATTCAAGGTTTACATATTAGGAAATAACACTCACTAGTCACTACCCTACACTTTCGTTGAGAAGAAATTATAATTTTGAGTAAATATTGATCATTAGTTATTTATCTTTATCGCAAGTTGAAAGATCTGAGTTGAATTCTGGTTGGGACACAGGGTAAATAATCTTCGCAAACCATGCAAGAACTCTCAAACAACACACTAACCATTTGTATGTTGGCCTTTACGTTAACTTCACAGCAGAACCTTAACCTAGGATAAAATTTTGTATACACACAAGACAAATCATGGAATACCACAGAAAATTAAAATAAAGGGGAGAATCAAATATATCTCGACGGGTCGCCTAATTACAGTAATAGGTACAGGAGTTAAATTATACCTTCTACAACCCTCACAAAGAAACACACCACTCAAATAGAAATGAAAGATTATGCATGTGGAATATCGGAAACTCAACAAAGAACATGCACATGCAGATATCACAAATTGACTCAATCAAGCGAGTCTCATTATTTACTGTTCGTGCACCCACCAGAATTTTTTTTCTATCTCACTCTCAAGTTTTACTAAGGAATCCAGTTATGCAGATTTCATCAGCTTCTGGGAGGTGTCTAATTTACTGAGCTGCTATAAGAATCTGGTCTACCGGTATTTAATAACATGTAATTCACTGCTACATTTTGACACTTGAGTGGTAGCCTATCCTACAACTTAGCCTCATTTACTTCTGAGTGAGTCTGTGTCCACTTTGAGCATATTTACTGTTACAAACACACGAGAAATCCATTTTAATGAATTCGATTAGTCCCAATACTCTTGCTAAAGCTGTATTTATTTATAGCGGTAATTAGAGCTTTGTACCTATTACAGGGTGCAATAAACTAGGTAGAAAAATAACTGGGAAAATTTAGGACGCTTCCGGTCTTACCGTAAATGGCTGCTTTTTATATCTCATTAGCAGGGCATCATTCGTAGAGAAAAAATGTCTAAGAAATGGTGGCTGTATTAGGCTACCAGCCTCTGTAATTCTCAAAATGCCAGTTCATTTCAAGCGTTGCATGTCTCATTGGCATTCACACATGAATGGTGGGTGTTTGAATATGAAGATAGCTAGCTATCTTGGAGGTTTAATTTTCTGACTTGATTGGCTCGAAAATTGCAATAAATTCTCAGGAAATAAGAAATTTACATTGGCATTATTGGCACTTACTCTCATGGTTCTAATTATATAGTTTCGGTAGCTCTTGGCATTTTAGGAGTTGCACGTTTCTATTTTCAAAGATCTGTCTTATTTACTAGTGACTCTGCCTTGAGCAAACTTGTTATCAAATCTACCTAAAATAATTATTGTTTGTGGATTTATTGGCTATGAGGTGCTGTTTTGACTATGTTAATTTAAAAAACTTTAAATATTACAGGTCCAAACTATTCAGTGGTCGAATAATAGTTTATTCTAAAGTGAAGGAATATTAATTATTCTTGAGTGTGGGGTTTGCAGGTCACACATATCGAGTTTGAATTCCATGATAACTTCCGCCTGGATTGTAACAAATTGGGTCAATATTGAGAAATATTGCTGGCTTTCCCAGAACAGTAACTCCTTGCAAATTGTTCGATATATGTGTAAGCTTGTACAAGGCCTTGTTCAGAGCGAAACGTGTAAAAAAATGTTGAATAAAAAAACTTGCCCACAGAAAATTGTTATAAAATATTAGTGCAATATTTAATGCTTTAATTTCAGAATTCATTCTGGATTTGGCGAAGCCTCTCCTAAACTTCTTCGTGAACTTGTACTGATAGCTGGATAAGCCAAAACTAAATATGCCAGTGCATTCTTGATATTCCCATATTTGAGGACTACCATACTGTAATTGCTCGAAATGGCAAAATGTTGGATGAAAATATTCCATATTATTCCTGGAATCAAACCTTACTACCGGCATATCGAATAATTTTTTTGATGTATTCAATATGTTCAGGACACCCCTGCCCACACATGCGTGCACAATCCATCACAGCAAAAGAACTGTCATATTCCAATTTCTCTAAATCATTTGTGCGCAACTTTAATACAGGAGGTCCAGATAGAAAAAACTGGATGAAACAGCCGGCCGCACTTTAACATAAGCTATCTAGTAGTTGCAGACGCAAAAATTTTGGGTATTGATCATGTGATATGCATTGTTTGCACAAGACTCAGATATAGAATTCACAACGCAAAGCGATTAGAATTACTCGCATATACCAAATTAAACTAATTGATTAAATTACCAAAAGATCAGCCAGAATTTTAAAAATGATTTTCAATATATGCCCTCCCCTTAAAATAAGACCTAATCAATAACGCTAAATTTTGTAGGTGCAAAAATTCACCAGAAAATTAAGTAAATGAAATCTTCATTAAAATTTAGGAATCTGGTGGCTTGCAAGGCATTCCAGATGGGTATGATGTGGTCATTTTTCAATAATCTATGTTTGGCGGTGTTTTTGATAAATGAAAATAAATACATTCCCCAAAAATAGGCACTCCTGTTATTCTTGAAAAAGAAATAGGACCAGGTCTTATTTCCGGGAGAACACGCTATATCGAACATAAATCATGTTCAAAGTATTCAACATATTTAGGACACTCCCGCCCACATATGCTCGTTCATGCGTGGCCCACATATATAAGTCATTGATATAACAGCATGCTTAGGCACAATCCATCTTAGCGAAAGAATAATTAAGGAACGTGTTGTTAAGATTAACCATTCTACCGTATTACAGTAGAGATGAGTGGGAACGTTTATATCCGAACTGGCGTCAGATAATTTAAACATTTGTTATTAGCTACAGGTGAACTTTGAGCCTTTGAATTATGCTTCATTGGGTCTGTGGCAATTGCTTGTATCCAGTACTATGTTGTAGTTATTTGTCACTGACAACTAGGCTTATCGCTATCTTACGCTACTGATAACTGGATTGCGGCAATCGGTTAAACAACAATGAAAAAACTGATATTTCTCAGTAAGATTGAATTGAATAAATGTGAAATGCTTACGAGTAATAAATACATAGTTAAAGGTTCATCCTAGGTGGTACAATTTACGTTTGACCAAACCTAGGGAATCAATGAGAGTATAAGATGGCATTATTGTTGTTGTCAAATTTATACGCTGTCAATGCCGCACCACAACCTTTTTTTCCTTTCTGTTTTATCCCGAAGAGAGGGAAGTCGGCTTATTCATATGGCGAACCACGGCCTCTCATCCGGTTACCAGTCCATGCAAGATATGGGATTAGTTAGCCAAATATTTGTTTTCGCAAGCATGGTTTGAATAGACTCATGGACTTGATTTGTATATCCTGTGGCTCTCTAGTGCTCAGAGATCTGGCTCCTTTATCTGTGAATGCGTATGAATTGCTTTAAGCAAATTTGTTTAAAAACTTTCAGATTATTTACCTTTCAACAGGTTAGAAATTTAGTGGTAGAGTGATATCAGGATAGTGCAATTTTTGTCTGTAAGTATGTTCATTTGCCTCAAAAATGTAAAAGTATATTTTCATTAAACAAAAAAATTATTTTTTCAGTGTGCTTTGCTAAAATTTGCTATTAACTTTTAGTGATGTAGATTTAACTGTAGTAACTGTAGTAGTAACCTGACCACGAAGACGTGACTGTTTGATTTTTCGAAACTATGCTATGGCTCAGAACCCTGATTGTGAATAAGTAAGGATTCAGTACGTTGCACATGGACAATCTACAACAAATTTCGACCCACTCACAAGTCGGGTACATGCGCCCAGTAACGAACTTTCTCTTCCTCAAACCATGTGAAACCAAGACAGTACAAAAATCGTTTGTAAAAACCTTTTAAGTTATACTTCACTGCTTGAATATTCTCGACTTATAAATGGTCCATATACGATGGTACGTGTTAGTGCAACACAAGAGTTGCGCAGGAATGTTCCACCGGGACGAGTATTTCCTCAACTAGTGACAGAATTCACATCTTACCAACAATGCCAGCACCAGGGCCATATTATTACCCAGCGGAACAGATCTTTTCAATTTGCCCAATAACACCTGCTTCGCCAATGTATTTATGATCACAGCCTGCACCAGGCAACCACCCTGCAATCTTTCAATTTGAATTAGAGATTGAACTACATTACTATCGTTTGCTGATGTTTTGTATCTCAGGTTGGTTATAAAATTAACTGGAATCATCTGAACTATTTGCAGATCGTATTCATCATATGTAAATATCGATTGTACACACAATATGTGTGTCTTGAATTGTCTTGATTGAATGTTTCTTATATTAGATCAATGTAAAATCGGTTTGAAATATAATAACACAATGTTAGTATTCGATGAATATGGGCAATATCAGTGATCTGTGTGTTATATTCATTAAAAGTTATTATTTGTATAAATCTAGTTTGTTTCAATGATCATTAATTTGCTGCCAGGGTCAAAGGTAATTTATAATCACTGTTATCCAGGATATGCAATATTATAGTTTTATTGTCACATTCTCTAGAATTGCATGAAAATTGTCCTGAGTGCAATTTACAAGTACATAGATAGTAGATAGACAGATGGTAGAATGTTAGATTGAAAGTAAACACCGATGGCTGAGACTTGAGAGCTATGCACAGATTTATCCTCGTGAAGGATATAGTAGTTGGCACAGGACTTTCAACACTTCAAATATGTGAAAAAAACTTGTTCACGTGATATTATTCCGAAAGATTATTGTGTGAAACAACCTTAATCTTAGTATAAATCCCCAATCTTCACAATTTGAAAAAAGCGCATTTGCTGCCAAGTTTTGTGAGGATTTGGATGATCGGAAGCGTTTCGGATTACCCACCTACTTAGATATCAAACAATAGTTTTTGAACAGACAACCCGCATTGCTGTATTCTAGCGCAATTATTTGGAATACATAAATTCCAATTCCCAATATTCACTCTCAACGAAGCTCTGCACTGCGATGTCACTGTCAATTTAGTTTTTCAATGCAACCTTTGCCCACCCCAGTTCTAGAATATGTTCCAAATAACCTGAGTCCTTGACATCCTGTACTTACATTGTAAGTGTTAGATTAAGTAAGCAAATACCGAATTGAAAAGATTCTGGACCTACCATAAATATTAGCTTCTTACATTTCTGTGACAGTGCCTTGTTCATAGTGAACATCGTGAAAATGCATCGTATGATAAATATATGACTCAGAAATGTCTGGGACAGCTTCAAAAGAGTATTTAGGGAGGTAATCTTATAGAAAAAGAGAATAGCAGATTCTGATGCACCAGTGACAGATTGTTCACAGCCTGGTCAGAATTGAAGGTGGGAAAACGCATTGATTTGAATTATAAAATGATTGTGCTATTGGTCACCTTCTAGCCATCGACTTCATATATTTATCCCAAGTTAATAACATTCTGAACAATCCTTCGGATATAATTTAGCTAGAATTCTGCTCATATTTTAGTAACATATCAACCTTTGTGTATTGCATAAAGCCGTGCTGGTAAACTAGTCATAGCTCATAAGGAAATAGATTAGCTGACGTCAGTCGATAATTTAATAGTGTAATAATTTACATTTGTAAGATCGAGCATGGTCCGTTGGTAAAATACACTGCGGAGACACTGACCATGTTTGGAAAACACGATTTCTAAATACATTGGTAATATGATGCCAATAGGTAATTTAATGACTGGAGTTGACGAAATACCAAATATACCTGTTATATCTCTATGATGCTTAGATTCGTTTATTTTATCGCTCGAATTGGGACTATAGTGTAGTGTTGTCTACAGATAATACTAATACTACGGTGACTGGGACATCATTTTAATGTAGCAATAAAAATTTGAGCCTATTTTTTTTTTTGTCTGTGAGGTAGCTGACAGTAAACGGGAGCTCGCAGCTAATCAAATTAGATGAGAGAAAACTGTTTTATAGTCTTTGACAGCAATGTTTCATTCACATCTTTGTAAACTCTATATTTTGTATAATGCCACTGACTCATATATTCCTTCCAAGTCCTTCATTATTGCCAAATACCAATTAATTTATTTTCACTCTGGTGGGCCAATGCTGAATTTAACAGAGCATATGGCCCAATATCAAGCTGCTACTTGAAAGTTTCCCACGAATTTGTTTTCATTCAGAAATGCTCAAATTTAAACAAATTCACTTGTAAAACACAAGTTAGGTGAAACATCTCATATCCAATTACTTCTGATTCTAAATAGAACAGGCAGTTATGTAAATTTTCTTTCGAAAAATAACACTAGGGCTTTTTTGGGGATGTCTTTTATTTTCATCTATCAAAATCAAAATGACAAAGTTGAGAAATGCTAGATTTTCAAATACACAAAATATAAAAACCGATATTAATTGATGAATATAGATTATTCAAAAATGATCATATCATCATCATCTGGAATGTCTTGCAAGTCACTAGATTCATAAATTTTTGAATTCAAAATTTTTCGCTATCGACTAGGTATTACTTTAGGAAGGGCTTGATTTAAAAACCTTTTTAAAAATCAGGCTAGGTATTATATTTCGGCTAGGTCTTATTTTCGGGGGAATATGGTAAGAGTAAGAGGGAACATTCATAGCAAACTCAAGTAAAGCAATATAGATAAAATATTAAGTTTTATCTGAATTTCCAGTTTGGGCTTTTCGAAGTCTCTTTGAATTTGGAACGCTTTTAGGAAGTTTTAGGAATATTCGATCGTTACTGTCATAATCGAGTCGGAGTCATGTATCTGACAAATCTTGTTCCTAAGTGAGGATTCCAACAAAATCGGGCTTGTTTGTGCATGTTATTTATAATCATGGGTTAGTGCTATATCATCCCTCAAATATATTATCACATGCTGCGTAGTGTTACAATAAAAGTACTAAACATAGGTAGATAGACACACAGCAATGCGAGTTGTGTTAAAAGAAAAGACTAAAATTTGAAAAAATTAAGGTACAATGTTTGAAAAGCATTGCTCCAGGAACATTGCTGTATAAATTAGAATTTGACTGTTTTGTAACCTTGAATTTTATTTAAATTATATTACTACTACCTATCTTTATACTTACTAATCAATTTCTACTTATCTATATTGTGTTACAAAAAACGAAATTCTGACTCAAATATTACTTACTATAGAAATATTACAGAATTCTAGTTACATCAGCATCTTTAACTGTTACATAAGGCCTCACGATATGAGAAGATTTGGCAGGAAATCGAAATGGCTTGATTTTGCCAAAATCTGCAAAGATTACCCACTCATTGAATGTACTTTACGTCCATTCCAATGAACTTAAAAACAATCTGAATTGCATTTGTAACTTCACAATCAAAGTTTGGTGACAAATCTTTCAAAGTCCATTCGAGACCTGCTTTGCCGCAGTATCAAAGTACTTCAAAGGCATGTTTTCAAGTAACATGGTTGAGTCTCGGAATGGTTTTGTCATTATGAAAGACATCTGTGCTGATGCTGTTAGCGGCAGTGTGTAGATTTCATGTATACGGGTCAAGCAAATCCATCCATGGGAATCTGTAGAAATACTTTGTATGCTTTCTCACTTAATGCAGCTTGATGTATTATCACAGTATATGCTTCAATTTCATGGAAAATAATCTGTCAGTGCAGCATTGCCTCCTAGTGGTCAGGTTGGCAAAGCTTTATGATCGCACAGGCTGCTAGAAACCATTACTGATCGATTTCATTTTGGATAATTTTGAGTCTCTGATTTTGGCGTGAAGATTTTTTACATTCTGAGCAAAGAAGAACTCGTATTTTATCTGCAAAAGTTGGACAAAATGCATGAAGTAGTTTGGCATGCTGTGAGAAGATGGATTTCAAACAAAGGTGAAAAGATTGGATCAAATTAATGGAGAACTTGCATTTTGGAGAGTTTCCTATAAATTTTTGCTCACTGATCTGCTAAGTGATTCTTTGGTAGAAATTCTCCAGATGCGAAAAAGTTTTGTCATCAAAAATTGCTTTCAAATATCGATGGGTTGAAAGAGAATTTGTCTCTTGAGACTTTATTCTTTTGAGGAAGATTAATGTCTTGAAAACAGAGTTGACTCAGATAATGTCAAGTAATATAATCAATGAATTATGGCTCAGAGATTTTTTTTGAACAGAATTGTACCAATGGGATGAATTTATTGAGTTGGAGCAAGATGAAATTTTTCTCTTGTTCAAATCTCCGGTAACGAAATATTTTCAGAGAAAATTAAATGGGAAGCTGCACTGAAATGGGCCAAACGAAGTCGTCGCCATAAGAATTTTTTCCAGAACTTATTTGAGTGATAAACTTTCAGGAATTTTTCTGATGATTTATTCAACAAACAGTCAGAAATGAACCTTTAGTTAAAGAGTCGCATAAATGTAAAGATTTATTGCTTGATATTCATTATCCCAGAGCTCAGATGGGAATACTTGTCCCACATATTGCTGTCTCGACAAGAACAGGTATAAAGACTCTGAATCTCCAAACAAATCAATGGTCTAGTTTGCTGTCAGATGATGATGTTGACATTCATCTTGTCAATGCTGAGGGACGATTGTATGCTTCAGATGGGAATGAATTATCTTCGCTGCAGGATGGGCAATGGATTAGGAAGACCAAGGTTAAAAGAATGAAAGTAAACGATCATACAGTTTATCTCAAGGGTGGGATTTATATTATCGGCTTTGATCAGCATACAGTGCGTTATGACATTGCCAAAGACAAATGGAATACGAATTTGCCCCCATGTCTCCTTGATTATGGTTTTTGTGCTTCTGCCTCTGGTGGGTTCATATATGCAATGGGAGGTCATTCAACACTTAGAGAAGCAATAGTATACGATCCTGAAACAAAGGAATGGTCTTTCCTGCCTCAGATGATTTATGGAACACAGAATGGTGCAGCAGTCGTTTTTCAAAGCAAGGTTTACGTACTTGGTGTCGGAGGAGTCGAAGGTGTTTCTGGACTGCTTCCTTCCAACTTTGTTCAATGTTATAACCCTGTTGTTTGCTCATGGACAGAAATTGCAATAATGAAGATGAAGAGAGAATGTTTCAGTGCATGTGTTGTTGATAATAAAATGTATGCAGTCGGTGGTGCTAAAGGTGAAGGTCTGAATAAGGATTCTATTGAAACATTCAATGAAGAAACTGGTGAATGGGAAATAGTCTGTGAAATGGATCGACCTGCTGGAATGGGTTTATTGCTGTAGCTATGCTCAATAGATGTGTAACCATTGGTTCAAGTTGAAAATGCTAACTATATTACCTTTTCTATTCGGTCATTGGTGGCGATTCGACGTCAATAAAACTTCCCAGATAGATGTTGACTATACCAGGGGTGGGCACACCGTGCGGCTCTTCTCGCTAACATGACTTATTATCAAAATTTTAACTAAGAGAAAAACTTTAATGTAAACTTTTTTAATTTAATAAAAGTTTTTGTCAATGATTAAGGCAAACTATGTTTCAGTATGAAAATCGTCGTAACGCTAAATTTTGAATTTAAGTCAGTCAAGTCTGCAAATCTTCCGTCATAATGGTCAATGTTTATTGATGCGTCGGCGGTATTGCAGCTTGATTGCGGTTAGTTAGTCTAAGTTACTGTGCGATATGTCATCAAATAATAAACGAAAGTACGAAATGGAAACAAAGTTGTCAAGTCAGAATGGGAAGAAGAATACGCATTTACCAGTCAGAAAAATAAACCTTTGTGCTTAGTCTGCCATAAGCTACTAGGTCAGAATAAAGTCAGCAATGTTGAACGGCAAAAAAATCATGAAAACTTCTCACGAGACTACCCTCGTAAATCAGCTATAAGGAAACACAGATTGAATGAGCTCAAATTGTGCATATATTTGAGCATAGCTGCCTTGTTTATCTATTTATTGGGTACTCCTGAAGTATGCGCACCAAGATGTGGCTTAACCTGAACCCTAACCTGGTACACAACCTAAGTTCAGGTTGTGCACCATCTTGGTGCGCATACTTCAGGAGGTCCATTTATTATTATTAGACTTTTGTGTGATTTCTTTTCTGTTCATGGTATTTTATTAATATCAAATTCATAATTTCTGCGGCTCTTTTAAAGTTCTGACTTGCAGCATGTGGCTCTTATACTAAAAAATTGTGCCCACCCCTGGACTATGCTAACTGTATGACCCACGATAATTTCTTATTCCATTCATGTATATAGTTGATGTTTATAACTCGTTAAATCTACATATTCCCAACAAGCAATCTATCTAAAGGTGAGCAGTAGCATTTTCTACCCCGTCTATCACAATCTGGTGTGTTAGGCATGAGCTGAATAACATCGGCTCAAACATCATTGCCATGAAATTGCAGAGTTGAGCTTACGGGCAGCCATGATATTTTTGCTTCATATTATCCAATTGCTTTTAATTTTTTTATATGCAGCATTTTATTATATATAATTAAAGTTAATATTATTTAATTGAAAGAATATGAAAACATTTTATGAAATTTAATGACTGCTGCAAAAAAATTGTGTCAAAATAAACTATTTTTGTATATTGTACTACTTGAGTACTTTTATTGTATAAAAGTTTATATTATTTAATATATTATATAAAAATGACTGCTGCAAATTGGATTAAAAATTTTATATATATTTATTGTTAGTCATTTCATTCTGTACCAGAGGTTTCGAATACTTGACTATTTTATATTTCGTTCTGATTGTTGTGCATATATATACAGGGTGTCCAAAAAGTTTCGCCCGATCATAAAGTCTCATCACATTGCTGTTTCGAGGTTACGAACGCACTCCATAAAAATATAAAAGATAATACTGTACTGTAATATCTAAGACCTTAAACTGGATCATTGTGATCAAGAAAATCAGTGCTTTGGGCTTATTGGTTTTTGACATTCACATCGTAAATGACGTGGACAATACAGTACGATATGTATAGAGTAATTTGTGTACTGTACAGTATAATGTTCCGACTTACACTGAAATTCGGGTTACACCGCGTCTCGAGAACGGAACAACGTTGTAAGTCGAGGACTCCCTGTATAATCGAATGATATAATTTTTTCTAATTATAAAAAGATTAATAGTCAGCCTGTATCTAATTGGATGTTATAGAATAGAGGTTGGATATTCTAGTCCCCGTTTTTTTGGACACCCTGAATATATATATATGTAGAATCACAATTAGAAACATTTAAATTATGGAATATACGTTTCTAATTGTAATTCTTTTTTTGTAAAATCGCAGAGATTTTACGTTCGACTCTAAACTTAAAAAACAATTTGAAACTATGGTTCGGAGATAATGCAAATTTCAACTGCGGTTACAATACTTTGGCTCCTACTCCAGCTCTGACAAAACACAATATTAATAACAAAATCTTTGACCTATACAAATGCAACACGTGAGCATGCGCAACATTCAAAATTCTGGCTCTACAGACACATTTTTGATTAATGATATATATTGTATTTTCATGAACATTAGGGTTAGATTTACAGATTGAAGGATTTTCCTTTCTTCTTGGTTTTTTCTAATCCAGCTGTATTTTGTTGTTTGAAACTGTATATGTGTATATTCAATATTTTAAATTTCTAATTCCCTACTAAATCATTGTTCAAAAATTTTGATTGCTTTGAAAAGGCTGAAATTTATAATCTGTTTTTTGCATCCATATTCCAAGCATTTATAGTTTTTGTCTGATTTTGCAATTTTAATCACCTTAAATTCTGAACACTTAAATTTGTGCAATTGTGTGTTTACTATATAATAAATATTCGATTAATAATTTCTCAGATGTATAGATTAAACTGTAGCTAGGTTGCCAGTAATCTATTCACAAAGACAGGACTGACTTCCAGTGACCCACACTCAAGCTTGTTTAAAACAATAGCCCACACCCTGATTTTGGGAATGTAAGCTTTGAATTTTGGTTCCGACCAAGTCGGATGCAAACGTGGCTACTTCAAATGGCTGAAACGTGCATGGTACATTCACCGCTGCCACAGAATGCAGTAGTTAGATATTCATATACATTATTGTGAATTTGGAATTAACAATAAAATCAAATAGGAATCTAAAGTATAGATTGACCTACAGTTTTATAGTTGAATTACAAGCTGAAACGGAAACTTTCTACAAATTCAAGAATGCGCCATGAAGTAGAAGCTGTGACAAAGCTAGGACGAAGTTTTATTTAACGGGAATTTTTTTAATTTTGGTATGTATAAAGTATCACCATGATCTTCCTTTGATCAGTGTCTCGCATCCTAAATTGATTTATTAATTATTCCTAATTAATTAATTTTATTTCAACGTTTTCCTACGTTTTTTTTCAACAAAACATTACAAACACCCTCATTATAGCAAAAATGGTTACTCTGAAATTCACGATTGTATTTACAGAATTTTTAAGTTCAACGCTTCAATTAACCATTTTGATGACATCACACCTCTAATTATTATTGCACAGCCACCCCCTCCCAAATGCAAAACAATTTACTTTTTTAGATCGAAATGCGCGCAGAAAGTCGTAAACAATCCAATGCGTGTCGTTACGCGTGGAAATTACCATTAATTTTACGTTTTTTTCATGTTTGAAATATCTTGATACCTATGCCGAGTAAGGTGCAGTCAAAATCACATTTTTCAAAACATCAAAACGGTATGTACGACTGAAAATATATGCCAAACCAATATTAAGTCATTATAAATGAGGCACTGTTATTTAAAAGGTATTGCCCAATTTTATATCGCGTCTTTATATTATTGTGTTTTTTGTGTGGACGTACTTGTGCGTTTTTAACTATTTTATTAGGTTATGCCCGTCCTTCAGGTCCACTGCATTTTGTTTGTCCGTTAGTTGATTGATTTAATATGGCGCGCCTGAACAATCTACAATGAATTTCAACTCACTCACCAGTTACGTACTTGCTCAACCCATGAGAAGCCAAGGACAATACACAAAAGATTTTGTGTGAACTTGAAGCGTTAAAGTTATACTTCACAGCAGGCATATTCTTGCCAAAAAATCGTCTGACTTTCAAATGGTCAAGTATATGATGGTACCCCAATGCAGTTGAAGATTTACCCAGGAATGCCTGTTGCACAACCAGCGTTGGTTGTTTCTCACAGAAAAAAATTCCTCAACCACTAACAGGAGTTCCACCCTTCCAACAATGCCAGAAGCAGGACCATTTCCCACTGGTATGGATGCTCCTACAACCACCTTTGGTGTTGCATATTAACGGTTTGGAAATTACAACTAGAAATTTGGTTGCGATATGGGGAAGTTCTGATTGTTTTATTTGTCTTGTCATATTGGACATTGAATGTATAGATGGAATAATGAATATTTTGAATTTGCAGCCGTGGAGTCTTAGCTATTCAATTAGAGATGTATCAACACATCGATATCGGACAATTTTTGGTATCCGCTAAATGTAGACCGATATATTAAGCTTTTTAATAGTGATCCAGGATGTTTTATGAAATATTACGGATGTTGAAATTCTTTTTCGCTTGGAGGGATCATCTTTGAGGTCTTGGCCTCCGTCCTCGACTCAAACTTCAAGTTAAAATGACTGCAAAAAAAATTTGTCGTCTGAAAATCTTCTTTCATCAACTGCTGAAAAGGCTTAGCCATGATTACTCTTTTTTGGACTCCCGTAGTATGTGTAACAGGTTAAGGTTAAGCCATAATTTTATTCCAATTTTCCTTATTTTAGTTCTATTAAGAGTTCGAGGACTAGTCAAGTGACTCCCGTAGTGTTCGTACCTGAAATTATGGCCTTACCATGACCTAGTACAAATACTACGTTCCGGTGTCCGCCATCTTGGTTCGTATACTACATGAGTACCTTCTTTTTACGAGTTTTGGTAAGAAAAGTTTGAGAATTCGATTCCACAGCGATAAATAATAGAAATATTTGTTTCATTCAAATGCGTCCTATTATTTCAATCATATTTTTATTCCATATGAAAAGTATTTAAAAAAGGCTTCGACGCAGACCCTAAAGTGGGAAAAAATTTTGGCCTATACACTAAACAGGCTTTCATTAAATTGTATGTTGAGTACTTTGTGAGTTTCGGCCAACAATTTTCATTATTAAAAACTGAAATTCTGACTCTGTGAAGTTTTCTGTTTCATGTGCATAAAAATATTAGCATTATTTTTATTCAAATGCAATTGCTATTTTAATCTATTTATAATATTGCTACTGCATGTTTTTGCTTTTCACATTTGCTTTTGTTGCAATCATCTGACGCTACTGTGTTATGTTTGCCTTTGCAAGTTCCCATGATCCATCATGTAGTTATATGTTATAATTTTCAATAAATATTGTTTCATGTAGTTTGTTTCATTGAGCATTTTTATTTCTATTATACCTACTCAAAAAAGGTTGAGGGTCAATTATATTCTCTTTTATCCAGATTTTCCTAAATTCCAATGATCGAGACAATATATTGCCTTTATGCATTTCAATATTGTATTTGTTTATCAGGTTTATAGCTGTTCAAGTTTCGTTGCAGAGAAATGTGTCTTAATGATAATGTAAAATTGGTCCAATTTAAAATGTTTTCCAATGTTGGTATTTAATTAAATATGGATTCTAAAATATCTAGTATTTGTGTGTTATGTTCCATTTCATTGCATGCAGTTTGTTTCATTAAACATTAGTATGTCTGGTGTGCTTATTCTAGCAAGGTGAAAGACATAATTACTCTGGTACACCCGTAGTGTGTGTACCAGGTTAAAGTTAGGACATTCTTTTATTTCGATTTTCATTACTTTAGTTCTCTTAGGAGTTCGGGACTGTCTGTGTTAGCCAAGTGAATATACCCCCTGCCCATAGGTTTCAAATATTCAATTTAAACAATTATGTTTGACCAAACATGGGGAATCAATGAAAATTATAAAATAGCTTTATTGTTGGTGTCAAATTTTATATGCTGGTAATGCCCCACCACAACCTTTTTTCTTTCGAAAGTCGATTGGGCGGCCTATTTATATGGCGAATCCACGGCATCTCGTCCGGTTACCAGTCCATGTCGGGTATGGGTTTAGTTAGCCAGGTATTTTGTTTTCGCAAACAATGTTTGAATAGACTCATAGAGTTATATAGTTCCTGTATCCTGTGGCTCTTCAGTGCTCAACTGTACCTTTGCCTCAGGCTTCTGTCTCTATCATTAGTGAATGCGTATATGTACATATGGCAAATATGTTTTGTATGATAAATATATGACTCAGAAATTATATCTATGCTAGTTCTAAAAGAGTATTAAGGGAGGTAATCTTATGGAAAAAGAGAATAGCAGGTCCTCATGCATCAGTAGAATCAGTTATTCAGAGCCTGGTCAGAAGTGAAGGTGGGAAAACACATCAAATTGAATTATGGATGCTTTTGCTATTAGCCACCGATTTTATATATTTATCCCTAGTGGAATTACATTCTGAACGATCTCTATATAATTTTGGCTGGAATTCTGCTCATATTGTAGTGACATATCAACTTACGTGTACATATATTTGCGTATAGCACATTGTATCGAACCGTGCTGGTAAACTAGTCATAGCTCATAATGAAATAGATTAGCTGACGTTATTCGATAATTTAATAGTGTAATAATTTACATTTGTAAGGTCGAGCTTGGTCCGTTGGTAAAATACACTGCTGAAACACTGACTATGTCTGGGAAACACAATTTCTAATACATTGGTTATATGACGCCAATAGGTAATTTAATGACTGGAGTTGACGAATACCAAACTGTTATATCTCTATGCAGCTTAGATTCGTTTATATTTATCGGTCGAATTGGGACTATAGTGTAGTGTTGTCTACAGATAATACTAATACTACGGTGACTGGG